>WBNH01009701.1:509519-570029 GCA_013401255.1 Urocolius indicus
GGAGCGGAAGCGGAGCCGCTCCAGGTGGACCCGCCGCGCCGGCGGCTCGCTGCCCCACAGTGCCGAACCCGCCCCGCTGGCCGGGAGCTGCGGGCGCACCGGCGCTTTCGGGTGCCGCGGCAGACCCTCCGCGGCCGCGGTCACAGGCCGTTCCTACAGGGGCCGCGGTCGCGCACAGGGCGGCGGTACCAGAGTGGGGGCAGCACTGGGTTAACGCGCCGAGCCGCCCTCAGGTTCGTTCAGCCGCTTTCCTTCTGGGACAGGAATGAGCCTGCACTGCTCCGGCAGCACCGCCTCGCCGGGGAGGGTCCCCCGGGATTCGGGCTCGCGGGGCTCTGCCGGGCGGCTGCAGCCCCGGCACCGCTCGTTGCTCACACAGCTAATTATTGGGGAAAGCAACGTCTTCTCTTAAAGTACCGTCTTCTCTTAAAAGCGAAATAAACCTTCCACTGTCCGTGTGCCGGTGCCTTACCTCGGGTCTCCACGCGTGGCACACGAGTTCCCGGGGCCAAATTAAAGGTAAAGGGAGCCCGGGGAAGATGTCACCGTGCAGGGGGTCGGTGCTGCTCCCGGCGGGTGCCGGCCGCTGCGGGCGGCTCGGAACCTTCCCGGCTGCGAACTTTCAGACAAGCGGCTGTTCACACGCACCTGCGGCCCGCCCCGAGATTAGATGAGGGAACCGGCTGCCGGTACGTCCCTGAGGCAAACCAGCCCGGGAGCCCGCGGATCGATAGCCGCGAGCCGGCGCGGCGGCGAGGAAGGCAGCAGCACAGGGTGGCCGGGCGGAGCTGCCGCGGCACAGGTCCCGTCGGGGAGGTTGAGTACCGGGAGCCGACGCCCCATCGGTGCGGCCACCCCTCGCTCCCAGCCCGCCCGCTGCCCCGGCCCTGCCCGGCCGCGCCGTCGAGCCCAGCCGCTCCTTCCCAGGCACAACGGTGCCATCTAGCGGCCGCCGCGGGGAGGCTGAGCGGCGGAGACCGGCCCGGAGCCGCGCACGGTGCGGGGGTCCCCACGGTGCACTGACCCGCCACGGCCCCGGGTCGCTACAGCGGCCGGGACACCACCCCGTGCTGGGACACCAACCATCGGCATCCATCCAAGGACACCGCTTCCCGGGCACCACCCGTCCCGAGACACTGTCTCCCGGGACACCATCCGTCCGGAGACACCGTCCCCCCGTGACAACATCAGTCAAGGGCCACTAACGCCCTCCGGTGATGCCATAAACCCAGGACCCCCGAGGGGATCCCCTTCACTCTTCCCCGAGGGACGGGAGGGGGACGCAGGGTCCCTCTGTTCCCGGTACCGTGTCCCGGAGGAGCGGCAGCAATAAGTCAGCGGAAAGCCGGAGCCTTTGGCGGCCGTTCCTTCCCCTCTCCGTGGAGCGGCAGCGCGGGTCACCGTGACCCACGGGGGAGTGGGGAGGGGAGGCAGGTGGGGACGGTGCGAACGGGCAAACCCTCTGCTCCGCGTCCGCCAAGGCTTCCTCGGAAAAATTAATTCTGATGACTTGAACTGTGCCATGTGGATTGAAAACCTGGCTGAAGGATCATAAACAAAGGGTAATTAGAAACAGGGGGAGGTGTTTATGGGGTGCTGCAGGGATCTAGGTTAGGTCTGCTCTCGTTTAATACCCTCATTAATGACCTGGAAAGAGGGAGTAAACTACACATTAATGGATTTGGCAGATGATGCTATATTGGGAGGTGCTGTGAGCTCCAGCAAGCATAGAAAATTAACACGAAAAGGGCCTAGTGAGATTAGAAACATGGGCAGGAAACAGCAAAAAGAGCTTGTGCCTTGGACAATGTGAGTGAGTGCAGCTGGGAGGCAAACACAGGTACAAGACCACAGCAGAAGGGGCAACGACGGCTGAGCCAGGCTGGCAGTACCCCAGTGAAGGGCCTGGGGCTCCGGGGCCAGCTGCGGCGCATAGGGGCAGTGAGGAGGGATCAGGCACTGGTATCCGAGGGTGGTGTGGAGGTGCTGCGAGGCTCGGGAGCCGCCAGAGCTGAGCTCCCTCAGCACAGACGTGTTGGCGGCAGTTCAGAGGGAAGCCACACAAATGATGAAAGGCAGGGAGAGACTGATTTCTGAAGGAAGATTAAAAGGCTTAAATATATATATTGCTTGGTTAAGAGCTGTCCATGGGGAGACAAACTAAGAGCCTTACAGATCTGCTTGGTGTAAACAGAGAAGGAGGAAAGGAATTATTTAATAGAGTACAAGGGGCATCACCAGAAGGGATGACAGGAAATGAAGAAATGGAGCATTTAGGTTGAATGTCACAGGGGAAAAAATCCCCTCTGCTGACAGCAAAAATTATGAGGCTCTGATGCAGTTCCCTGGAGGGAGAAAGTTCTGTGGCTTGAGATATACTTAAAACCAGACGGGATCAGTCTGAATAAAGGCGTCTGGGATGAGCCATTGGCAGGGGATGCGAGGATTGAGAGCTGGGCAGGGAAACACCTCACTTCCCAGCTCTTTCTTCTCACCGAAATGGTTTGTTACATGTCACACATGCAAAAGACTTGCATTTTTTTTTTATTACATAAATGTATTTCTGCTACGGTAAAGGAAATCACTGACATGATGGATGCTGTGCCAGGCAACCTGGTAGCTGGGCAGGGCTGGAAAGGCCCTGAAATCAGAGGAACTTCGCCTCTGTATAGGTATGGAGAGGGATATGGGGGGAATTAAGTACCTGGTACAAGGTTGTTGAGTGGGTCCATGGTGTATAACCCCACTGTCCCTGTACAGCTTGATGTGCCCTGGAGCACAAGGTCTCTTGTAGGTTTGGCTGCTGTAGAGCATCTTGTATCTCAATGGCTTTCTGCAGGATGCTCTTCAGGTGAGCAAGGAAAAGCCAAGCCACAGCCGGCCAGCTGCATAGCACCCATCACCTTGGCTAATGCTCCATCCTTCCACCCCCAGCTAATGCTTATCTTGCCAGAGACTATGACAGGATCCCTTTGGAGCAAAACAGGCATTGATTGCAGCCTCACCCCTCCCCATCTCCTGCCTCACTGGAGGTCTGTGAGTGCTGTCAACAAAATGGATTAATAGTCCTATTATCAGTTCAGATGGATGGCCAGGGTGAGGAGAAAACATCGCGTCCCAGGGAACTCAAGTAGGCACATTAATAAAGATGCCACACTTTCAGCTCTGAAATCTAAAAGCTTCGCTCCACTCCTTGCAACACAATTAGTTTATCCAAAGCTCAACATTCGGGTGGAGTGTAGTAGGGAGGGAGCTGGTGGCATGATGGGCCTCACAGCCCTCTTAGCCAAACGCCCTGCAAGAGCTCTTCATGCAAAAGAACAGCCCGTTTTGTAGCACCCTCCTCCAGACAGGCTGCTGGTGGGCAGCTGTGTGGTTCCCCTTGGTGCTAGCAGCTTCACCAGACTGGGGGTCTCAGGGGAGCACCTCACAGCTGAGGGGCTGGTGTGACAGGGTGGCACTGTGGCCTGTCGTTCACATGGCTCATTGATGGGCATGGGCAGCGTGTGACAAAGATATTGGTTCTGCCCACGCTGTAAAATAAGGAAAGCTTTTAATTAAAAGCAAATGGTGCAGCTTGCAGCCTTTTGTTTGAGCACTAATGTGAATGACTTTCCTTTCCAGCCCAGCATTTATAGCTGTCTCTCTTGCACCTGTCAAAAAATAAATCTCAGGATCTAAAGCATGTATATATAAAACTCCAGTATCAGCAGGCTGTCAGGCCTGGGGAGGTTCTTAAAACGAATGTTTTGTGCAAGAGGTGAGGGGAATGGACAAATACAGGATGGGGCCAGCAAAACCATCACCTGCAGATAGGGCAGGGCAATGGCCTCCTCCCTGCCTCTCTCAGGATGCTGCAGAGGCCACTGGGTTTTGAAGGCTGTTGCATGCCCTGCCTCCCCCTCTAGCAGAGGCTCCCAATGCTCCCCTGCCCTGATTCTGAGACCCAGACCACCACTCACATCTCTGCCTCAGCAAGGGGGGAGCGAAACTGCTCACAGCCAGCTCCTCCATCACCCCACTTCTGCAGGTGCAGTGCAGAACTGGAGGAAACGTGCACCATGTAGTCTGAAATTTTGAAATTTGTTTTAAACATCAAAGAGGAACTTTATCTTTTTAATTTTTCAGAACCTTTCTTTTAATTTCACATTTCTGAAGGGTTGTTTTTCCCCTTTCCAGCACCTTTTCCTTTTAGCTACTAGGTGAGGTAAAATAAATGATGTAGGTTTATTTTTTTTCCTTTCTTTGCTTATCCAGTTCTGCAAAACTTGAAAGCTTTTCAAAGCATCTAGGCGTCGGCAGTTACAGTTTAGGTTTGTGCTTTTTTGTTGTTGTTGTTGTTCCCCTAGCAATGTTTCTAATATCACAGCAAAGTAGAGAATAAACCTGTAGCACAGAATAAGGTAATGAAGAAATAGGAAAAATCCCTAGACTATTCAGCCATCAGGCAGCTGCTGTTTGTCAAGAAAGGGGGAAACCTAAAAAGGAGAAAAATACAATATTTTATATTGGAGGGGGTGTTTGGAAAAAGCATCAAAATATTCAGCTTAGAATTGATTTTTATTTGTCCTCCCATCATCTGGGAATCCAGTACATGTCTACTCTTGGGAGATTTTGGGAGTGAGGAGCTCTGCTTGTCAGCCCTTTAAGAGCCAAACTTTATCGAGCATCCATGGGACTAGCAGACATCTGTCTGTGTAACTCTGTTAGCAGTTTGCACATAATGCAGATAAGGGACTACTGCTGTAAAATATTGAGCCTTTAGACTACAAAAAAACTGTCTTTCTAAGCTGAAATCTAACTTTATTTGTACTCCTGCAATTCCACCCAAGTCAGCAGGGTTTCCTGGCTGTTAGCAAGGGCAGCGTCTGGCATGCTCCTTCCACAGAAGAGGTTAAAGTGCCAAAGAGAGGACAGCATCACTCTGAGGAATTCGATAAACTCCTATCACTCAATAGTTTAATTCACTTTCACTGATGCAGCATCTTTTATCAAAGATTACATAATGCTGAATAATCATGAAGCACATAATGCAGAGCCAGACAGGCAATTATAATCAGATTTAAAGCCCATATTAAAAAAGTGGCAGGTGCAGGGCTAATTCTCCACTCCTACACTGGTGCCAGTCCAGAGGAAGCTCGCTGGAGCCACTCCTGATTTACACAGCTTGCCTGACAGCAAACACAGGGAGGGGATGAAATAAAGATCTCAGGGGGAAGAAGTAGTAGGATGGTTCTTTCTGGATGTACCTGCGGAGAGAGGCAGGAACAGCCCTGTGTGCGAGCAAAGGCAGCGCAGGGCACAGTGAGGAGCTGCACAGAGGGTGGCTCTCAGCATGGGGCAACATGAAGGCGAAAGGCAGCCAACACCATCCACTGCTCTTTCCAACATGGTCTGTTAAGATGTGAAGCAAAAAAATACTGTGGGATTCAGAGGGGCCATTAGAGGCAATGCAGCCATTGCCCCCACCTTGCTGGCTACTACCAGTGTTCATTAGGCAGCGCTGACTTGATGGCCTGTGGCAAACGGGTTGTGCTGGTTCTCAGGCCACTTCCAGGGGTCACGTTATGAAAGCTCCTGCTGGAATTGGCATCACTGCTGGCTGTGTCAGCTGAGAGGCCAGGACTGAACGAGGTGAGGAGTGTCCCCACCTGGGCAGAGGATGTCCCACAGCCAGCACAACCTCATCCCAGCCAAGGTCAGCATCAAGGACCAAACAGCATCCTCACAGACAACCAACAGCTGACTCGCTGTCTGCTGTAGGGTCACACCACAAAACTCAGTGGCTTCACTGGTTTAAACCCAAATTTTGCAAGACAAACTGCCCTGGGGGTCTGCAGAGGACCACCCTCCAAGCTGCTGGCCCGGCCCCACGGGCACTGCAGCACACCTGCACCCAGCAGCCAGCAGGGAGACACGTGTTTCAGCCGTGCTGGCTAAATATTTCCCATGCAATCAATTCCAGCATATAAAACCATCAAACAGGATAACCTTGTGATCAAATGGCCAACAGAGAAAAGTGCTTAATATTATCCACTCCAGATAATGAGCTGTATTTCCAGCACAGGCCCCAAACACACATCACCATGCACTAAATGCCACACAATTGCCTGCACAACAAGTTAAGCAAAGATTAAAAGCGAGGAGGAGAGGAGAGGGAGGGTAGAAAATGAAGCACAAGGAAATTGCAATCTGTGCCATGAGAGTGCACGGGAGCCGAGGCAGGGGAGCGCTGGAGTGCAGTTCAGTGCACAATTGCGTGGTGGACCTGCAGGACGGCACCTTGGATGCCTGCCTGGGTTTACAAAGCGTGTGTGCTGTTACCCGCACAGGTGAGGAACAGACGGCCTTAGGGTTTACAAGACAGCAATGCTATGGTTGAATTAAGAAGCAAGGAAACTTCTCGGCAGGAGACGTGCTGCTGGTGAAGGTTATACGAGGCGATGGGAGAAACTCTGCTCTTTGTGCCCTGCTTACAAACAGCACGTCTTAGTTCAGACTCCAGGTCCTTGCATGGACAAACAGATTGCGAAGGTCGGGGGAATAGAGACACCTGGGGAAGGACGGTGATTTAGAGAAAGAGAGCAGTGCAATATCTCTGGTTTGAACAGCTACATGGCTAACGCACAGAGGTTAGCAAACTCTGCTCAGATGCTCCAGCAACATCCATTCTGCCTTTCAAAACAGTTGCAAGTACAAATAAATCACCACTTCTACATTTTTCTCTCTACTTTTCTCCTCCCTGTATTCCAGCATGCTGCTTAGTCTGCTGCTGACCCCGTGGGTTGGGGAAGAGACTGTGATGCTTCCTCATTCCAGCAGAAATTAGATACCTGGCACTGGTGGAGACCTGACAGCTCCCTGACATTCGTTTGCTTTTACAGCCGAGCCACAAGCCTCCAGCCCAGCACGCCAAGAGGCAGGAGAGCACATTTCTTGGATATACAGCCTCCTGCTGCAGTGCTGAGCACCAGTTGGGAGATTTCGGCAGCGTTCCTCAGCTGGCGTGGTTCACCCCATCTCTGGAGTGGCTGATGGAGACGTGTAGCACCAGCTGAGGAGCAGCTGCAGGGCCTAGACCCGGCTCCAGCTCCATCCCACCAAGATGCCCACACAAGGAAATCCAGCTCTGGTTCCTCACTTAGCAGCATCCCATAGCTCGGTGTTTCAAACACTGCCTGCCTGTACCCTACACCTAGCAACCAACGGTCCAGGCACCGATCCCGGCGTACTTCCCTCTTCCCCAACCACTTCTGCAACTGCAGAGTCAAGGAAATTGCAGAATATCCCCAGTCAGAGCCCCAGCTCTTCTCCCAGCATCACCACATAGATCATTTTCACCCACCAAACTGAGATTCTCACGTTATGGCATTCTGCCTGTGCTGTCTGTGGTGAGCCTGATGCTCCCGCCCCGCAGCACAGCCAGGCTACCGCTGGCATTTCGGCAGTGTCTCAGAGATGTGAATCTCAGGGAGAGCGATTTGTCACAGAGCATTACCTAGAAGAGAAGGAAGTAAATGCCTAACCGTTGCTGTAATTATGGCTTCTTCAAATGTCTACACGATGTCAGACAAGGGCTGGCATAGCTTATCATAACCAAACCCAGGGTGGATGTTGTTCCAAGCCAGTGATTAATAGTCTGCTAGGATTTGTTTTGGCATGGTGAAAAACTGAGCACTGTGTCTCAGAAAGATGCCAGATGGAGGCCCCAGGGCAGACCCCCCAGCCAGCTCCCCTCACACAGAAGAGTAGGGGCTGGCAATGCCAGTGCTGTGCAGGGCTTGCTCCTTGTTTGTGGGCTAACTGCATCCTGGCAGGGACCAGCTGTGCCTGCTCCTTGTTTGTGGGCTAACTGCATCCTGGCAGTGACAGGCTCCTGCCACTGCCACAGCACTGCTCACGCTGTTCCCGGTGCTTCTCACACAGGCAGAATGCCCAACACAAAAGCCACTGTGCAGGCAGGATCCCTGGCTCCTGTCCTCCCACAGTGCAGGCTGCTGAGCAGCACGAGAAGCCAGCCCTGTCATAGTCCTTGTATCAGGTGCATCTCCACAACAAATTCTTGGACTTTATTTCCAACAGGGGCTCCAGGACAAAGCCTTCCTCCCGCAGCCCAAGCTGATCCTCCTCCCCTTCCCCAGCCTACAGACTTCATTTGCTCTGCAGAGATGAGACATAACCCTCCAGGCAGCCAATGCAGCAGCCACAGCTCCATCACTGTGAAAGCATAAAGTGCAGTCCCTCAAAGAGCCTGAACCCCACAACAGAGCGTAATGCACTCAGCCCAGGTTGGAGCTACCTTCCCCTCAGGACCCCACACCAACATGCCATCGCAGCCACAGCCGACATGGACCCTGTCCTTTGGAAAAGGACATGGCAGAGATGTGGCCACTGTACCCATCACTCACATTACTCATCCCCTTGGAAAGTGAGAGGCAGATCTTGGCTGTCCATGCCATCAGGTATTAACATCCCAGTGTCTGCTGGTGCCAACACATCCTCCAGTATGAGGCTGAGGATAAAAGTGAGTCCAGCTGGGCCACAAGATATATTGTTTGGATCAGGCTAAGAATCGTTTATGCAGTGTTTTATTAACCGTAATGGATAGCTGTGCCTGGTAAAATGAGTAATAATCTTGTTTAAGAGATGGCTCCTGAATCACTCAGTGTTTTTGCCAATGCTGCAAGTTTCCCTTGCCAGTCTGCAGGCCAAATCCTGTCCTGGAGCAAGTTATGCCCAGAGCAGGAGATCAGGTAGGAACAACTTTGTCTTCTTTTAAAATTAAATAAAAAAAAAAAAAATAGGTAGTTGGAACTCAGACAGACAGCATCCTCCATCTCTCAGTCCCTCTGATTTTCACACTTCATCTCATCTCAGCCCATCAGGAGTGTCATCATACCCAGCATTTCCCCAGCCTGCTGCTCTACATCCAGCTCAGGTGTTTTCCAGGAACAGAGCTCTGCCTAGGATAAATGGCCAGTGGATAATGGAAGGAAATAGAGGAGAAAGTAATTTACATCAGCTAAGCATTTATTTTGTATGGTGCTATTTTGTGATCATCTATAATTTTAATCTATTAACAGTAAAAGATGCATCTGTTCTCTGGGCTCATCTTGTTTACAGGTGATGTAAACAAGGCTAAGGGACTCATCTTCTATTCGACAGCGGTTTTGGACATTCTGTATTTCCACAATCACAAGTGACCCCTGAAAGCGAGGGGGGAACTTGGGGAGGGACAGCATCCTACCTCACAGTGGAGCCGTCTTTTAAGCAAGACCTGCTCCAACGTGTTACATGCCCAGAAACAGCAAAGTGTGCGGTTCCCAGACTGCCAGCCAGCTTTTGCAAGGAGGAGACACAGCTGCCATCAGCCCAGCTCTGGATAAAGAGCAGCAGCAGCCTGCAGACAGACACTGTGCAGAGCTGAGACAGTGACCCAGCCTTGAGGACTGATGGGGAATGCACTAGGATCCCAGAGAAAATGGTCACTCATCATGTAGCTCCGTGTCCCCCTGAAACTCCTCCTGCCTGGCGATCCACCCAGCACCCAGACCTTCAGGCATCTGACCCAAGGCTATCATTCCAAGCACCCAGCTCTCCTGCAGCCAGGGAACAAATAATCATTAAGTTAAGCCAATTACCACATTCAAATGGAAAAGTAGCAATTGCAGCCTAGCCTTACAGGCAGCATGATAATACTCCACATGGAAACACACCCTTCTTCATAGAGCTTTAGCATACATTCCAACCCTGTCATCATGATTTCCTTTGATTAGTGAGCTAATCAGCTGACAGCACTGCAGAGCCAGGGCTGTCACTGGGTGACAGCTGAGAGTCCTGATGGAGAAAGGTACCAGTATGAGCCATCACCCAGGCAACCCCTCTACACCCCACACAGCCAAAGCTGTGCTAAGCTGGGAAGGGTACAGGTGGGGTGCTTGGCCCTGCAGAGCCCAGCTCAACTGTCCTTCACAGAATCACAGAATGGAGGGGGTTGGAAGGGAGCTCTGGAGCTCATCCAGCCCAATCCCCTGCTACAGCAGGTTCCACTCAAGCAGGGGGCACAGGAACATGTCCAGGTGGGTTTGGAAACCTCCAGAGAAGGAGCCTCCACACCTGGGGAGCCTGGGCCAGGGCCCCCTCACCTCAACAGCCAAGGAGTGTTTCCTTGTGTTTAAGTGGAACTTTTTGTGTTCCAGTTTATGTCCATTACCCCTTGTCTTGTTGTTGGACACTACAGAACAAAAAAGTGTCACCCAATCCTGCTGACACACCCCTTCAGGTACTTAAAAATTGTTGATGAGGTCCCCCTCAGTCTTCTCTTCTCCAGGCTAAACAGCCCCAAGTCCTGCAGCCTTTCCTCCTAAGAAAGGCTGTGTCCATCTCTCTGCAGGGGAAGGCCTAAGCAATCAGCTCGTGAACAAGGTCAGGTTTCCAGCCCTGAAGAATGAAAACACAGATTGCTTAAATTCTGCACAGCCCTGCCCGTGGGTTGGGAATTCAGGCTCACGCTGCAGCCAGACAGAGGACTCCATGTAGTCAGCAACACCACTGCTCAGCCTCCTGTGAGCAACAAACACAGGGAAATCAGTACCAAATAGGTCTCTTGCAATGCACACAAATGCCACAGGGACAGTCCTCTTTCACAGTGCCAGTTCTCCCCTGAGAGCCTCCTCTGAGCTCTGTTCCCTTCCAAACCCAGGACTGTAGCTTCCCTTTTCCCTGTCCAGGCAGCAGCACAAGAGGGCTGCTCCCTACTGCTCTCCTCAGGGGAACGCTCCTGCCTGCACACAGAAAGATAATGCACTTGCTCAGATTTTGAATGAGTCACCTATCTCCAGAAATCAGGGCCACAACCAGCATCTGCATGAGATTTGTACTGTTTTAGGCACCTGCAGAACTTGAGCTGGAATTGACAGAGCTGCTTCAGGTATTTGCAGCAGTTTATTGGAAACATTTAGCCCTCTTTCTGTTCATTAATGAAGTTCAAACATACTTTGATTTCCTTCATATTTGCTCATTATTTGAAATTGCCCAGGGATGGTTTAATGGGGAGGTTTGGGAGCAGCGATTGCCTGCCTGCTGTTCAAAGGCAGCCAGGCAGCAGCCACAGCGAGTTCCTGCTCCAGCCCCGACACGCTCTGCAGGATGGAAACCTGGCAAGGATTCAGGCTCCTACTGCCACCCCCTAGACCTCCTCTTTCCACAGGCTTTTCTGCAAGCAGACTTTGCTCCAGACGCAGAAGCACTTGCTGAGAGCAATTTAAAAGGGTTTGCAAACACCAGCATGGTTCTTATTGAAACAAATATCCAGCAATCTGCACTGTGCTCCGAGAACATCAGCTCTGGGAAAGATCATGTCTTCCCAGCTGGTTCGGACACAGTGCCACGACAGCACTGTCAGAGTTACTTGGCTGCAGGCAGCCTTCTGCCAGCCCTATATGAGCCTGGGGGCATGTGCCCCAGCCATTCTCCCAGCTGGCACACAGTGCCATAGGATCACACTGCCAGCGCTGGAGGAGAAGCAGAGAGGGCTCCATAGAGAGCACAAGAGGACACCACATCACCAAAACTCCTGTGCTAGGAGCATCCAAGCCAGGTCAGAAGATCGTGGTGAGGACCAAGCACAGTTTTCTCTATGTTCCCACCAACATCTACATGGGCAACAAAGCTCCAGGCATGTGAAACCACCATGCAGGTGACAAAATACAGAGCAGGACCATGAGACAGCTCCTCTCCCTGCTGCTTCAGCCCCCTGCCTGACCTGGGCCAGGAAGCATGAAGTGACCCTGGCTGGTATCATCAGGAGGGGAAACTGTGGGGAGTAAGACACAAACCCCTTGTTAATCCAGGTAACACCAAGAAGGAGCATGGGTGACACAGTTGCATCTACCAAACCACAGCAGAAAGCCTGAGTGGCATAGTGGAGCTTCCTTGCCCCAACTGTGGGACAAGCAGCAAGGAGCCAACACTGACCCACAGAAAGCTTTTGTCTGGATGCTCTCAACCACTGCCAGAACTCTGCGGGCTGAATACTCCAGAGCTGCTGCAACATTTGGGTGTTTCACATGTATCGCACAAGCCCAGTTTATTTTGGGAGTTACATGGTGATAGATAGCCTGATGCAAGGAAAGGCCATTATACACTATAAAAAGCTGCACAGTCTTCCTGCCTGCTCTGTGCTCTGTGACAAACCATCTGCTTTGCCTGCACCTCCCTTTGTTTATCCTGCTCAGTTCAGTTGAAATTAAAATTGACAAAAGCAATTTCTCCTGATCAAGTTGGAAAGATAAGGAGAGCGGCTGCTGCACTCACTGCCATAGAAACCTGGGCTGCTCCAGTGTTTCAGCCTCCTCCTCCCTGTGCAGCAGCTAAGCCTGGGAAGTGAAGTGCCCAGCTGCAGTGGGAAGATCCTCCCCGCTCACGCCAAAGGAGAAACACAGATGGATTTAGCCACGGGAGATCCATCTCGCAAGCGCAGTGCTGAGAAGGAGTTTTGTTTTACTTGTGCTCTGATCCCCTCCTCTTGGCTTCAGAAGCACAAAGTGGCCCCTTTGATTAGAAAAGCACATTTGGATGAATTTGGAATTATTTCCCTTTTGAGGGGAAGAAGGGGGAAGAGGTGCAGTATTTTCTCAAAGAATACTTCTTGAGTGTTTGAGAACCTTCTAGGTTATATTTACATCACCAAAGCACTTGTCAGCTCAAAGCACCCTGCAAAATACAGGTCTAGGCTGCAGCCACAGCTGTAGCTCAGTTCTGGCATCAAGCCTCCAGGATTCAGTCCCTGAGCACTGAAACTCAGTCTTTGACAGCACACCTGCATGGGGCTGTAAAAGCTGTAGGATGGGAGAGAGCCCCCTCATCATCCCCTCCTAGTTCAGGTAACCTCTTCAAGAGGCTGGAGCACAATTTCCCCCCTTTAAGTCCAGCAGGGTCTGCTCCTGCAACCTATTTGCATCCCACTGCACTGTGTGCACAAAAGCCAGGAACCAGAGGGAAAGAGAGCAGCTCTTGAAAGACAGGGGACCTTCATATTTCTACATCCAATTTCTTTAGATATATTCATACCACAAGGCCTCTTTTCTCTGAGACGCGTAAGCAGCTGCTTGAGTCTCCCCTGAATTAAGCTAAGGGCAAGCTTCACATGATTTTTTTGGGGGGTCTGTCTTCTTATTTTTAAACCTGAGAGCAAAGAAAGGCATCAGCAAAACATCAAGCTGAGAGACATGCCATTTTTCCTGTGCTGGTATAACTCAGGCATAGCTGAATAAAACTGCTGTCCGAGTTCCTGACAAACTCCCCGGTGGGCTGAGAAAAGGCTGCAGAAATTCCACCCCAGAAGGTAATAGCTTTTTTCTTTTTTGTTTCTGTTTTCCTCCTTCCTGAAGTTATTAGAGTTGCAGGAAGGCCTTGCGGCACAAACCTCTTGACTCACAGGAGCAGCAGACCTGTGTGTGCTGGAGCCCGCTGACAGAGGCTGCAGGGACCAGCTTTTGCAGGGCAACGAAGCAAAGTAAAGGGACCATTGGATGTCACAGTCAGGAGAGCTCCAGTGCCTGAGGAGAGCTCTAGATGGGAGTGGGAGCTTCATCTATGCACACTGCACCTTCTGCAGGCATCTGTGGCTTCGTGACTGCCTTTGACAGCAAAGAAAAGCTCTCGCAGCTCAGATGAAACAGGAACAGAGGGTGCCTTGATTCCCAGCCAGCATTTAAAGTCCTCCCTCTATTGTGCCACTCTTACGCAGGAAGCCCCGCAGCTCCCCAGTCCCGCAGCCGGAGACGCTGCGCACTCCCTGCCGCCGATTCATCAAGACATCTGCTTTGATTGTGTTACATGTCACGGGGCAGATAACACTGATAAATCCCTGGGCAGCACGGCAAAATCAGAGTGACAACGCCAGCAAATCGATGGAGCGAGTCTGGATTTGCAGAGGCTGTGGTACCACTTGGATCTGGATCTGCTCCTGAGTTTGTCCAGGATAAGCAAGATTAGATCTGGATCAATCCCAGGCTTACTGGGGCTAAGCAAGATTAGACCACAGATCAGCCTCTGTATTGATCGTGTAATTTGTCACTACCATGCTTGGGGGAAAAAAAAAAAAAAAAAAACCAGCAAAATCCCCCATGCAGTTAATGGAGGCTGCACCAGCAAGAGGGGGTGGAGATGCCAGCTCTGCTCCCCTTGCTGTGTTCATTAGCTGTGTCATTCACTCAGCACAGTCATTGTTTTCTGTGATAACGTACTTAAAATTCAGCAGCACACTCTTCCCCACATTTCAATAGAAACAGATTTACCCCTGGACATATATTATGCATTAAAACAGTATTTTGGGAATTGGAATAAGATCTCACCTGACTCCTCATTTATCTGTGGCTAATGAGGCACCACAAGTCAGTATCCCATGAACGCTCCCACCTGGACGAGAGCCAGAGGGATCAGACATGGGGGTGGCACAAGCAGAAGGAGCAGTGGGCAGTCTGGGGAGAAGCCCAGGCAGCCCCCAAGGAAGCCAGGTATACAAAGAGAATGGGGAATGATCCACACCACTAGTCGCCTGACAGCACCTGCCAGCATCAGCCGATGCAATGTGACATTTTGGTGCCTGGGATGGGGACATGACTTCATCTAGACCTTGCTAAATCGCCCTGGGTTTGAGAAGGGTTTGATGATAATAATAACTGGTTGGGTGTTTTTTGCATGCTGCTTTTTATGCATCCCTGATTGTAAGAGTTAGAAAGAACCAAAGACTTTGCAAGCCTTCTGGCAGCTTCAGGGATCGCAGCCTACTGAGAGCAGGGAGGAGAGGGAAGAGCTCTCCTGGCCTCTGAAGTGTACTCCTCCTTAGGGAGCAGCAAAAAGTTATTTCTGCAATATTGCAACTGAATCAGATGAGGAGAGGATGACATGAGATTAATGAAATAATAGTGCTCTGTGGGTTGAGCAGGGCAGGAGATTGCCCTGGCAATGCTCTTGACAGTTTGCTGAGCGTCAGGCAGGGGAAGCCATGGATGCCAGTCTTCTGCCTCCAACTCTTCACATCCAGCAGAAGGGACCACTGTCTGCATCTCTGCTGTGCCCTTGCCCCCTCCTGGGTCATTTCCAGGTACAGAGACAAGAAGTTACTCAGTTATAGTGCAGAAGCACTGAACCACAGCTTACTTCAATCTGTGTGATGAGCGCAGTGCTTGGTACTCCTTTATCCAGACAGAAGCATCTCCCAAATTTCTTTCCAAGTTCTCCTGAGGTATCCATGTCCTTGCCTCATTGACTACGCTATTGGAAGCATTATCTGCTGAAAACAAGCACGCAGGGCAGAGAGCCCCAATAAATCAATGGATCACACTGCTGTCAGGGAGGATCCTGCCAGGGGAGGGCTCTGGGAGCACTTGGTGATGGGTTTGTGCCCCACTTCCCAATTCACTCTCCCAGGGTCTGGACTTACACTGCCACATGCCCCAGGAGCCCTGCAGGTGCTCAGCCACCTTCTGCAGACACCCATTGCTGCAAACAACCCCTGCACACTTTTTTCCCCACCCTGCTTATGCCAGTAAATATGTTTCATTTAATCCAATTTGCTTTCACATTGAGTAGCATCAAACAGCAGCTGCCAAGTAAATATTAAAGATATAGAAAATAAAAAAGGCAGCTCCAGCCCTTTGCTGGTGGTTTGGGAGAGAAAGCTCGGCACAGACACCCACACAGAGGGAGAGCAATTCCCTCAGCCCCCTGACACAGCTGGGCTACGCAGGTGACTGGCAGCAACTAACATGGGGCACAGGACTAAATCACATTTCGTACATCCTCCTCCAGGTTTCTCTGCATTATTGAAGAGAAAACATGTTTTCCTCTAGTCTTTACTCTTTCCCTTTTGCACTCAATTCCTGCTGGTGGTGACTGAAGTAAATCAAACCCTCCAAGCCCAGGTTTCAAAGCAGTGTGAAGCCACACTCTGTGTCTGATCCAGGTTTAGAAAGTCACCCCAGTTCCTGCAGCAGTACAGACAGACCCACATCAGCACAGACCTGGGCTCAGCAGGGCCAATAGCTGACACATGCTGACTGAAAGCCCAGAGCTTAACACTTGTACCTCTGAAATGCAGATCTGAAGGGCGACCAAGATGAGGGGACTGGAACATCTCTCTGATGAAAGGCTGCTGGAGCTGTTTAGCTCAAAGAAGACTGAGAGGCAACCTTATCAACCCTTACAAATACCTAAGAGGCAGGTGTGAGAGGATGGGGCCAGTCTTTTTTCTGTAGTGCCCAGTGACAGGACAAAGGATAATGGGCACAAGCTGGAACACAGAAAATTTCACTTAAACATGAGGAGAAACTTCTTTGGTGTTCAGGTGAAGGAGCCCTGGCACAGGCTGCCAGAGAAGGTATGGAGTCTCCTTCTCTGCAGGTTTCCAAGCCTGTCTGGACACAGTCCTGTGTAACACAAGGTGAATCTGCTTTAACAAGGGATTAGATGGGATTCTAGGGGTCTGTTTCAACCCCCACCACTCTGTAACTTAA
The DNA here is from genome assembly GCA_013401255.1 of Urocolius indicus. NCBI lineage: Eukaryota > Metazoa > Chordata > Aves > Coliiformes > Coliidae > Urocolius > Urocolius indicus. The sequence goes on from WBNH01009701.1 coordinate 526,040, forward strand.
CCCTAACCCTAATGCTGGGAGAGACATGCTCAGAGAGCAGACACATGGGCAGCTGCCTCTGATCATTACAAGCATCAAGAAAGACTAAGACAAAGCCAGAGCCCAGGGCCACCACAGTCAAGCAGCATTTGGAGCCAAGGGCAGGCATCACACATCAGTGTGGGCCCCAGGCCCTCACCTGAGCACCAGACAAGCCCCAACACTTGCTGTGACAACCCTGGGGCAGCCCATCAATCCCCCACATGCCATTACACCACAGCCTTGCAGGGGCAGCATTGCTTTCCCCAAAATGCCTCCTCACCTTCATCATCCAAGACACTACAGGCAGGAGGTGAGGGTGACGAGGGGCAGCCCCACACATAGCCAAGTTTGTCAGAGGAGCTGCTCCCACACAGTAGACCAAGCTGGAAGCAGGGAGGGGATTCTGACCATCCCCATCAGCACACACATACAGCATGAGGTTTGAGCAGTCCCAGCATCCCTATGGGAAAGTCTCCCCCTGCAGAGCTCAGTTGATTGCTTAAATTAAACTATTTCCAGCAGTGGGAGTTGAGCTTGCTTTAGGTGCTATCTAAACTGCTTTCCCTGGGCCTCACCTTCAGCATTTGCATAGTGGGATTAAATCAGATGGAGTGGGAGCAGCAGCACAAGCAGCTCTGGGTGCTGCTGCCTAATGTCTGCACACCCAGAGCAGAGCCAAAGCTCCTTGCAACCATCCACTCTGCATGCCCAAAGCAATAGGTCAAGGCTAGAAAAAAAATTGATAAAAGAGCCCCAAAAGTTTTGGGGTAGCAGCATTGGAGGGCCAGAGCTCAGCAGCCTGAGGTTCTCAAACCCAGCAGAAACCCCAGCAGCCTCCACCAGAGACAGTTCATGCTTTGGAAAAAGAGCTTAGAGGGGAGGGTTTCTCCTCTGTCATTAACCTGACATAATGTCTTTCCTGCTGGCAGCTTTCAGGCTCAGCAGGTTTGTTATAAAATTCATTATCAGATATTGCAATCACAGTCACCTTTATTGGGCTCTGCATTTACAATAATTAGGCCAATAAACACTGATTTATAAAAATGACAAAAAGGAACTCCCAGTAAGCAAGAAAAATGTGCTTTCTGTAGTGAGCACTTTCTCACAGGACAAAATAAATGTGAAAAGGCAGCAAACCAATCATCACAGCTGATGGCAAAGTTAAGTAGGTTCTCCCAGGAATTTCCACTTGACAGCCAAGACCTCACCAGGGGCAAGCCCAAAGTTCAGACCCCAGGGCCAGAAGCTGCAGCACTGGGATGCATCTCCCTTCCCAGGGGGTGCAGGCCCCTCCTGCTGCAGAGCCAAGGCAGCCAGGAAGCAGGGAAGATGCTGGGGGTGCACAGGAGGAGAAGACTGAGGCAGGTGGCACAGAGATGGAAGGAGCAAGGAGGGGGTGAGAGGAACAAAGCAAAGGAGAAGAGAAAAATCCAACAGAAAGGAAGCACCTTAGCAGAGAGGGGAAAAAAAAACCCTGCCAGGTATAGCAAGGGGAGAGAGAGGGTGAGATGGAGCTTCAAGCCTTAACGTCATGGAAGAAATAAGAGCCTCAGCAGTAGCGAAGGAGAGATGAGAAAGGGAGGTGTCACCTGAGAGGAGGCAATGCAGATGCTTTCTGCGTGTCCAAAGTACTCTCAAAGCATACGGGGCTGGGCTCAGTCTCCTGCAAAGGTGCTTTGTGGGGCACAGCCTGGCTGAGGCAGTGAGCTGAGCCCCACTGCAGCAGCCCCTCAGGGCACTTTGGGTAGAGGGCAAGGGCAGACACCTCACACAGCAGAAATGTATGATCACAGTCCTAAAGGGAGACACTCACTCAGCCGAGGAAGGAACCAAGCTGCAGTCAGCTCAGCTGTAAGGAAGGAGGCAGTAAGCACAAAGAGCACAGAATGGGGCTAGCCACAGCACCCCTAGGGCCAGCACCAGTGCTGAGAGCCAGCCACTGCAGAAACTTGGGCTCCTCCCAAGGCTGCAATAGCTGTGTCCCCCTAATCTCAGCAGGGTCCCCAGTCACAGTGGAACATCAAGTTCTGCAACAACCCACAGCAGGTCCCAGTACCACCAAACACAGCCCTGAAGCACCAGAAACCCTCCAGCTTGCCATCAGCCAGGCAGCAGCCCCAGGACATGGCTGTACTCAGAAGCTGCTTGCACACAACTCCCAGGCAGGAGGGGACCCAAGAACACAGCGGGACCACCATGCCCATGGGCCTCTCACAGGCAGGCAACGACACACACCATGGTACATCATCACCCATATGCTTATCATCTCCCCTCTGCACCCCCTTTGCAGCCAATCTGCCATCACACATGGCTGAGGCGGAGAGGAAGCTGCCAAGAAGGAGGAGGGGATCCCCAGCACCATGGCAGCGTGGGCATGCAGCCCAGCCTGGCACAGGTGCCCTTCCCCATCAGAACAGGGCTGTTTAACACACACAGCACAGCCACAATGCCACAGCTCCCCTGACCTGCATGCACCAAAGTCTCTTCTCTGCTCTGTTTCCCACCTTTTTCATCTGTAGATGTCCCAGTTTCTTCAGGCTCCCTACATCCTGCACTCCTGGAGCTGCTTTCAGCCCTACAGCCCTCCTCTGCCCACACAAGAGCAGCAACAGCACAAGCCAGCCTCACTTCCCCCATCCCATCCATATATACCCTCTCAGGCAGGGGCAGCTGAGCAGCATTGGCTCAAACTGCTTCAGCTCATGGGGAGCAGCTGGTGCTGTGGGTGGACTTGTGGCTGTCTGATGTGCCCCTGCAGCTGTTGGTGAGCATCTGGAGGGGAACCTGCCCACAGCAGNTGGGATGCATCTCCCTTCCCAGGGGGTGCAGGCCCCTCCTGCTGCAGAGCCAAGGCAGCCAGGAAGCAGGGAAGATGCTGGGGGTGCACAGGAGGAGAAGACTGAGGCAGGTGGCACAGAGATGGAAGGAGCAAGGAGGGGGTGAGAGGAACAAAGCAAAGGAGAAGAGAAAAATCCAACAGAAAGGAAGCACCTTAGCAGAGAGGGGAAAAAAAAACCCTGCCAGGTATAGCAAGGGGAGAGAGAGGGTGAGATGGAGCTTCAAGCCTTAACGTCATGGAAGAAATAAGAGCCTCAGCAGTAGCGAAGGAGAGATGAGAAAGGGAGGTGTCACCTGAGAGGAGGCAATGCAGATGCTTTCTGCGTGTCCAAAGTACTCTCAAAGCATACGGGGCTGGGCTCAGTCTCCTGCAAAGGTGCTTTGTGGGGCACAGCCTGGCTGAGGCAGTGAGCTGAGCCCCACTGCAGCAGCCCCTCAGGGCACTTTGGGTAGAGGGCAAGGGCAGACACCTCACACAGCAGAAATGTATGATCACAGTCCTAAAGGGAGACACTCACTCAGCCGAGGAAGGAACCAAGCTGCAGTCAGCTCAGCTGTAAGGAAGGAGGCAGTAAGCACAAAGAGCACAGAATGGGGCTAGCCACAGCACCCCTAGGGCCAGCACCAGTGCTGAGAGCCAGCCACTGCAGAAACTTGGGCTCCTCCCAAGGCTGCAATAGCTGTGTCCCCCTAATCTCAGCAGGGTCCCCAGTCACAGTGGAACATCAAGTTCTGCAACAACCCACAGCAGGTCCCAGTACCACCAAACACAGCCCTGAAGCACCAGAAACCCTCCAGCTTGCCATCAGCCAGGCAGCAGCCCCAGGACATGGCTGTACTCAGAAGCTGCTTGCACACAACTCCCAGGCAGGAGGGGACCCAAGAACACAGCGGGACCACCATGCCCATGGGCCTCTCACAGGCAGGCAACGACACACACCATGGTACATCATCACCCATATGCTTATCATCTCCCCTCTGCACCCCCTTTGCAGCCAATCTGCCATCACACATGGCTGAGGCGGAGAGGAAGCTGCCAAGAAGGAGGAGGGGATCCCCAGCACCATGGCAGCGTGGGCATGCAGCCCAGCCTGGCACAGGTGCCCTTCCCCATCAGAACAGGGCTGTTTAACACACACAGCACAGCCACAATGCCACAGCTCCCCTGACCTGCATGCACCAAAGTCTCTTCTCTGCTCTGTTTCCCACCTTTTTCATCTGTAGATGTCCCAGTTTCTTCAGGCTCCCTACATCCTGCACTCCTGGAGCTGCTTTCAGCCCTACAGCCCTCCTCTGCCCACACAAGAGCAGCAACAGCACAAGCCAGCCTCACTTCCCCCATCCCATCCATATATACCCTCTCAGGCAGGGGCAGCTGAGCAGCATTGGCTCAAACTGCTTCAGCTCATGGGGAGCAGCTGGTGCTGTGGGTGGACTTGTGGCTGTCTGATGTGCCCCTGCAGCTGTTGGTGAGCATCTGGAGGGGAACCTGCCCACAGCAGTACCTGCTGATGAACCCCAACATTCAGAGAGATACAGAGCCTTCCACTGCTTCTTTCTCTTTGGGACAGGCAGGGGAATCATGCTGACTTTGGTTCATTGTATTTATTTTATTGATTTTTAAAATAGCTGCTTTTTCTTTTTTTTGTTTTATTTTTCCCAAAAAAAGACCCTGGAGCAGTGAACAGCTTGACTGTACATGTGAGAGCTGAGCAAGAGGCATCTCCTGAGCCTCAGGCTCTCCCCAGAAACCTCAGCACCCCCAGGAGAGCAGAGCATCCCCCCTCCCCTCACTGGTCCCGGAGGGAACGTGATGCTCCCAGCATCACAGCAGTTAATTGCCATCAATGGGAGATTTAATGACAATCAAAGAAAAAAATTAACTGTGTTCAAATTCTCTGGTTTAATGGATTCCTTCCTGATTAGTAGCATTGAGAACTAATCTCAACTCTGCCTTTACTTGCCTTAGTAAGTAAACAACATTAATACATGTATCAGGTGACAGAGTAACGCAGGAGGCTGTGTGATATCAAACTGATTCAGTGGGAAAGGTTCAATATGTTAATATTAAACACTTTAGGGTTACTAAGCAGTGATAATACACTGATTATTCTCTTCACACCATCCCAGCATGACACAGCCATTTTCCCAAAAGTTTTCTTCTCCCTGCAGGTTTCCCACATGTTGAGCTCATGACCGAGCTGAGATGTGAAGCTCACGGTTCCTCGAAGGGAACCTGGTGCCTGTCCCCGTGCTGTGGGGCTTACCAGTGCTGCTGGGGAAGCCCAGAGCATCCCTCCATCCTGCAGCAGATCCACAAAGCTGCAGCACCTGCGTGTGCTCGAGAAACCAGCAGGGCCTCGTCCACCTCCTCCCCCTGCACCCCAAACACATTCATCACCAGTGACCTGCTTCTAGCCGAGCGGGCTGACAGCATGCCCCTGCTGCCGTGAGCAGGGAAACCAGCAACAGGCCCCGGGCATGGGGGGGACATTGTTGCAGGGCAGAGGGGCACCCTGGCCCATTGCTGCCCCACTTATCCTTTTAGTTTCCATTCTCACACATCCAAAATGAGCTGTAGACTATCCCTTCAGATCTCAAGAACCCTTAAACTATTTTTAATCGAATGCTTTTCTGGTGTGACACCAACACACGCGAAGCTTTCAATTACATTTTAGCACTCCCAGTAGGAAGCAGCTCTTTATTGGGAGAAGTGACTTATGACAGTGCAGGATTATGGGTTTGGTCTTTGCATTACAGAAATTCGCAGCCTGGTGCAAATAAAACCCGCTCAGCACATATTCTCTAGATGAGCTAAGCCCCCTGCATGGGGAAGCATTTCTGAAGAAGTGTCTGAAATAAAACCGTGTAGTCATCTAGTAGAAGAGAGACGTGACATTGTTATTCATCATGATGAAACAGGCATTTGGATAAAATTCTCCAGCGCTGTTAATAACCTCTGTTGACAAGGGAGTCACCACGGCAGCGATGAGGTAGACGTCCCCCCTGGGGCTCAGAGGAGCGGGATCGTTCATGAGCTGTGAGCAAGAAGAAGTGTGCGTCTTAGGTAATAACTTTCCAGTCAGCTCCATCAGAACGGCCACCATGAATTTATCTTGTTCTATTCTCTCCAAAAGCTTTGTCAGCTCTGAGTAATCTGCGGTGGCTACGGGCTGCCGGAGTGCCACACGGCCACGTGCATCTCCAGCATGACGGCCAACTCCCCGAGCAGTTTTATCATCATGATTAAGTTTCTTAACTTAAATCAAGGATGTCTCTGGAGTTCCCTATGACAATGTGAACTTAAGATAAACAATGAATGATGAATAGGCCAATTACCGAAACCTCCCTTCAGCGCAGGCCGTATGTGGCTAGTTGATAAGAGGAGGTAAGCATCCTCTCATCTGGCAAACGTTACAGAAAATGGGATGGTTTGAAGCAGAAAGGGTTCTGTGTAATCAGACACTGGCTAATGAGGAATTTCATTTTATATGTATTTTCTCCCTCTCTCTGTTTGCTGCCCAGGATGTTGGCAGTGGGGAGGAAGCCCACAGCCCCACTGACGTGCATGCAAATGCTTCACCCCTGTATAAATCTCTACTCCCAAGGCAAAAAAAGCAGCAGGAGGTGGCTAAGGGCTATGTGATGGTACTGCACATGTCTCCAGAAGGCCAGAAGCCTTTCCTGAGAGACCCACCCAAACCAGGAGAACAGCCATTCCATAAATCTGCCAGCAGCCTGCTCAAAGCTTCATATGTGCAACAGCAAAGGGGGGACAGAGATCTTGGACCATGGCTGCAGGACCAGGGGACAGACACCTTGGATTGCCACTGAGGACTGAGGGACAGACACTTTGGACAGTGGCTGCAGGAACAAGGAACAGACACCTCGGACACAGTGGCAGGACCAGGGCAAACACTTTGGATCACAGACACAGCACCAGGGGACAGAGACTTTAGAGCCTGATTGAGGACTGAGGCACAGACAGTTTAAACCATGACTAAGTTTAAACCAGGACTAAGGGACAGACACTGTGGACCACAGTGACAGGACCCGTGGACAAACACTTTGGACCACGACAGCAGGAGCAGGCAACAGGCACGTTGGATGGTGGATACAGCATCCCAGACAAGCTGTAAGCCAACACTGGATATATTTTGAGGCTGGAGTCCCCCCTGCTGAGAGACTCCAGCAGCAGCAAAGGAGCCAAGGCTGGCAGGATGACAGGGCAGGGTGTCCCCAGGGTGTCCCCAGCTCTGTCCAGGCGCAGGTGCTCCCACTGCCACGGCAGCACTGCAGCAGAGCCGCAAGGCACCACGTCTTGCAGCAAACGATGTGATTTACTTACTGCCTATGGAATTGCCAAATTAATTCACTATCCACATTAATATTATGGCTCGTTTTTAACTTTACTGTCTCCATCGTTCCAATTTAGTGCTGCTCAGAGATGCTGCCACTGACCTTAATGGGTTTTTCATTATAACAAAGAGCACCATATTAATCACAACGGGTTTCAGCTGGAGGTTGCTGCCTGAGCCCCACTGCTTTGGGGAGCTGCTTTTTAGTGGTTTGGAGAACTATTCTGTTTCTGCCAGGCTTCTCACCACTGCTCATACCGTGTATGAACCTTTGTGCTGTCCAGGAGGAATTTCTTGGTATAACATTTCCAGGCACAGATATTTTATGCAGCAGTCAGGCTACACTGCAGACATGATAGATTTTTCTGGGCAAATTGCAGTAAGAAGTAGAAAACTGAGAGGATGCACCAGTCATAGCCAATGAGCCTCTTATTGTCCTGTATAAAAATCAAATGCCTTTTAATCATTTCAAATGTTCTTCTGGGTATCAATTAGTCACACATTAATATCAGTATTGCTTCTCTTCCTCAGTTCACATCAGATTAAATTCTCCCCCGTCATACACACTTGCGCTCATTAGCTTCAAGGAAAATTAGTGATTGTTCCCTCTTCATTGGCACTGATGGGAGATTTCCATCGGAACTGCTTTTTATACAGAGAACCTGATTGTCATCTTAAAGATATTGAGGGGATTTTTTTCCCCAAAATTGCATTTTCACAAAAATCCTTCTTTTTTTTTTTTTATTTCTCTGAAACCCTGCATGCTGAGACAGAGCATTGGGGAACGAGGGAAGAGCCAAATATTTCTGACCAGTATCATCCCACAGTCCCTGCCCCTTTCTGCAGCCCAAGTATCTGTCTCTCTGTCGGGATCCAGAGGCTGTTGCACAGCCCACAGCTGCTGAAGGGAAAGACAACTTGGTTTTGCTGCCGTCAAACCCCCTGCTTCCAGGCTGGATATTTATAACACTGACTGGAGAGCGGCAGTGTGGAGAGGTCTCATCCTGCTCCCTGCATGGGGGCCAGGGCACACAGGCTGAGCTGTTCCAGGGCTGCATGTACACTCACATGTATGGATGCATCACGTCTGCTCACTCCCTTTGCTCCCCATCCCTGCAGTGCCTAGTTTTGCAGCCTGCAGCACAACTAGGTCTCCAGCCCCGCAGTGAGTCCCCCCCCATGCCCCTTGGCCACCCACCCCAGCTGCTCTGTCCCCATCGCTCACCAAGTGCTGGAAGGGACTGGTGATATTTATTGAGTTTTATTAACTCCCAGCCCTGGGAGGTTCTCACCTCTTCTAGCTAATTCAGACGCCCGACTCCTGCCAGAGTTATAGTGATTGCCATTAAAAAGCTTGACATTTACCTTACAACAGTAATAAAATAATAATGCCTAATTTGGTTTACGAGTGGTATTTGCAGTGTTTCCTGTGCCTTGAGTGGGGGATATTGTGAAGATCTCTGCTCTGCTGATCAATTATGTCTGCTTAACAGCACCACTGTAATTCTTTCCTGTAATCATAACTGTCTTTCAGCAGAGCTCCTCCAAAGTTTTCCTCCCAAACACTAATTTTGACAGGAAAAGAAAACGTTTTCAGATACTTCAGTTTCCAGTGAATAACAAAAGCTTCAGAGGTGAAATTTACTGGTGAAAAGTGAAGAAAGATGAAGCTGGTGTCTGCCCAGATTTGCTGCATTTAGGTTTCAAGAATCTTTCAGATGTTTTCAGAGGCTGCCTGCAATTGCTTTCCATTAAAAAGTGATTTTTCTCCTCCAAATAACCTGCTGTCTTTCATTCATCGATAGAATTCCCTTCTGTTGTTGGCCTCTCAAATATTAACCCCTCAGTGTGTTTTCCATAACAATGATTGCTCTGAGTTAAGGGGAGAGGAGATGGACCCTGAACTACTACTGGGCTGCAGGGTGACAAGGTCCTGTGCCCTTGTGCCAGAGAGCCCAAACCCCTTTGTAGAGAGCCCAAATCCCTTTGCAGGAAGACAATACACACCAGAGCACACTGCACACACACTCCCCTATCACTGCACAGTGCTTTCCTCCACCTATTCAGCAACAAATCTTCTTACCCACTTGGGTTTCCCCTGGGGATGCTCTGACACGCTGGCAAAGCCAACACCAGACCTGCTGAAAGCAATTTCTTTCTCCATTTCTCACCCTGAGCAAAACTCAGTGTGGATTTTCTTTTTTTTTTTTATTTTTAGTGCAATTTTAATTAGTGCATGATGCACTCTGGGTTTTTATGAGAGTAAACAGCTTGGTAAAACAGTACATGCCAGCTCTTCTACACCAGGGAGCCTCATCCTGTTCAGACTAGAAACTTCACGCTGGATTTCTGAAAGCCTCTCTTCAGATGGGGTCATTTCCATGAAGGAACGATATGGTTTCAACAAATGGAAATTTTCAAACGTAGGAAAAAAAACAACAAAATAGTCAGGAAATTCCTAGCTAGGCCCATTTTGGGGGTAAGGCTCTGCAGAAGGATCTCTGTGGGGAAAGCTCAGGCTCCACGCCGTGTTGCACACATATGCACACACACACCTCTGCCCATCTACATATGCCCACTCACACCCATGTCCCCTTGTCACACAGACCTTCTCCCTGCCAGCACCCTCCACTGCCCAAGCCCCACAGCACTCCTGAGCACAAGCAAGCAGCCCCCCAAAAGCAGCAGCCCCAGAGCTCCGGGGCATATGGGAGCCCTCGCCCAGCCCGGCCACCTCCAGCCATCTGTGCACTGGCAGACGTGGAGGGCAGGAGAGGAGTTTAAACAAAAAGCTGGATGGGCTGGACACCAGGCAGAGGAGCTTCCTGCGGGCTGGTCTCCAGAAGCTTGGGAATCGCTTGTAGCTTGCACACAGCAGGCGCTGAGGGGCTGCCAGGCTGTGAGGGAAGCCGGTGGCCACGGTCACGGGAAGGCGGTGAGCCAGCCCTCCCCGCCACATCTGCAGCCCAGAGCCTCTCTAACTCCACCTTGGAACGTCCTCACACACGGAGGAGACCATGGGAGGGACAGCTCGGGAGAGCCGGGAGGACTGCCACTTTCTGGATGTAAGTTCAAGGCTCGCCTAGCCCCTGAGCAGCCCGTCGGTGTGACACGTCTGATAAGCATGTGTACTCTCCTCCCTGGAATCATTAGCAGACCTCTGTCCCCGGTTTGTCATTCATTAGGCAGAAGCATCCAAGACGCGGAAGAGGACCTGCACCAGATCCCAGACCTGTGGACTGCTCTTCAGTGTGCTGCTCATCTCTCTGATTCTGATATTTTTTGGTGTCAAATACCTCTGGAACCCAACACCCAGAAAAGTAAGTAAAAGCTCTTTGATCAGCGCTTCCGAGTGCCGCTTCCCCAGACAGAGCCGTCCCCTTCCCCGACTCACTGAAACTCTCAACTACTCCCCCGAAACCCAGGCAACTTTACAAAATGCATTTTATTAGACCACAAGCATTCAGGGGACTTTTAAAAATCTTTGTATTATTCATAACGAGCTTTTACTTTACACAGGCTGGGCTCTTTTCTCTGTCACCACATTCCTTCCCTAACTGACAATTACAGGGGATGGGAGCTATGCCACCAAGAGTTAAAGTTACTCTTATTTCACCGGCAGCAAATTTTATGACAAGTAAGAAAATATTTTCCATTTCATTTCAATTATCTTGCCAGAAACTGGTGGAAAAGTCATTATGCCACCGCATAAAGAGGAGAGAAAGCCAGGACGTAGCGGTGATTGATTGTCATGGATTATATTTCTTACTTTAATGTGTCTGCAACGTGAGGGGACGGTGAGATGGATTAGCTTTTGGAGGAGCTCTTGCTCACTGGATTGGGCTTATTTGCTCCCAGCTCCCCAGACAGACGCTGCTGTAAGTGCCGAGTGTGCCGGGGCGGCAGCAGGGCTGTGCATCTCCCTTACAGCTCTGCCCACTGCTGCCCAGCATCTTGGCAATTCTACCAAAACACTTTCATATTTTTATCCCATACCCTAAACAAATCGTTTAACCTTGAAGCCTGCATGGTGCTCCTCACCCTCCTCCTCTTGAAGTTTCCATGCTCATCAGTCCCACTTTGTGCCCCAGCGCTGGCAGGTTTTGCTGTCTCTCAAGAGTGTCTCCAAACTTCTAGTGTGCAGCCAGGGCAGACTCTTTCCCACAGTGGTATCCCTTCTCTCCTCTCTGTCCCGGGCTAGAGCCATACCAGCTCGGCCAAGCTGCCCTCCTGCTGGGCAGAGGAAGCACCCTGCTCGCCAGACACTCTGTCTTTTTATCAACAAATAGAAATAAATATCCCCCAAAATAAAAGACAAAGCAATAAGAGCCATATGTGCCTCTGGGCTCCTGCCAAGACCACTATAAAGTCTCTACTGTTCCTTGAAGATCAGGGTGCTTGCCAGCTGTGGGGGGAAGAGCCTGTTAACCCCTAGAGCAGAGGTTTGCTCTGAGCCAGCAGCATAGAGCCATTGCTGCAGCCTTGGAAGCATTAGTCAGAGCACTAGCCCTCGGCGTCCTCACCGGTGGGCACTGGTAGAGGGCAGAGTACATCCTGCTTCTGAAAGCCCTTCACAATGCCTGATGGGTCACAGGAAGGCCCAGATATTCCTGTGGAGGAGCTGGAGGCTGATGGTCCCAGCGCTTGACATCACCATGAGCACCGCAGCCACGGGGTAGCAGCTTCTCCGGCTGTCCTGGGAGTGCTGCGGGGACAGCAGGCCAGGGCAGGCGGGAACTTCCCAATGCTCAGAAATAAAAACCTAGGAGAATTAAACTCTATAAAGAACAACAACAACAACAAAAAAAAAGGAAACAAAACCCCTTTGAGCTCCCTTCATGCAACTGGGGAGTGGAAAAACATCTTTAAAGAAGACTTGTTCCCCTGAGAGGCAGCCTCAGGCCCGGCGCTGCCCCCTGCACAGCGGCTCCCGAGCGCAGCAGGGACACAGAGCGAGAGGCACGGTGCAGCCTCGCAGGGGGACATTTTTCAACGACTCGTGAGCAAGTGTCTTTTTTACCCTATAAAGCATCTCCCAGCTCTCTGAGCAACACGGAGGCGGCAATGGGTTAACTGGACGCTGCACTGGCAAAAGTAATTCTTCCTAAATGGAAAGGCGCTCGAAGGTAAGGTGCCACCGGGGATCCTGCACTTCTAGAGATGATTTATGGCACCATGCACATTTTCTCAGTCAAAAACAAGGGGCCTTCCAGCCATTTCAGGCTTCAGACTATTTTTACTATACCATAAAATCCATTGACAGCTATATATCTTTATAAAAGCCTCCTGCTGACTAATAGGAGATGCTCATGGCTGCTAAGGCACACACCACTCTTGAACTTTTAAGCAGAGGTAAAGGCACCTGGCAGCTGTCCCCTGCACAGCTGGTTCTGTACACAGGCTTTCTCCAATGGCTGCAAAATGGATGATGCTGAAGCACTGTTAAGAGACTTTGAATCCCATGATAGGGGGGAATGTGAAGGAACCAGGGGACTGTGGAAGGGGATTTAGGCAGGGACAGCAGGCAGAGCCCCTGCCCCTCACCCGGGCATTGCTGCAAGGCCAGGATGCTCCTTCTCGAGCTCCACGAGGCATGAACAGGGCTTTCTCATCCCCATGCCTCTGTCACTAACCCCTTCCCTGTGCACTCGAGGCACAAGCCCTTTGCCTCCCCATGACAACACTTGATTGGGAAAAGAGGCTCCCCAAGGCTCGGCAGCTCTTGCCGTGCCAGCAGGAGCATTTTTGTGCTTCAAATAGCATCTGCCACTACTCATCATTTGAGGGTCGGGCATCCGCAGGGACTGGAGGGCTGCTGGGCTGGCAGAGTGCGGCGAGCACCGGAGAGGAGAGGAGAGGAGAGGAGAGGAGAGGAGAGGAGAGGAGAGGAGAGGAGAGGAGAGGAGAGGAGAGGAGAGGATGGCTGCTCCCCTGGCTCTGCTGCCCCCGGCACTGTTCCCCAGGCTCCCTACTGGGGTGAGTGCTGCCAGGAAGCCGGCTGCTATGCCCTGAAGCTCTTCAGCAGCCCTCAAGGAGGTCTTTGATCTGCAGGTAATCCCTGATCTCCTCCAGGCAGAGACAGGTTTTTACCTCTGCCTTTCCAGGAAAAACAGAAGGTACAGAGATGGAGCAAGAGATCCAAGGATGCAGTGATGGAACAAGCAAACCAGGGATGCAATGATGGAGCAAGCAAGGCAGGGAGATGGAAAAGCCAGGTCCCTTGGATTCAGGACTTCAGTAAACAGGCACATACCACAGAATGCATCAGCAAGGGCTGAGCCATACGTGGCAAAGCTTCTGGTGCAAATGTGAGATAAGCATCTTCTCCCAGGTGTGACACACGTGTACCCCCACAGCCTAGTCCCATCCTGCCCTTCTTCCCAGTCCTGGCACCTGGAAACTGTCTCTCCTTGTGCTATCCAGGCTCAGGGATATCAAGGGTGTTGGGAAGCAGGGCACCCAGCAGCAGCCCACTCAGCTGGTGTGTGAAATCAGGTGGGGGCTGAGACAACGTCTGGTTTTGGCCCTCACAGGTTTATGACATGGAGCACACATTCTTCAGCCACGGTGAGAAGAAGAAGATTGTGATGGAGATCGACCCTCTGGCCAGGATAGAGACCTTCAGGAGTGGGAATGGCAGTGAGGAAATCCTGGAGATCCATGACTTCAAAAACGTGAGTGCAGTAGCTTGTCCTCAGAACCCTGCCCACCATCCTGCAGCGGGATAAGTGAGGTCCCCAAGGACATGGTGGGGTCCCTTAGGACACAGCAGGGTTGCTGGAGCAAGCACCAGGATGATTTGCTTCTGTGTCAGGGAGAGCAATGCCCAGATGCAGACTCTCTGGGGATGCTCTCAAAGGAAAGGAGATGTGTATCTACACAAGCTTCCACCAGTATTTAATAGTAGCAGGGTTCAATTCCAACAAAACACATCCTAAAAGCGAGACCTAGTTATTGGATTTACCCTTGCAAAGGAAGGCAAACATCATAAATCTATCCAAGCCCAGTCCCTTTGTCTGTCTGGAGAACATTAAAACCTTATGACAATGCCGTAGACTCTCTCTGAAACCTAATTAAAATTTGTAGGGAAATACCCTGTGCAGTGACATATGGCAAAATTTTCAGCTAATAGCCTAGCAGGAAGTGGGGGATGAATGTTCATATAACCATAACGGTCAGATGCTACTCTGCCTATTTTTATTTATGATAACTAGAGCTCAGGATAGTCACAAGGAGAAGGGGAGCAAAGCAAAATTTTATGTCGATCTTCCTTTAAAAATATTTGTAAAAAGCCCTATTCTCCCAAACCATAAAACACAATACCCCCGAGGAGAACTTGTTAGTACATCTTAGCACTGCTGCTGAGCAGAGTGTGCACAAACCCATCAACAGGAAAAGCACAGCTAAGCCCTCATCCAGCTGTACCCTCTGCACGATGGAGTGTTTTATCCTCCCGCTTTGCCCTGACTGCTATCTTGGTGTTTGTTTGGATGCTGCAGGGAATAACTGGCATCTTCTTTGTGGGGCTTCAAAAATGTTTCATCAAAACTCAGACTAAAGTCTTACCTGAGACGACAGAGGCCAAGATCCCCGAGCTTGAGGTAGGTGAATGAAACCCCTCGTGAAATCCACCCCTCTCCCTGGTTCTGGGAGCGTGGACGCCATCCCCACCACCCTCCCATCTGCTCCAGCCTTCCCAGAGATGCTGCAATAAAGAAATAATGAGTTGTGATCGCTTCATAAAATGATCTCATTTCAGAGGATTGCTTCTAAAAACAACAAGTGGAAAGAGATGGGATTAGAGAGCCGACAGACAAAAGCCTCTCGGCACAATACGGGAGATTCAAGAACAATAATCCTGTTGTAGTCAAAAGGTCGCAAAGCAGCTCAGGATTAGCAGTCACCAAAAAGTCAATCAAATTGTTTTCTCCAAGAGCTGAGCCTCATGTTCTCAAGCAGAATGAGGCAGAAGTAATGAATTTAAAAGAGCAGCAGTGTTTAAGCAATGCTATTTGAGAAAGCGCTTGGCTTACAGCCCTGGGAGGTGGGAGCCACCTCCCTGTCCTGCATGTACCAACCTCCCTCCCTCCCTCCCTCCCTCCCTCCTCTCCATGTGCCCCATCGCTTCTTTACACCCGTTTAACTTTTGCCCTCCACATCCTGCTGCAAGGAGTCTCATGCTGTGCATGCTGCGTGGAAAACAGCGTTTAACTCTGCATTTTACTCCCCCTCCCACAGCACAACCTGGGGTGATGCTCAGCCCCCGGACAGCTGCTGCCCCCCAGCCCCATCCCTGAGGTGGCACAGCCTTCCTGCTGCCCTGTTTGCAAGACAAAGGGTGTGAGCAGACCGAGTACCCATCCCCCAGGAAGCCGTTGCAGATAAAACACCAGCAGGACACATGTTTGAAAACAAGTGTGGACAGAACCATTTCCCTGAATCACGACCCAAATTCCCAGGCACCAATTCTTTGATTATGCTGTAAGCAGCTAATAGATCTTCTTGGCTACTGCCGTGAAAGGGATATGACTTCCCAGACTTTATCAGAATATTGCCCCGAGTAGAGAGCTGAAATGTAAAATCAAACAAGATAAATGTAGATTTAAGATCAAGTCGTCTGTTCCCAGAGGCCAGTCGCTGCCAGGTCCTTCAGGCAGCAACTCCCTAACCCCACAGCTTCCACCAGAGACTCCAAAAACCACTCAGACTGGGTCAGGCTCATTTCTAAGACTTCCCAAAGCCATAAGGAACAATTCTATGAAAGAGAAATATGGCTCCAGACACCTTCTGGAGAGAAAAATACCATTTGCCAGCTTGCTCTATGGGCTACCATCACCGACATACACAATGTTGCCTTGGCAGATAGCTCAGCGGAGACCCATCCAATAATCTTTATGTATCTCCCTCCCTCAGTGCCTGCCAAAACGTACCATGAACTAATGCAACAGCAGAGACATGCAGTATAAATTACAGAATAGGGCCGTGCAAAGAATTTCTGTGAGGAATAAATTAAAGTGTTTGATCACAAAATCAGTAGCAGAAGGAGAGGGAAATTAAGTAGTAAGAGCAAAGCAGAGAGGAGATGTTTTAATGTTGGGTTTTAAATGAGCTGGGGTGCTCCAGAAGGCTCTTCCAGATGGTGGGGACTGCACAGGAGAAGGCTCTTGAAGCATGGTGAAGGGAGGGAGGTGAGAGTGAGGTGGTGGTGGCTGGAAGCAGACAGGAGAGACAAGGCCTAGTGCGAGTGACCCTGCGGGAGGACCAGCGGGACACTGCATGTGCACACGGTGAGCACCACAAGCCAAGGCAGCTGAAGTCCTGTTGCCCTCTGAGAGGAAAGAGGTGCCTCTGAGTAAGCCAAGGGGAGGAAAAACAGACAGAGAGGGGACTGCATATCTCACCAGACCAGGTCAGAAATCTTGCTCTTCTTGCAGGGAGAAGAAATCACCACCACCTACTTTGAGCAGTCTGTGGTCTGGGTGCCTGGGGAAAAGCCCATTCAGAACAAGGAGTTCCTGAAGAGCTCAAAAATTTTTGACATCTGCAGAAACGTGACCATTTACTGGATCCACCCAACGCCAATTGCAGGTACAAGGAATCACCTCCTCCCCAAAGTGCTCGTGAGTCCCCTGGCTGGGACCACCCCTGCCACCCCCTCATGTTCTCTCTGCCATTTGCCCCGGTGCAATGTGATGCAGACCCATTTCTGCAGCCTCATTGTACATCTCAGACACAGACACAATGTTAGTCATGACCACGACAGAGCACTGCCAGTGAAAGAGTAGGGGTTGAAGTTTCTCTTTGCAAAGTGCTTGTCTGTGCGGGCTCCCCACCGCCCTGCGCTTTGCAGAATGGCCATCCCTCCTCGTAACACAGCAATAAAGAAAAGCCCCTTTGTACCTGCAAAGAAGCCAGCATTGCTGGAAACTGGGACGCCTAAATCCTCATCACTGCGTGAACATCAGAGCATGAGCAGGCATCTGCATCTAAATCACACAACGGGGTTGCCACCTCCAGCTGCTCACCACACAGCCCTCGCAGAGGTTGTGGCCTCCAAGATCCGCCAGCGTAATTACCCGCTCGCTCTAACCCACTTCCAGCCGAATGAGCTAGTTTAAAAACCCAACCAAGAAAACTCCCTCTGCTCTGCAGCCACGGAAACACATCTCATCCCCCACAGGTACCAGTCAGTTCATGGCCACCCGTAGTCCTGGGAGCAAGCAGGCATCAGAGATCACTGATACAGAGGGAGGCTACTGTCCCCTTTCTGCTTCCTTGGCGCCCTGCTGTTAGATCTCATCTGCAGTTGAGTTCAGCAAAGAAAATTAATGTCACTGTGGGTCTTACGTAAGCTATGGGTGCTGTAGCTGGGCCTCATCTGCCCCAAATCCTGTTGCTTTGCTGGGGCTGTACAATTACATCCCTCAGAAGCAAAGTCCACTTGCTTCCACCAACCATGAGCGCAGGAACAGGACAAGCCACGTCTTGTCTATCCTCTCCTCCTGCCATATTATCTACTAAAGCCCTTCTCCTAGTCTTGGCAAGAGCAAGAAGCAGTGGGGTACAGCTGTTTGCTGATGGACTTTTCTGGCACCTTGGCACCAAATTTTGGTAGAGACATTAATGCCTGCCACTGCATTTGGCCTCCTGCTTGCTTCCTGGCTGTTGACAGCACTGTTTGGGCTCTCCCCGTAGTTCCTGAGCTGGCCAAACTTGAAGGGGCAGAAGAAGATGACCCTGAAGTGCTCATAGACAACCAGAGCTGGTTGGATGGGGAGAGCAAACACGAGGTGGAGAAGGACATGCAGCCAGGGCCCAAGCGTCAGGCACGGCAGCTCACGGAGGAGGATCTGCCCATCAATGACTACGTGAGTGTCAGCAATCACGCCCTGGAGCACCCTGGTCCTGGCCATGGCCCCAAGGTGTCTTGGCTATGCTTCTGGGGTGTCCTGGATGTACTCCTGGGGAGTCCTGGTCATGTTCCTGGGGTGGCCTAGTTGCGTTCCAGGGGTGGCTTGGTGTTCCTTACAACGTCCTGTCCATGTTCCTAGTGTGCTCTGCCCATGCTTCTGAGGTGCCTGGGCCACCTTCCCAGGGTGTCCTGGCCCTGTTTCTGGGGTGCCTCAGCCATACAACCCCCTTGCTGCACTGACAGTGTCTCTTCCCCGCAGTCGGAGAACGGGCTGGAGTTCCACCCGCTGTGGGACGAGCGCGGGTACTGCTGTGCCCAGTGCCGCCGCGCCAACCGCTACTGCCGGCGGGTCTGCGAGCCCCTCCTGGGCTACCACCCCTACCCCTACTGCTACCAGGGCGGGAGGGTCATCTGCCGGATCATCATGCCCTGCAACTGGTGGATTGCACGGATGCTGGGCAGGGTTTAGCGCCTGCCCAGCGCTGGGCTGCTGCCCTCTGCCCGCTTGCCGCGTTGCCACCCTCTCAGCCACACGCTGGCTGCCGGTGAGGTGCAGGGCGAGGGGAGGGCCGTGCTTGTCAGAGGCAACAGGCAAACAATAAACGTCTTGTATGAGCGATTGCAAAGAAAATGGAAAGTCATTTAGTCTCAGTCTGTGATGCTTAATGGGTCTGAGAAGGGATCTAATTGCTCGGCTGCCTAAGCACGAGCATCCATAACTCAGGTACTGGGACTGTCACCACTTGCCTAGCTGGGAACGTGCACAGGTCCCTAATTTGCTCCTTGTCAGCTCTGACAGTTGTTCAGCACGTCCTGACCCGCTGTTCCAGCATGCTCTGATGTCATTAGCCACAGCTCAGAGGTGCTGGCAGTCCTTCAGGAACACGGTGCAGCATGGAGGCACGTGAGCAAGGTGGACATAAGAGTGGGCACAAGGAGCCCCAGGGGAACTGAGTGGCCAAAGCCAGAGAGATCAGAGATGCAGAGAATCCTAAGTACCATCAGCTGTCCCCAGTGCTGTGACTAATAAATGGATACAACTTGAGCTGCTTGATGGGAAAAGTAAGCCCTTGATGGCAGCCGTGGTGTCCCCAGGGCTGCCAGACCCTCCCCGTAGCTCCCATGGGGACGTGGGCACATTTTAAGGGCAGTTCCCTCCATCCCTGTTCACAGCTGCTGCGTTGACAGCGTGGCTGAGATGCTGGGAACAGAGCGCAGCAGAGCTCCCCACATGGCATCCCAAGGGACATTGACAGCTTTGGGGATACCAAGAATTTCTGACAAGTCCCTCGAGACATTTATCCCCCTGAGAGGGAAGGTCCAAACACAGCGGGGACGTAGGAACTGTTCTGAGCCACAGCCCTTTCGAGCTCAACACGAGACCCATAAATACCCCAAGCTCCTGAGGGGAGCTTCCCCACACTGCTGAGGCACGAGGCTCAGTGGGCAAAGCCTTGGTGGTGGATCAGCCCAAACCTACAGAAAAGCTTAAATCCACATTTCTTGCCTCGGGAAGATGCTGGAGAGGAACGCAGCTGCAGCAGCTCTGCCCTGCCCTCTGCTCTGAGCGAGCAGACAGCTGAGGGTGCACACCTTTGTTCAGGGCTGAACTCAGCTCCCAGGCTGGGATGCCCCAGGCCTGCTGCTTCCCCACTGTTACACAACTGCTGTTATGAAGAAAATTAAATTACAGAAGTTATTTATACATGCAAGTGCACCAGTAAGCATTAAAGAATCACGAGCCGTGACGGCCCAGAGGTTACCGGCTAGCCTGGGAGTGGTTTGCTGCTCTTTGCAAGGACTGAAGCAGGGGAATCTCCAGGAGCTAAGAAGAAAAGCCAAGGAGGTTTCATAGAGTAAAATATCTTAATATTTATTGTGTCTCAGGACAAAAGAGTTCTACTCGATACATAAGACGAGTTAAAGCAGCACATAATACTGACAATCAAGTCACAGCTGACTCGGTGCAAGGACACCTACCAAGGTAAAGGCACCAGGAGCTACATCACCAACCCTCACTACAGCTTACAAAGAATCACTACAGCCTGTACTTTAAAAAGTACCACTATAAAAAACTATATAAAACCCAGGGCAGGGATTAGAGAGAGCTTGGCAACACGCCGAGGCCTTGCTGAGCCACGGGCTTCAGGCAGGCAGGGCTGTGTTTAACAGGGCAACAGCCCCATCTCGAGAGCAACCACATCCAGAGAGCGAGGGGAGGTGGAAGGGAAGCATCACCTTCCCCAGGGAGGCACTGAAGAGGAGCACCGGGAGCCCAACGAGGCCGCTGGCACCGTAGGTTGTGCGCGACAGCAGCGCCAGGGGCTGCGGTGTCAGAGCAACGTGCACCGGACCCACCGCAGCTACACTAATGATCCCAGGCGGCGGCACAGCACAGTAGTGTGAGGACAAGTCCCTGAGCACACCAGGACAGCTGCTGCACTCATTTCTAGGAGCTGGTTGAGAAGAAGATCAGTCAGTTCAAAGCAAGATTTCACAAAGTGGCATTCCAGAGTCAAACTGGAGGTGGAGGCATCTGGCATTCCCCCGGCCACAGACTGCACACCCTGCGAGGCACAAGACAAAGCGTTAACAGACAAGGCTGGATTTATACACAGCTTAAAATGACACTGCAGACATACAACCTCCACTCCCCTCCATGGGACCTGCTGCTGCACTGGAGGTGCCCAGGGGTGACCAGGCAGCAGCCAGGGAAGCCAATGCAGCCCACGGACATACCCAGCCAGAGCCACAGCGCTGGGGGACAGCTACACCATCTCGTACTGATTGTTGGTGATGTACTGCGACAGGCAGCAGGCGAGGATGATGCCAACCAACTGAAAAAGAGAGGAAAAACATCTGGGCCTCAGAGGTAGCCCCAGCCAGGACCTGGGGTTTTAGGGGAAAAGCTTGACAAATTGCTCCAAGGTATCAGTTTTATGAACCCCAAAGATAAACAGTGGGATTTGCAAACCACAACATGGGCTGCTCTGCCCTGCTTCCAAGTAACTGAGAGGGGCTGAAGGGGAGGATTCTGGCAGGCATCTGCCAAACAAGCTGCTCACAAGAGATGCTCCATGTCCCATCCTGTTACATTTTGCTTCATGAAGCATCTGCTGGTTTATGTTAATTTCAGAGACTACACAGATACCCTGAGCGTCACAGCCAATTACACAGCCACCAGAGAACAGCAGCCACCTCTCCCTGTTGCAAGGACAGCAGGGAAGCAAGGTTGCTGGTTTTGCATCAGCATCTGAAGGACACACTACTGTTATCACTCCCAGCCCCTGCACAGACATTTAGGGACTCCTGACAGAGTTTGACCTACACAGGCAAAGTTAGAGGCACATTTGCATGATGGGTCCCTGCCGGCTGCACGACACAGCAAGGCTTGCTGAAGGAGTGATAAAAGCCAGGAACCAGTTACAACTCCCAGGCCTGGCATCAGCTGAGATGATTTGGCAGCTGGGAGCACATAGCTCACCGTTTGTGTGTCAGTCACGTCTGGGTGACCCCATGGAGGGCACAGGCCAGCTGAGGAGGATACTGAGGCGAGCAGCTGGGCACAGCAGAGCAGCTCCAGCTCTCAGGCTCTCCCAGGCGCAGCCCCAGCTGCAGCCAGGGACTGTTGGCTCCTGCCTCTCCCCCAGTGCAGCACATCCGTTACAGGAAACACACGGCAACACACTCGTTACGGCAGAAATATCTTGGCGGGGCTCCTTCTCCCCATGCTGGTCCCAGTGGGCAGCTCCTTGAAGCTCCTGCCACAGCCTCTGCCTGCCCAATCATGGGGAGGGTGAATTCAAGCCCTTTCCAAAGTCAGGGCCAGCCAAGTTTGCTCTGCAGCTGCCCAGTAAAAGCAGCTAAAGAGGGGCGGCTGCACATCCCACAGCCTCAGCACCTCGGGAAGCCCAGCCTGGAGGAGCTGGGGGCTGGGGCCTCTCATTTCCTGTCAGGATCAAGCACACTGCTGCAGGAAACATCCAACAGGATAATGATGTAAAGGAGAGGCTGGGGAGCGGGAGGGAGAAGACGCAATCAAAGGGTAAGCACAAGCAGTGCCCCATAGGCATTGATAGGGACCAAGCCACAGAGAAGTGATTCCAAAATGCCTCCCTGATAAAAAGGGAGGAAAAGTCAGAGCACAAATTTGACCCCCAGCAAACAGGCTCTGTTTGCTTTTTCTTGAAGTCTGTTGTTTCAGACAGAAGCTCTTCTCAAACAACCTGGGTTCATGGAAACAGAGCTGGTGCTTCAGTCCCTGGCTTTAAGAGACCAGAAACTGTACATTGGTGAGATTCAACCCAAGGGGAATCTGCAGAGTAGCTGCTCCTCCCTGGCTGATACAGGCCATGCCTTTTGTATGCACACCAGACTTTGCACAGAGACAGAATAACCCCAGGCACAGGTGAGCTTAACTCTGCAATCACTCCTGCAGTGCCGAGTGAAGGAGACTTACCTGGAAGCATGCGATACCAAAGGAGATTCCTGCCACAATGCTCATTTTTGACTCCATCGTTGATGTTACCAGGAAAAAACAACCCTGCAGAGGTGGGAAAGCAAGCACATGGATCCAGTGCATACCACCCACCAGAAGCACAAACCACAGCACTTCGCTAGAGCATTGGCAGCTCCAAGGAAAGATGCTCCCAAGTGGGCAGCTGAGGGCTTCTGGCTGCCACCCTCCTGCCTGACCCCGGCAGAGCCATTTCCCTCCCAGCCTCGCTCTGTTACCAAGGGGAGTGCTGCTTGGGCTGCTCCCAACAGGAGCAGTGGGTTGAGCAAGGTGACTCATCAGAGGAATGTCCCTTGCCTCACTCACCCTGTGCTCACCAGGTCAGGGCTTCGCACAGCTGCCTGGAGACAGCGCTACCAAAACGAACCTCACTGGGAAACAACCTCCTTATTCACCTGTTCTCCAAAACACAGCCCCCAGCACAAACACTTGGGTCTAGCTGGCCTCGTCTCAGACATGAGGGAGGGCTCATTCCTCCCCACACTTCCCCTGCCTCCACCCTACGGGAGTCCCTGGGCATCTGCATTGAGAGAACAGTTCTCCTTCCAAGCGTTCTAGGAAGGGCAAGCCCTGTCCTCCTCACCTCCAGGACTGGCAGGGAGACTCTTCTGAGCTTAACTTACATCCACAAACACTTTCAGCTTGGCTTTGCTCAGGTCTTTCAGATCCTCCTCCGAGCAGTCGTCCTGGCTCTTGCAGCAGCTCCGGGGGATGCCCCTCTGCCTGAAGTACTCAGTCCTCTCCCAGTCCGAGTAGTTCTGCACCCCACAGCATCGCAGCTGGAGTGAGAAACACATTTAGGGAGCACAGTCACACCAGAGTACTGACCCCTGGGTCATACCACCACTCTCATGGCTCCTTTGTCCTTGCCTCTCCCAAAACCGCCAGCATTTCTTCCCAAACTCCAAAGCCTGCGCTGCAAAAGGACCCCCAGACACCGCGGTGCTCCCAGGCCAGGGGGGCACGCACCGTTCTCTGGATGGTGTCGACAGCCTCGCTGTGCCGATCTGCCGTCACGTTGTAGTCCCTCAGGGCCAGGCTGAGGTTGGCCTCAAAGTTTGTCTTGATCTGTAACAGAGAGGTGTCTGCAGCAGTGCCATCCCCAGCCCGCAGCCCCACTGAGTCACCTGCCCGTGGCCAGCAGCCTTCCCCCACACCCCCACAAGTTGAGGCTGTATTAGAGGGCAGGCTGGGCTGGGCCGTGGCAGCAGGGACGCTCGCTGCCTGCAATAACGAGGACGTGCGCGGTGCAAAGTCCCCCCAGGCAGGCTGCTCCGTGTTGCAGGAACCCTCAGAGGAGCTTTAATTACGGAAATGGTTGCAGAACATAGATCAAAGCCACAATTAAAAGCCCAGGGCTGCTTTGCTGCTCTGGTGCAGGGGCAGTGGGCCGTGTTGGGGAGACCTCATGCCCAGCTTTGTCCTTACAGGGACCTTACAGTGCTTACTGGGGACCAAGCTGTTCTTTGGGCTGTTTTAACCCCATTTTAGCTAAACTAAGCACTGCTCCCAGCAGCAACTCCGTTCCTCTAGTGACATCAGCAACTGCACTTGAGTTAAAACCAGCATCCACAACTTGAGTTAAAACTCACCCCGTAGCATCAGCAGAGATGCAGTGCCCACCCAGACTCACCTCGTGCCTGAAGACGAACCCCACAACAGCGGCCACCAGGACAATGAGGAAGATGAGAGACAGGAGCATGGCATACTGTGGGCAGAAAGGGAGGGACGGGACGGGGAGAGAGGGTTGAGATGGGGTAGGGATGGAAAAGAAGGGACAGGGCTCGGATGCTGATAGGGTAGGATGGGATGGGGTAGGGGGGGACAGGACGGAGCTGGGATGGGATAAGATGGGCCGGGATGGGGTTGGGACCGGGAGGAATGAGATACGCAGCGATGGGTCAGGACAGGTCAGGATGGGTTGGGAGGGGACGGGACCCCGTCCCAGCCCCCTGGGGACCACCCACCAGCTTGAGCATCCAGGTGCTGCCGCGGCAGGTGGCGAAGCAGCCGAAGGTGCCCAGGAGGACGACGACGGTGCCGGCGCCGACCAGGACGAAAGGGACGTTGGTGGCCTTCTCGTCCAACAAGGAGAAGTAGACGGCCAGGCTCACCTTGCCCCAGACGCCCACGGCCAGCAGCACGATACCCGACACCTGCGGCCAGGGGAAAGCTGTCGCGACACGCCGCCGGCGTCGGGAGGGCCGGGGCGCGGGGGGGAGGGGGGGGGGGGGGATGATGATAAGGGGCCGCGGCCCGTCGCTTACCCAGAAGACGAAGGTGTAGGTGAGCAGGACGCTCTTGAGGCAGGTGATCACCGGCTTCGTCTGCAGCCGCCGCGACGGGGAAGCCATGGCCGGACACGGGGCTGCGCGGCGGGACGGGCGCGCCGGGGCGGAGCCGCCCGAGCGCTCACGGAAACGCACGAGCGTGCCCGAAGCGGCCGCGCCGACACAGCGGGGGCTCCCCCTGCCTGCCCCTGCCCCTGCCCGCACCACGGGCTCGCCCCGGGATACCCGCCCCCTGCCTGCCTGCCCTCCCCCGCCTGCCTTCCCCTGCCTGCCCACTGCTCCCCTGCCTGCCTGCCCTCCCTCTGCCTGCCCACCGCTCCCCCTGCCTGTCCCGGGACACTTCCCTCCCGCTGCGCCCCTCCTGCCCCGAGCTGCCCCCCTGCCCGCCCCCCCCCCCCGCCTCGGGCCGCGCCCCCCCTGCCTGCCGTGCCCCTGCCTGCCCACTGCTCCCCTGCCTGCCTGCCCTCCCTCTGCCTGCCCACCGCTCCCCCTGCCTGTCCCGGGACACTTCCCTCCTGCTGCGCCTCTCCTGCCCCGAGCTGCCTCCCTGCCCGCCCCATCGTGCAGCCCTGCCCCAGTGTGACCCCCCACCACACACCTCCTGCACAGTGCCCCCTTGCAGAGCCTGGACCAGCCAGGGCAGCCACCCTGTACCCCCCGCACATGACGTGGCTACCGTGCAGGCAAGCGATGAGGAGCTTCCAAGCCCACCACGGCCCCTGCTCAGGGCTGGTCCTGAGCTGCAGGGGGCTGTGGGCTCCCAACCCCCTGCAGCCAGCAGCCCTGCACAGCGGCTTGCCAGCAGCCCTCTCCTGCTCAAGACAGCTGTGTTTTTAATCAGTGCGTTTACCGACCTGGCTGCCACATAATTAGTGCATTCAGGCAGCATGTCCCCTGCCAGCTCTCCTACCTGTCTATGCCAGCTTCATCCCTCATCACCCCTCACCCTCCCTGTGCTCCAGAGCCCACATCCCAGGTGGCTCCAGCTCCCACCCAGCTCCATGGGCCAGGGGGCGGCGGTTCCTAATGAACGTGCTTTGTTACCTCTGCCTCACAGGGGCTGAACTTCAGCTGCTAACAGACCCCATCTGGAAGCGTTTGCCTCGCGAACGGCTGTGGAGCCCGGCGTCTGCAGCGAAGTTTCTCTCTCCTTCCTGGCAAGAGCTGGAAAAAGGGTCCTGGCGCTCACAGCTTTGTCCTCGTCCCCCCTAGACCCTCCACTCCTCGTGCCTGCAGGGCTGGCACAGGCTCGGTTTGGCTCTCTCCTATGTCAAAACAGGCTCCTGGCTCCTCAGCTTGCAAAGGAAAAAAACCTGACGACCTTTTAAAGCCTCGGCGAAGCGGGAGGTGCACTGGGAAACGGGTGATCCTGGGATTTATTATTTTTGACAATCTCATCATTTGGGGCCTGACTCACGGCTTTTGAATGCTTGGGACGGGCAGCAGAGGGGAAAAGTAAGTTTGCTCAGCAGAAGCTGCACGGCCGGGCAGGAGGGTCAGGCGTCAGTACAGCGACAAGGCGACGGAGGGGGCCATCGTCCTGTTTCCAGCCCCTCTCCGTCCTCGTCAGAGCTCCGGCGTGGCCAGCGCGCTGGCAGGCCCCTGGTCCCCCGGCATGGCGCAGGAGACTGCCCCCGTCCTGCTGGTTGTCCTCGCCAGGCTGGTGGCATCCACGTGGCACGAAGGTGAGGGCTGAGGCATGTGGGTGATGCAGGGCTCCTGGGGAAGGGCAGCTGGCTGGGCTCTGCTCCTGTCAGCAGCTTGCATTGGGGAGAAAGGGAGAGACGCGATGCCGGGAAGAGCATCGGTGCATGTGGGGTCTGGGCTGCCTGTCAGGGTGCACTGTGGGGTTCAGGGAGAAGCAGACGGAGTTCTGGAAGGCATCCAGATAGGAGCAGAAATCCTCCCTCCGTGAGAGTACAGTTTTCCCGCTGACTCCCTGCTCCCACGGGGCCAGCAGCCTGCAGATGTTTGCCTGGACTAAGTGCTCAGATCCAGCCTCCCCCGCAGCCAGGCAGCTGGGTCAGGGATCAAAAGCCCTTGCCCTGTTTGGGGGGGCTTTCCTCTTTTCCTACTCCCATCCCCATCCCTTCACCGTGCTGCCCACACAGCTGGCTGGGGACGCTCCTGCCCAGTGCAACCTGGGCTGTAAACTGGCTCCAGTGAGAAGGAAAAGCAGCGCCTGCATGAAAAAGGATCGTTGCAGTTAAATGGCACATCTGCCTGCGGGGACACAGAACAGCCCATCCCCGTGGCCCCCGGGAAGCAGCGCTGCTCGCTGGGTCACTGACACATCCCCACCATCAGCCCCCCGTGGATGCCAGCCCTGCGCCCACCCCGGCTCCCTCTGCTCCCCAGGGCAGCCCTGGCAGCGTGGGAAGAGCGTCGGGATAAAAGGCTTGTGGAAACGAGTGGGCGACCTCACCAAGCTTGCGGGAAGCGGTGGGGAGCCGCTCTGTAATAAAGTTCACATCGGAAAGATTCCTAACGGATTTTCCTCCCCGTTTCGGCGGGGGTTGCTGCTTGCGCCGGCTTCCATCCCCTTCCTAAAACCCGCAGCAGGGGGAAGGGGAGCTGGGTGCAGGCGCAGCGGCGCTGCCTCTTCCCCCGGGGTCCCTGCCCCGGGCTGAGCATCCCCACCGCGCCGCAGCGGGACGAGGAGGGTGGGCGGGCGGCGAGGAGGGGGCAGCGCCGGCGGAGAGGCGGGGGAAGGGTGAGCTCAGTGCTGCGGAATGCTGCGGCCGGCCGAGGCGGCGAGGGGCCGCGGGGAAGGACGCCAGCCCCCTCCCCTCGCACGGCTCCTTCCCCGGCCGCTGCTCCCTTGCCCACGGGGACAGAGACTGGCCCGCAAAGATGGCACAAGTCTGTCCAAACCCCGTTCGTAGGGGCCGGGGGGAGGCCTCTGCGCAGCACCGATGGCGTGGGGCCAGCAGCTCTGGACAAGCCCCTCCGGCAGCTTCATCCTTCCCTGGGGCAAAAGCAAGGGGCTGCATCCCTGCCACCTCCCCGTCGGGCGATGTGCCTCTCCTCCCTAGCCTGAGCCAGGGGCTCTGCTGGGGTTGCAGGAGAGAGCAGCTCTGTTTCCATCCCTCGGGATGGCCTGTGGTGGGGTGGGTGCCAGGGGAGCGGGCTGAAGGGCTTCCCGGCAGCGCGAGGCTGGGGGTCGGTGCCAGCCCACCCCGCGCCAGCACCCATTTCCTGCCAGAACCGCGGCTGCTCCTGCCGCTGTTTAGTCTGCGGGCTGGTGCCAGCACACACCATGGCACTGAGGGCTGGGCTCACTCTCTGCCTGCCTTAACCCTTGACAGCAGCCCCGAGGACGGCCGGACAGGGTCTGCCTGGGAATAAGATTGCTCACTGGGAGTTGTTTTGGGGCTGGAGGGCACAGCTGCACGGGGAGGCATCATCACCTGAGTGCTGCTGCAGCCATGAGCCATCATGCAGCCTCCTCACCTCTTACCTCATCCCCAGGGTCTGGCTACTACACTGCCGAGAGTCACACCAATGAAGTGTACGTGGAAGAAGCTCCCCCCGAACCTGCCCTGGACTACCGCCGAGGTAACGGCACCCAAACCCAGCCCCCGAGTCCTCACGGGGAGACCAAGGCACGGCGGAGCTGGGTGCTCCCCTCACCTCCCTCCTCTCCCGCAGTGCCCCAGTGGTGTGCCACGCTCAACATCCACCGTGGAGAAGCCACCTGCTACTCGCCCCGGGGAGGCTCATACCGCAGCAGCCTGGGCACACGCTGCGAGCTGAGCTGTGCCCGCGGCTACCGGCTGGTGGGGCCCAGCGCCGTCCAGTGCCTGCCCAGCCGCCACTGGTCCGGGATGGCATACTGCCGACGTGAGTGTGGCCCAGTCACTGCGGGCACCCACATGCCTGGCCGGGCAGCCGCTTCCCTCCCTTCTCTGCTGTCTCTTTCCCAGAGATCCGGTGCCACGTGCTGCCGGCGGTGCCGCGGGGCTCCTACGTGTGCTCGGCTGGTGTGCAGATGGACTCCCGCTGCGACTACACCTGCCTGCCCGGATACCAGCTGGAGGGCGACCGGAGCCGGCTCTGC
This sequence comes from Urocolius indicus, assembly GCA_013401255.1. NCBI lineage: Eukaryota > Metazoa > Chordata > Aves > Coliiformes > Coliidae > Urocolius > Urocolius indicus. The sequence continues at coordinate 555,036 of WBNH01009701.1, forward strand.
ATGGAGGACGGGCGCTGGAGTGGGAGCGAGCCAATCTGTGTAGGTAAATTCTCCCCCTGCCGTGCTCCCAGCCCCACGCTGCTGGGCACATAGGGACGGGCCACTTCCAGTCCTGGGGTGCCTGCAGGTATCACCCCCATGACTGACCTGGGCACTGCCAGGTGCTGGCTCTTGCACCTCTTGGCACTGGGATCCCCATCCCTGCTGCTCCCTGAGTGCCATTAGCCCCGAAGCACCTTCTTCTGGGATCAGGTTTACAGCAGGGCTTGCTGGCTCTGGGGTGCCTGGGCTGTGCAGAGCATCCCTGGGGTGGCCCAATGCTAGTGTCCAGCTCTCACAGTCCAGCTCTGGCACCTGGCCATTCCCCAACTCCCTCTCCTCCCTCGGGCAGATGTGGAGCCTCCCAAGATCCGCTGCCCCGACTCCCGGGAGCGGATAGCTGAGCCAGGCAAGCTGACTGCTACCGTCTACTGGGATCCTCCCCGCGTGAAGGACTCTGCTGACGGCATCATCAAGAGGTGAGGGCAGATATACTGTGGGCACTGACAGCTAGGGCTGGAGGTCACACTCTGTGCCCCCTCCAAGAGTCCTGACAGAGAAACTCATCTGCTGGGTGCAGGGTGATGCTGCGAGGCCCTGAGCCTGGCTCCGAATTCCCCGAAGGAGAGCACGTGATCCGCTACACTGCCCACGACCAGGCATACAACCGAGCCAGCTGCAAGTTCAGCATCCGTGTCCAAGGTGAAGCGGGCTGTCCTGGGGCTGGCTGCTGGCTACTCCCCTCCCAGCACTGGGCTCCGTGCCTATGGCTGGGGCCATGCATGCCTCATCACCCCCAGCCCTCACCCCTGGCCATCCCCTTTGCAGTGCGACGCTGCCCTGTCCTGAAGCCTCCGCAGAACGGCTACCTCTCCTGCACCTCTGATGGCAACAACTACGGAGCCACCTGCGAGTACCTGTGCGATGGGGGCTACGAGCGCCAGGGCACATCACTGCGGGTGTGCCAGTCCACCCAGCAGTGGACAGGCTTCCAGCCCCTTTGTGCACGTAAGTGGTGCGGGGCAGGGGGTACCTGCCTGCAGTGGTGCCCAGCACTTAAGAGGATGCTGCCTGGCCGGGCAAAGGGGTGGGGAAGGGGTGATGGGGGACAAAATGGCACCCCATGCTCTTGCCTCTCGCCCCAGCCATGCAGATCAACACAGCGGTGAGCTCTGCTGCCAGCCTGCTGGATCAGTTCCATGAGAAACGCCGCCTCCTCGTCATCTCAGCTCCTGACCCCTCTAACCGCTACTACAAGATGCAGATGTCCATGCTGCAGGTGAGGAGACTCTCCTGCTGCCCACCTCCCCGTGCCCCTCAGCATCCTCTCACCGCCCCCTCCTCTGCAGCAAGCTGCCTGCGGGATGGACCTGCGCCACGTTACCACGGTAGAGCTGGTGGGACAGCCCCCGCACGAGGTGGGACGCATCCGGGAACACCAGCTCTCCCTCAGCATCATCGAGGAGCTCAGGTAGGGGAATGGGGAGGCTGTCCTGCAGAGGCAGGTGCCTGTGTGAGAGAAGTGGAGAAGGGGAAAACATGAGGTGGCAGCCGGATTTGTGGACAATCCCTCTTGTGCAATGTGAGGACACCCCCAGCAAGCCCAAACGCGGCATCACCAGACCCTCCAGAGCCCCGAGGAGAGACGGGAGCCACCAGCCCCGGAGCACTTGAGCATGGCTGCGTGGGGCAGGCAGGCTCAGCCCCAACCTGCAGCCACCCAGCCCTGACTCGAGGCTTCCCTTGCCCCCCACAGGCAGTTCCTGCACCTCACCCGCTCGCACTTCAACGCGGTGCTGCTGGACAAGGCGGGTGCTGACCGCGAGCGCTACATCTCCCCCGTCAACCCCGACGAGCTCTTCGTCTTCATCGACACTTACCTGCTGGGCGAGCGGGAGGCGGCGCGGCGGGTGCAGAGCGGGGACCCCTGCGAGTGAGCGGTGGCACGGGAGCCCACCTGCCCCGGACAGCCCCTTCCCTCTGCCGGCCTCGCGGCACGGACACTTGCCTTTCTGCTTTTCTAGTCACCCACCGTAAAGGAGGACCAGGGGAAGGGGAGTCCCTCCGCAGCTGCGCCGGCACAGACAGGCGAGAGGGGACAGGGACTGTGTACCGGTGGCATCCCCGCTGCCCGGCAGCCAAGAGCAGCCTCTAGCTGCAGGGTGGGATGGCTCAGCCTGGCCAGAACCACAGTGGGAGATAGTGGAGTGCCTCTGCCCAAAGCCTGGGGTAGAGGGGAGAGGGAGGCTGGGCTGCCCAAGGAGAGGAGAGGGGGCATGGCAGCAGCACCGACGGCCTTGAATACAGAAGCTTCACCCTCCCCGCGGCCACAGTCAGCCCATGCACAGCCTGAACCGGCTCCCTCCCACCATGGGGTCAGCCCTGGTGCCACGGCCCTGCTAGTAAACCTTTGCTCACAGGAAATGGCCTCACTCTTAGCAAAGCCAGTAGCAGCCTCCAGCTCCCCCCAGGGCTCACCCTCCCTGCCCTGCCCCTCACTTCCCTTTCCACCAGCTGTGGGGCAGCCCTCCTGGGAACTGTTTTGGCAGTAGAATATTAACATGAACTAAATAAATTTGTATAAAAAGTCAGTGCTGGCAGGAGGTGTGTTGCAGAGAAGCCTGGGAAACGAATTCTTCTTGGGGACCACCACCAGCAACCCCCCCAAAGCTGCCACCACACTGCTCCATCCTGACCCACAGCCAGGGCTGGGGCAGAGGGTGGGGAAGGCAAGAAGAGAGCAGCCTGTGACACAGGGAGGATGGAGAATGGAAAGAAGGAAAAAAAAAAACCAACCCTCTTTCAAAGCATTTTGCCTGGAGGGGGGAAAGGGAGGGTCCACAGGGCCTCCAGTTCAGCCTGAAATTTGGCGTAATGCCTAAAACAAAAGGAAAACCCTTTAAATGAAGATGGGCCAAGACGACTTTCTGCCTGAGCCTGTTCAAAGAAGATCATGTTTATTAAAATATAAGCAAAAAATAAAAGAAGCCAGGCACTTGGGAGCCATGGCAGGGGGTGCAGTGAGGGGCACGGACAGCCCTCACCCCCTGCCACAGCTACAGCCTCAGCTTGGCCATGGTGGAGCGGAGCTGCAGTGTCCCCTCAGCCCACGAGCCCGGGTACTGGCACATCTTCTGCCACAGGTTCAGCTCCTCGCCCGTGGAGTCCATCCAGTCCACGGCCTGCCCGCGGCTCATGCCTGGGAGAAAGGATGGATGGAGGCAGAAGTCAGTGCTAGAGCAGCCCCCTGCCCACAGCAAGGCAGCCCCAAGCAAGGCTGCTTGTCCCCTGGTTTTGGTGGGACCCCAGAGCTCCTCACCATGGCCTCCCCCAAGACGGACACCTCCAAGGAAGTCGTTGCTGGACAGTGGCTCCCGGTCCCAGACCGTCAGCTCCAGGCAGATGTGCTGCAGGTCCTCAGGGTTGATGCCGTTGTAGACAAAGGTGTGGTTGTAGTGAGGGTTCAGGGTCTTCTTCACCACAGGTGTCTTCCTCTTGGAGGCTTTGTTTTTGTGTGGCAGGAGGTAGCTGGGGAAAGCCCCTTGGGTTAGCAACTGCCTCTGCCACACAGGCTGGGGCACCTCAGCACCCCAGGACCTTCTCTGCAGCCCACCTTCCCCAGGGCAGCTTAGGAAGAAGGACCACAACAGTCTGCAAGGGGCTGGGTCTCTGTCCTGCCTCCTGAAAACCCACTTGGTGGACTGCAGGTGGTCTAAAGAGTGGAGAAGGTACAGACCAGAGCCTTCTTGCCCCCAGCCATGCTGCCTGGTGGCTTGGTGACCTCCAGGAAGATGATTTGATGGCAGCTGGAGCCCTGCCCTGCACTCAGACTCTCACCACAACCTCTCAAGCAGCCAAAACCCAGGAGAGCAATTGCTACCAGCAGCATCAGATGGTGGCTTGCAGGGTACCAACACAGTGCTCTGCACTGAGCAGCAAGGAGGGAGAGCCTTCCTTCTCCCAGGGCCTTGCAGCAGCTCTGAGGAGTGCCCAGGGATGCAGCCAGGGAGGAAAGTGCCTTCATTGCCCCCGCACCTGGGACCCACACTCACCCCTTGACAAAGCTGTCTGAGGTCCCCCCAGATTTGGCAGCCATGAGGTTCTTGGCTTCTTTGATCCAGACTTGCAGCTCACCACCTTCCCCTGCTTTGCCTGGGGAAAACCCAATGAAGCAAGAGTTAGAAGGTCCTGCTGAACTGCCGTCCTCATAGAGGCAGGTATGGGTCCCCAGCCAGGATCTCCTCCTGCCTTCTCCTGTGCGGGCCCTGCCTGCCAGGGTGAGGGCAGGCAATTGCTTTATGCTGGGCCCAATGGCCCAGCCAGGTTCAGCCCAGGCAAGTGGTAGGACCACTCAGCCAGTCCGAGGGCATCCTGAGGGCAGCCAGGTCACAGAGAAGAGGCTGCAGTGGCATCACTGAAGGAACCCACCCCCAGACCCACTGGTCCGTGGGCAGGTCTCACAGGCCACACGGAGATGCCAGAGCTCCAGCACTCACCCTTCCTGCCATTGCCAGCCCCAGGGTGCTTGGAAGATGGGATGTACTTCATGGAGACGACCAGCTCCCCCTTGTACTGGTGGAGACCAGCAGCATCCACCCCAGCCTGCAGAGAGCAGAAACTTAAACACTGCTTTAGAGGCCAAGGGCATGCTCCCTGTGCTGGGCCCAGGCTCCTCCTTGAGGTGCTTTAGCCAGCAAACCCACCCTAGCACACCTAGACCAGCTTCTTTGGGATTCCACTTTGGCTCAATCACCTTCCTTAAGAAAAACTATTTAGGAGTTTCCATGAGCTGCTCAAGCCTCAGCAGTGCCCAGCGCTGAGCCTGCAGCACAATTTAGCCTAGAGAACCTGACTTCAGGCCAGCTGCAGCATCTGCTGCTGCCATCGAGCTGCACAAAGGCCCTTCACTGCTCAGCTCCATAGCCCACAGCAGGATGTCCTGGCCAATTTCCCCCATTTGTTTTCTGGGAATTGGCTCCAGTTCCTTCCCAGGAGCTGGGAAGAGCTGTGCTCCTGGAGCAATCAGCAAGCAGAATGACAAGGCCCATGGCATCACATAGGGGGTCTTATTGGGGAGGAGGAGGGAAGCTAGCTCAAGGCAGAAGATCTGTCCTTTTTTACTATGCCAGTACTGCTTGTCTGCTTACAGGGCCTCATTTCTCCACAGATTTGGTTTGGCACAAGGCTTTTGGCAGCTCTCAGCCGAGGTCTCTGGACCCCCTTGCTCACTGAGGGCTACTCCCCAGCAGGGCCAGAGGCTGTGGGCAGCAGGGCAGGGGGAGGCTGGGCCAGCACCTTCCCATGCAGGGGCAGGAACTCCTCCAGATGACTCTCGAAGTTCCAGGCATCCAGAGGGACCTCTGCCTCTCCCAGGAACGAGTTGCGGCCAAAGCGGTCGTGGTGCCAGACCGAGAACTGCAGCGTCCTCGCAAGCAAGAGGGACTTGTTCATCTCATACTAGGAAGAGAGGAGAGAAAACTGTCAGTGAGCAAGCAGGGACAGGCTTGGCATAGACCATCAGCCACAGCTCTTGAGCTGGAGAGGAGGCAGGTTTGAGAAGCAATGGATAAACACAGGAGACTGTTTTCCTTTTCAAGGCTGCTAAAATCTCAAAGCCCTGGGGCAGTGGCACAGGTGCCCGTGATCTCCAGGCAAGTGGTCCTCAGAACCCATGCCAAGCCAGGAGCAGTACTCATGGCACTTGGCCACCCCGCTCCATCCCACAAGCAAAGCTCTGCCAGCCCACTGAGCCTCAGGTGGTCAGAGTGTGAGACCTCAGCAAACCTGAGTCTGTGAGAGCCTGGAAAGCAAACCACAGCTCTCAGTTCACTCCTGCCCAGAAGGCATCTGGCCTCAGTGACACACTGTCAGGCTCAGGTTGGAGCCAGCCAGTCCCATCACCCTCGGGTGACCAGAGCAGGGATGGTGAAGGGCAGTGCCAAGTGTTTCTGCCCTGGGGCTCAGAACTGCCTTATCTCTGCCTCTGCAGCCGTGCTGCCCTCCCTCCCACCACTGCAACCTGCCTGACAAGGCCCAGGATGCTTCTGCATAGAAAGCAGAGCCCTCGCCTCAAGCTTTGGCGCCCATCCAACGCCTGGTTTGCTCCAGCAGCATCCCCAGGGCCAAATGCCTACCCAGCCTCACAGTGGGGAGCAAGCTGTCCCCCAGCCCATCCCCTCTCACCTTCAGCAGCTCATTGTACACAGGGTTGATGGTGTTGCGTTTGATGGTTGTCTTGCGCTTCCCTTGCCGGGATTTGTCGGGCAGGAGGTAGGTCTTCACGTATCTGAAGGGAGGAGCAGGCAGCACTTCACCAAGGCTTCCTCACAACTATCCCCCCCAAGTACCCTGGGGCAACCCCAGACCTCCTGCCTCACCAAGACCCCCACACTTCCAGCTCCCACCTCTGGTGGGGACCCCACAACCCCCGTGAAGCAGCATCAGCAGCGTCACAGCCACAGTCCCCCCCCAGCTCTCACGGGTTGGAGCGCTTCCTGCCCTCGTCCCCGTAGGCCAGCTGGCGACATTCCTTCACGTGGATGAACAAGGTCTGCGTCATCTGCTCGTAGCTCAGGGAGAAGGAGATTCCCCCAGTGACTGCGACGTTGCCAAAGTCGCCGGCCTCACTGTAAATGCTGACCATGCTTCCCAGCGTGCTCTGGAAGACATGGTGAGGCTGAGGTTGGACAGCATCACTGATGGTCCTTCTCCATCCCCAGCAAAGCTGCTCCCTGTGCCTCCTCTGCACTGCCCCTCTCCCAGCTCCATAAATGGGGAAGGCCCTCAAGCTCCCATCTGCAAAAAGGCTCCCTGGAAGAGAGCTGGGTCTCTGAATCTCTTCAAAGAGACAAAGCCCTTATGTTCCAAGCTCTTGTCCATACCCATCCTGCTTCCTTCCCACCCAGCCTGCCAGCCCCTCTCCATCACTTCCTCCTGCAGTGGAGCAGAGCACAGCCACGGTGCAGGGACCCACCGAGGAGGTGCCGCTGCGCATGCTGCCCCGGGCCACTCTCTGGCGATGGATCTCCACCAGGTTATCGATGTCTTCCTCCTCCTCCTCCTGCAAGAAGAGAGACAAGCCTCCTACATGGGGAGCCCCGCCAGGCAGCCAGCTCCTCCACACACTAAGGGTCTCACCAGCTCTGTGTTGAGGCCAGGGACCGACTTGCTCCTGTCCCCCAAAGAGCTGCCTTCTGCCACGTAATCCTCTGGGCGCAGGTCAATCACCGACTTGGTGTAGTCTGCATGAGAGATGGTGAGGCAGGAGGCAGACTAGCAGAGCCCTGCTGCTCCTTTGAGCAAGAGGCTACCCCAGCCTTTCCTGTCCACACTGAAAGCCCCACACAGCCCTGGGAGAAGCACAATGCCCTCCCGCCCCAGCCCTATGTCAGCACCCGAACCCCCTGTGCCCGTGCAGCTCTCACCCGCAGGTCTCACCACCCGCCGGGGATTCTTCTGGAATATCGTTTCATGCTCATCGACCAAGGCACTGCTGCGGCTCCCTGGGGCAGCATCCTGCAGAGGAAAGGGCCCCTCAGAGCAGGGCAGGGCCGGGCACCCCAAGGGGCTCCAGCCCTATGCCCCAGGATGGGGCTGAGCCCAATAGAGCAGCAGCACGCACCCGTCCATTGGAGAAGGCAGTTTTGGAGCTCAGAGGGAGGGTCAGGCTGGAGGCAGCAGGTCCTGCAGGTGCAGTAACCTGTTTTCCATCTCTGAGATGAGTGGCTCTCTCCTGAGAGTCGCACCTGCAGAGGACATAAAAAGGTCTGTCCCAGGCCAAGAGCATGGCTGGCAGAGCAAGTGCTGGCCCAGAAGCACTGTCTCCCCACAGGCTCCCCAGAGCACCCCAGTTTGGAGAGCAGAGGACCTCCCTGTCCAAGGACAGGTTTCAGACCAGCCAGAGAAGCCAGCTTCCTCTCACTAGACCAAGAAAAAACACACTACAGATGAAAGTCCTCATTCTCTGCCAGGCCAGTCTTGCCAAGGACAACCCACCCAGGGAGCCCCTCACCTGCCCCCCACGCCACCAGGACTACTAGATCTGTAGCCATCCAGGCTCATGTTTTCCATGGACTCCGTGTCACTTTTGCCATCCCGAGACTCTGAGGCATCCAGAAACAAACTGCAGACAAACAAAACCACAGGTATGTCCTGTTTGGTGAGGAGGCTGGTCTGAGAGAGCTTCTGCACCAGCAGTGATCTGCACAGGGCAGCAGCGGCCCTCCCACCCCCGCAGCAGATGAAGTTGGCACCCAGAGCTGGGGAGACGCAGGGATCCTCACCTGGGCCCTTCCCGGGGTGCTGGAGGACTTGGCTGCCGGCCTGTGGAGGAGTTTTTTGGCTCACTGAGCTGAGCTTTCTGGAGGAGGGTTTGTCCTACAGTCTCCCTTTTGGTAGCTGGAAAGAGAGAAGCATCAGGAGGACCACTGCTCCAAACCTGCTGCCTGGAGGAGCTGCTCCCAGCCAACTCTGCGCTGGGCAGAAGCACTCCAGGGAAAGCTGGAGTATCCCAGGGGGGTAGCCCACGGGAGAAGGGCTGTCTGTGGTACTCCTACCTGCTGTCCTGTGCCGCAGGGACAGCCGCACCATGTCACTGCCCAGACGGTTGGCAAAGCGGTTGACTCTCTGGTCATAGAACCAGTCGCCTGTCGACTTCTTCAGCTCACTGCAGGACAAGGAGGTGTGGGGAGGCAGTCAGGGCAGCTCCTTGCACCCCCAAACCACCCTCGGTACTGCCACCAGCCCAGGGGAGCACAGGCACAGTGGGCATGTTCATCACATGGCTGGGAAGAGACTATGCACTGGGCAGATGAGGGGCTCAGCTACATCCCCAGAAAACACAGGAGCAAGAGGTGTTTTGCAGGACAGAGGAAGCCAAGAGGGAGGAATAACAGAGTGCTTGAAATGCAGACTGTGCAAGGGACAAAGGGGGAATGTCAGAGTCATGTAAGGGGGAAAAGGAGCAGGATGGGCACAAGGGAGAACCATGAGCGGAGCACGAGCCAGTTCTCCATCACCTAACCATGTGTGCGTGCCCCAGGAAGCAACAGCACAGACAGCTCCCCTGCACCAGAGAACATCAGCTAGGCTAGGAAATGTTGGCCATGGGGCATCAAGCCAGGGTGACTGGGACGAGGAAGGGGGCAGGAAGAGCCTACAGAAGGTCCCTGACACTTGTCCCCAGGTACTCACGCCTCCTTAGTGCAGACTTTGCAGCGCCAGGAGCTGTTGGGGCCGTAGGAACGGCAGTCCCGACACACCAAGTGGTTGCAGCCCCGGCAGGTGTTGGCCTTGGGGCTGAGGCGGCCCAGGCTCTGCTGGCAGCGGGCGCAGGTCCTCTCGCTGTAGCGCTGGCTGCCGCGCTTGGCTCCCTTCCGACGGATCTCCAGCAGCTCGTTCTTCAGGCGCCTGCACGGAGCCCAGCAGCGGCCGCGCTCAGAGCCGTGCTGGCAGAGCTGCGGCCCCGGCCCCGCCGCCCGAACCCTTCGCCCCTCCGGCTGCCTCTGGAGCGAAGCGGGAGAACCAGCGCCCTGCCTGACCCCGGGGTCCCATCCCCACCTGATTCTCCTCTCCTCTGCTTTGCGGAGCTCCTCGTCGCGCTGCAGGACCTGCAGGATCAAATCCCTCTCCGCATCCGAGAGGAAGGACAGATCCACGGCGTCCGACATCGCTGTGCCCGGGACGGCTTCAGCCCCTCGCCAGAAGCGGCCGGACGCCTGCCTCCCTGTCAGAAGCGAGCCGAGCCGAGCCGCTCAGCGCAGCCCCGGCCCCGCCGTCCCCGCAGCCCGGCCGCCCCCCGCCCCGCTCACCGCCGCCGCGCCCGGGGCACGTCGCTCGGCGGGCAGGGCTGTCGGCCGCCTGCCAGCCCGGTGACCTCAGCCGGCTCCGTGGGAGCGAGGCTGACGCCCAGTACCCCCGGGTACCCCCGCGGAGAAAGGAGCCGCCCCGGGGCCGCTGCACCCACAAACGCGCTGCAGGCTCGGAAAGCCGCTCCCCCCCGCCCCGTCCCACGGAGCCGCCGGCGTGGAGCCGGGAGCGGGATCCGGCCCGCGGGCGCGGACGTTCCGGACCCCGGCAGCCGGACCGCGGAGAGGCCGCCCGGAGACCCCCCCGCTCCGCGCCCGGGGGATGGCCGGCAGCTGCAGCTGCCGCTGCCCACTGAGCCGACGGGACCTGCCCGTCGTGCCGGCACTCGCTGCCGGGGCGAGCGGCTCAGTGGCGGCAGAGGCCACCGGCGGTCCGGGGCCACCGGCACGACGCTCACATACCGCGGCAGACCCCAGCCCCACGCCTGACCGAACGCCGTCCGTCCCGTCCCGTCCCGTCCCGTCCCGTCGCGGGGCCGCCCGGTACCTGCAGCGGCGGCAGAGTGGCGGTGCCGCCTCCTTAAAGGGGCCGCGCCCGCCGCCCCGACTCTGCCCGCCCCGTCCAGCCCCCGCCTCTGCCCCGGGAGCTCCCGGGCCCCCCGGGGACGGCTCGTGTCGGTGTGTCCTTCCCCCCCAACCCCGGCACGGCTGTGCAGAGCCCGGCTCTGTGCCCGGAGCTGCGTGCAGGCGCCGCGCCGCCTCCCCGCCGTGCCCGCCCGCAGCCCTTCCCGGGACGGCGGCTCCTCCCAGAGAGCACACACAGACCGGCCACGACGTGTACGGCCTCCCCGGGCTGCCCAGCGCGGTGCGGGGCGAGGGGTCGGGCGCCGAGCTGCTCGGCCGTGCTGTCCTCGCAGTGCCCGCCGCAGAGGATGGCCCCGCCGCAAGGCTCCGGCCCCTGCCCTTGTCCTTCGTGGGCAGATACGGCCCCGGCTGGTTTCCCGGAGCCTGCCCACAGCAGCGCAGGCGACAGGGGAAGCGCAGGGTTCACATCCGTGGGGAGGTGGCTTTTTGCCACGCAGGACGTGGGAGGCTGGCTGGGAGCAGCTCCACGGCCGGGACGGGGCTCTGCCCACGCTGAGGCTGTGCCTCAGGGCTGCCTGCCGCAGGACGGTGAGAGCCAGAGGTTCCTGGCACTGCGGGAGGAGATGAGGCACCTCCATGGGGTAAAACCCTGCCAAAGTGCTGGGGGGAGCCCCCTCCCCGGGCAAGGCTTTCTGGCAGGTGGGATGCGAGGCAGAGGCTGCAGGCAGAGGCTTGGCTCCTCCAGCCCCTCCACACACCACCCTGCGACATGCTCTTCCCCCAGACCAGACCCTCACCCTTGCACCAGTGCTCACGTTTAACTGGACACCAGCCAGAGAGGTGAGAAACGTGCTTATTTTTATAAAGAGAGCTTTTCTTTGAGAAAGAAACCGAGCTGAACAGACCCGTGTCCAGTACAAACACAAAGCACAGAGCCTGCTCTGGCCTGCTGAAACGGAGCCCGGCAGGAATCTGAAGTTGATTCAGCCTCCTGCATCTCTCCTGTGTGAAAACGGGAATGAAAGCGCCAGCACATGTCCCAGGGCAGCACCAGGCAGGCTGGGGCAGGGCTTGAGGGGCTTCTCAGCCTCAGCTCACCCGCATCCTGAGCCAGGATATGGCTCCTGAGGGATCTCTGCCCATCCCTCAGTGCCCTGGGCACACGGAGGCACAGCTGGGCAGTGCTGCAACCTGGGAACGGCGGCACATGAAGCGCACCCAGGCCGAGGGCTGGCATCTCGTGGCCACTCACATGTGAGCCGTGGCCACGGTGGGCCTGGGGCCAGCTTAGGGGGGAACTGGGGGCCGGCACTCGAGGTCCAGCACGAGGTGATGCACGTGGGGCGCGTAGGACTTCACAGCCTCGATGTGCAGGATGCGGGTGTGCCAGGGCTGCCCGTGCAGCTCTGCCAGCAGCCCCTGTATCTGTGCTGCCGTGGCTTCAGCCCACCTCTGCCACTCCGCTCTGCTCCTGGCCCTGCCGGCCTGCCCTGGGCGCTGCGCCTCTGCACCGGAGTCAGCTCCCTCCGGAGCCCCCTCCTCAGCCCGTGGTGCCGGTCTCTGCGGCGGGGCTGGCGCAGGGAGAGTCTCCACGTTGTGGTGGATGTGGAGAACCCCTCCCGTGCCCTTCTTCAGGAGGCGGCAAGCCACGGGCCAGCCCTCCTCCGAGCTGGGCAGCAGCCCTAGGTTCACCCGGTCCGCCACGTCCCGCAGCTCCAGCTGGGAAGGGAGGGGAGGTGAGTGGGGACGCGGGGGACGGCCGGAGGGATGGGTGGCCACGCAGCCCCGCTCACCCGCCGGCTGTCCCCGTGGTGCACGCGGCAGCGGCCCTGCACCCCGTTGAGCAGCAGGTTCCTGCGCAGGGCCTCCACGGCGTGGCTGTTCCACTCGCAGGCGTGGGCGAAGGCGGCTGCCCCGTGCACCAGGTAGGGCAGCGTGAAGTAGCCGATGCCTGGGGGCGGGAGGGGGGTGCTGAGGGCAGGGCCCAGGCACTGCCTGGTGCAGATGTCTTGCTCCTCCACAGAGCCAGGGCAGGATGTGGACTGCTGCCCCAGCTCTCTGAATCTACATTGCTCTGGGTTGGAACAAGCCCAGACACTGAGAAAAGAGAAATTAATCCCTCCCTCCTCTGCGAAAGCAGGATGTGTCTTTAAAAAGGAGGAGCTTGCTTTCCCTTCAGCCTTTGGCCCTTAGCTTGAGACCTGCCCCACTTCTGCCCGGTGCAGCTGTGCCCAGACTGCCACCTATTTTACTCAACGCAGAGCAGTTCTGCGAGTGCCACATCCTTTCTGTGGGGCATAAATTGGGAGCACTAACTTCCCCAAGCACAAAACAGCAGCTCCTTTGCCATGCAAAGGCCTGATGCCCCCAGTCACCTCACAGCACAGGACACCAGTTCCAACCACAGAATCAGTTTGAAAAGACCTTTAAGCTCATTGAGTCCAACCCCTCCCCTCACACTGCCCAGCCCATCACTAGCCCACGGCCCTCAGCACCTCAGCTCCAGGGCTTTGCAATAGCTAAAGGGATAGGGACTCCTCCATCTCCCTGGGCAGCCTGGGACAGGGGCTGACAACCCTCTTAGAGAAAAAGCTCTTCCTCATCTCCCATCTAAACCTCCCCTGGTGCAACTTGAGGCCATTTCCTCTTGGTCTATCATTCATTAGCACCAGCGTGCCATGAAAGGGTATCAGTCCAGGCTCAGGTCACCTACAGGAGCTTTTCAGAACAATATTGAGGGCAGATCTGTTCCCTGGATCCAAATGATTCCTGTGAGCAGGGCAGCGCTCTGCAGAACCGGTCTGCAAGGTCATCCCAAGTGTCCCAAGGCAACAGAGGCCCAGGAGGGACAGCAGTGCCAGGTTAGCTGGAGGCTCACAGATGGAGCAGGAGCTCTCAGGTGGGGTACTTTTCCAGTCCAGGCTGGAAGTAACATTTCCCGTGTACCAGGAGGCCCTCAGTACCTGCACACTGCCATCTGCCTGCCTGGCTCCTCACCAGAGCCCCCGTTACCTGCGTAGAGATCCACCAGCACCTCCCCGGCGCAGGGCAGCGCGGCCACCCGCAGCTTCTCCGTGATGTTGCCCGGTGAGAACATGCACTTGGTCACATCGAAGGTGTACCTGGGCGACACGGTGGTGCCAGTGAGGGCCAGCCCAGCCCAGCCCCGTCCCGGTTCCGGCCGCGTCCCGCGCCGCGGCTCCCGCTGACCTGATGCCGTTGTCCACGTGCTCCACCCAGCCGTCCCGGCCCAGCAGCAGCGTCACGCTGGGTGACCTCAGCCCGTCCGGCAGCACCCGGCCCCGCCTGGCCAGCCGCCGGGCACCCAGCACCCGGGCGACCGTCTGCCACAGCCTCTGACCTGCAACGCACCGGCCCGCAGCTCGGGGAAAGGCCAGCACAGCTGCGCGGGCAGGGCCCAGGAGGGCAGACCCCGCTTCTCCTTACCCAGCTGCTCCCAGGCTGCGGCCCTGAAGCTGTCCTCGCTCAGCAGGACCAGGTCCCCGTGCCGCTGCCAGGCGCGGGGCACGTCTCGCTCCAGCTCCTCTGACCAGCTCTCCCCCAGCAGCCGCCGCAGCTCGTCCCGCAGCCTCCGGGCGGGTGGCTGCCGGCGGGCGGCCCTGGAGGGCACCGGCTCCTGCAGGAGGGATGCGGCACGTGGGGCTGAGACCCCACTGGCCCACAGTGCAGCTCAGGGCGAGGAGTCTCTCCTAACCTGGATCTGGACCAGCTCACAGGGCACCTCCTGGGGCAGCCGCAGCCCACAGAGCTTCTCCTCCAGCACAGGCAGGGCCACTCGGCCCCCCGGCACCTCCTGCAGCCGGTACCGCCCGTCCAGGACCTGCTCCTCTTCCAAACACTCCCTGCAAGGCCAAAACACAGTCAGGCCCTCCCCAGCTAACCCCATCACAGGGAAGGACTCCCCTGGAGCGTGGGGCTGACCTTCTGAGCTCTCCTCCCGCCTGCACCCTGCCAGGGCACCTGCAGGACTCCCACTCGCCCTTGCAGGCTCACCTCAGGTGCTGTGCAAACTGCGGTTCCGTGGCCAGTGCGGGGACGGGGCGGGGGGTGTCCGTGGCCTCCATCCTGACGAGCTCGAGGACGGACAGACGTGGCCACCTACCAGCAGGCACAGAGGGTCAGGACTCACAAGGCACAGGAGGGAGCCGGGGCTGGTGCGGGTCCCTAGCACCACCATACTGTTGGCATCGGAGCCCCACAGCACCCTGGGGCAGAGGGCTGGCTGCCCTGGCACTGCTGCGGGGTGAGCAGGCTGGGCTGCCCCAGGGGGATGAGAAGATGGGGGGCCCAGCAGGATGGGGTACGCTGTGCAGGGAACGTGTCCCAGGAGACGGGGTGCCCTGAGGGCGATGGGTTGGGCCATGGAACAGGGTGCCTGGCGATGGGGTACCCCAGGGGACGGGGTGATGCGGGGGATTAGGAGCATGGGGTGGCTGGGGAACGGAGTGCCTGGGCATGGGGTGCCCCAGGGGATGGGTGCCCCAGGGGATGGGTGCCATAGGGGATGGGTGTCCCAGGGGATGGGTGCCATAGGGGATGGGTG
>WBNH01009701.1:570678-581165 GCA_013401255.1 Urocolius indicus
GGGGGGGCCGGGCCCCGGGGGGCCCGGGGGGAGGGGGGCCCGGGGGGAGGGGGGCCATGGGGGAGGGGGGCCCCGGGGGATGGGGGCCATAGGGGATGGGTGCCCCAGGGGATGGGTGCCATAGGGGATGGGTGTCATAGGGGATGGGTGTCCCAGGGGATGGGTGCCCCAGGGGATGGGTGTCCCAGGGGATGGGTGTCATAGGGGATGGGTGTCCCAGGGGATGGGTGCCCGGGCAGCCCGCGCTTAGGGAGTGGGATCCTCGGGGTACTCGGGCTCTGTCCCCCAGGGACTCAGGCTCTGTCCCCCTCTGTTCCCGGCGGTCCCGGGAACGGCTCCCGGCGCCCCGTCCCGCCCCTACCCGCGCGGCGCGGATCCCGGCGGCAGCCGCAGTGTCACAGTGTCACGGCGTCGCCGCGTTTCCCGCCGGAGCCGTTTCCCCGCCGCGCCGCCGCCACGGTGGTTGCGGGCGGAAGCGGAAGCGGCAGCTGCACCGGAAGCGGAAGCGGCAGCGGGGTCGCGGCGCGGCAGCGGCGGTGCCATGGCCGGGCTGTCGGTGCGGGACCCCGCCGTGGATCGCTCCCTGCGCTCCGTGTTCGGTGAGCGCGGGGCTGCACGGCACGGCACGGCACGGGACGAGGCTCCCTCCCGCCGCGCGGGCCCGGCTCACCGGCCGCCGCCGCCGTTTGTGTCCCGCAGTGGGGAACATCCCGTACGAGGCCACGGAGGAGCAGCTGAAGGACATCTTCTCGGAGGTCGGGCCCGTGGTCAGCTTCAGGTGAGAGCGCCTGCCCCGGCCCGCCCGGCGGCCCCGCTGGGGGCTGTGGCGCTGCGCCGCGGGGGCGGGCGCCGAGCGCCTGTGCAGAGATCGCCTGCACGTCCCGCATCGCAGCCTGGGCACGCCCCGGCGTGCTGCTGGGGGGCTGCAGGCAGAGCGCACGCTCGTTTCAGTGGGAAAAGACCTTTAAGATCATCACGCTGCCAAGCCCACCGCTAACCCGCGGCTCTCAGCGTCTCAGCTCCAAGGCTTTGCAATATCTCCAGGGATGGGCACTCCCCCGGCTCCCTGGGCAGCCTGGGACAGGGGCTGACACCCCTCTCGGGGACACAGTTCTTCCTTCTATCTAAACCTCACCTGGTGCAACTTGAGGCTGTTTCCTCTTGCCGTAGCATTTGTTACTGTGATGAGAGACTGACACCCACCTCACTACAGCCTCCTGTCAGGCAGTTGTAGAGAGTGATCATGTCTCCCCCTCAGCCTCCTTTTCTCCAGACTGCAAACTCCCAGTTCCCTCAGCTGCTCCTTATCAGATTTGTGCTCCAGCCCTTTCCCCAGCTTTGTTAGTAAGGGGATGGATAAGTCCTCAGGTCCTGACTGGGCTCTGTGTGAAGGGAAGGGAGCACAGAGCACTCCCCTCCCCATGGCTCTGCAGGGAGATGTTTTCCCAGCGTAGCACCAGGCTCCACAGTCCTGTGCCCTCAGGAGCTGCCTGTGTGGGGCCATGGGGAGCACAGTGCTGGTGGCCTTCCTGGACACCAGAGCTTTGGGAACACCCCTCAACCTGGATCCAGTACCCCCTTTGGCTCAGGTGCCTTTGCTGTGCGTGGTGTACCCCGAGGGCCCTCCCCTCTCAGCAGTGCCTCTGTGCTCCCCGCTGGGCAGGCTGGTGTATGACAGGGAGACGGGAAAGCCCAAGGGCTATGGCTTCTGCGAGTACCAGGACCAGGAGACGGCGCTCAGCGCCATGCGGAACCTCAACGGGCGCGAGTTCAGCGGCAGGGCCCTGCGCGTCGACAACGCCGCCAGCGAGAAGAACAAGGAGGAGCTCAAGAGTGAGTCCGGGCTCGGTGGTTGAGGGCAAGGCCGTGTGCTGCTGGGGCTGGCCTCTGGCAGAGTTGCAGGGTAGGGCCGGCCTGCTCCCGGCCGTGGAGCTCAGGGGTGTGTGAGCTCAGCCCCAGCCGATCCCGTGGTGGGGTGGTGCTTCCCTCCTGCCTGGCCCCGTGGCAGCGGCCGCCGTGTGTTGCTGTACGAGGTGACAAACTCTGTTGCAGGCTTGGGCACGGGTGCCCCCATCATAGAGTCACCCTACGGGGACCCTGTGAACCCCGAGGACGCCCCCGAGTCCATCAGCCGGGCGGTGGCCAGCCTGCCCCCCGAGCAGATGTTTGAGCTGATGAAGCAGATGAAGGTGAGCAAAAGGAGGGCCGTGCTCTGGGAGCACAGCTGCTGGGCCCCTGCCCTCGCAGCCCCTCTCGCACCTTGCCACAGCCCTGATCTCTGTGTCTTCTCAGTTGTGTGTCCAGAACAGCCCCCAGGAAGCCAGGAACATGCTGCTCCAGAACCCCCAGCTGGCCTATGCCCTGCTGCAGGCCCAAGTGGTCATGAGGATCGTCGACCCGGAGATCGCGCTGGTCTGTCCCTCTCCGGGGTCGGGAGGGTGTCAGCCGCAGCCCCTCACGGAGGCGGCTGGGAGAGAACTTTCTCCTTCCTGTGCCCCTAGAAAATCCTGCATCGCCAGACCAGCGTCCCTCCCCTGATCCCAGGCAGCCAGCAGGCAGTGCCAGGGCCGGGGCCAGGCCCTAACGCCCAGCTGAACCCGCAGAGCACCCCCTCGTCCCAGCCGCAGCCCATGGTAAGAGCCCGACCTGTGTGGCGCTGCGTGGGGAGGGACGGGCCCTGCTCTCCCCTGGGCCCTGTGCCCAGCTGTGGGGCACGGCTGAGCTCTGCTTTCTCCCGGGCAGGGGGGGATGCACGTGAACGGCGCTGGCCCGCTGCTGCAGCCATCCCTGCAGGGAGGGGTGCCGGCCCCAGGGCAGATGGCAGCCCCCGTGCAGGGCCCTGGCCCCATGGCTCCAGGAGGTGAGTGTGTGCGTCGTGGCTGAGCGGTGGGTGCCCCAGGCACGTGGGTCCTGCACACAGCCCCACTCTGCCTTCCCCTTACTCATGACAGCACACGTAGTTCTATACTGTGTGCCATGGTTGGGGTTGCTGCCAGCAGCATCCAGAAAGTCCAAGCCCTCCCCTCACACTGCCAAGCCCATCGCTAACCCACGGCCCTCAGCATCTCAGCTCCACATCTTTGCAATAGCTCCAGGGATGGGACTCCCTGGGCAGCTGGGACAGGGTCTGACAACCCTCTCGGGGACACAGTTCTTCCTTCTATCTAAATCTCACCTGGTGCAACTTGAGGCTGTTTCCTCTTGTCCTATCATTCATTACTATGATAAGAGACTGACTCCCACCTCACTACAACCTCCTGTCAGGCAGTTGTAGAGAGTGATCATGTCTCCCGTCAGCTGCTCTTCATCAGATTCATGCTCCAGACCCTTCCCCAGCTCTGTTACCCGTCTCTGGCTTAGCTTTGTGGAGCACCAACACCAAGAAAAAGCCCCCGTTTGGATGCTCCTCTGGGAGCGGGGAAGGTGTTTGGGGCTCAAGGGATGAGTTAGTGGTGTGGGGACAGCTGGGGAAGGATCTGACCTCTGCCTGTTGCCTCCCAGGTGGGCTGCAGCCGCAGGTGGGGATGCCGGGCGGAGGGCCTGTTCCCTTGGAGCGTGGCCAAGGTAAAGCAGCTGTGGGCTAGAGCTGTGTACGGCCTGAGCTGAGCAGTGCTGGTCCCAGGGCTCCTGCAGCCTCACGGGCCCTGGGGCAGCTCCCACAGCGCTGGGCTGCACTGCGGTCGCTCACTGAAGCACAGCGCTTGGGGAGCGGCTCCTCTGCTCCCAGAGCCACGGCCCACACGCCAGTTTGCTCCCGGCTTGTTCAGTGCCTCGCCGAGGGGCTGTGCCCAGAGAGCTGCTGGTCCCTGCAGAGTCCCTCCCTGCGTTTCCCACCTCTCCCTGAGCCCGCGTCTGTCGCTGTGCTTGTGCGGGCGGGCAGAGCTTGCTCTTCTCTGCTCGCTGTCCTGCTCCTTTGCTGCTGGCGCTGGGCAGCAGCTTGTGCCACGCTCCCAGCAGAGGGATCCGGCCCCGCGCTTCTGCGGCCGCCGAGGGCGAGGCTCGCACCGGGGCTCTGCTGTCCCCCGCAGGCGCCGTCTGTCCGGCCCAGCCTCACGGCTCGCACACGTTGCGTGGCTGCTCCGTGGGGCCACGCTCCGGGGTTAGCACAACCCAGACCTTCCTGTTCTCCCAGTAGTGAGGCGCGCAGGCAGCTGACACCTGGCGTGTCCACTTGTAGCACAGGGCTTGTTGCAGGAACGTGGCAAACCTGTTCTGCCATCTCAGCTACTCAGAGGCAGCTGACTCTCGTTTTCTCTGGGGTGAGCCCCATCTTCCTGAGAGCAGCACGGTAGTTTTTGGCACCCAGAAGGCTGTGGAGGCCAGACAGCAAGCTGGCACCGGGGATTGACGCGGGAGGCTGCGGGCAGGGCTGCCCAGCTGCACGCTGTGGGCACAGCATGGCCCTGCAGAATGTCACTGCTCTCAGCACCACCTCCTCCTGCCCTGCACGCTCACACGTCAGGTGAGAGACAGGCTGAGCCACGCTGGGGACAGAGGTGACCTCCCTGAAGAGGGTGATAGAGCCAGGCAGCGCCTTCTCCACGGGTGTTGCGGGGGCCGTCAGGGAGCGGAGGCGATCCCTCAGGCAGCGCTGGCCCAGGGCTGAGTGCATGTGTGCATACACTATTTACGTGTCTGCTCTTCTCCCTCTTTTCCTGCTGCTTGCCCAGGGAACCTGCAGCTCTCGCCCGTGGGACCTGCCAGGCCTGCGTCTATCGAACGCGTCCAAGGTATCCCCGGCACCCACCTCTTCCCGTGGAGCTCCCTGGGGAGAGTGCTGAGAGCAGCTCCCAGCCCTGAGCACAGGAGACTGGCGTACCCCTCTGTGTAGCCTGGCAGGGGTAGGAAGAGGAGGAAGAGGCAGGATTTCTTTTAGAGCTGGAGGAGAGAGCAGGATGGGGCTGTGCCCAGCCACCAGTGGCAAGGGAGAGTCTGCTTGGATCCAGCCCCCTTTGCCTTGGATTCAAGCCCCTTTGAGACTTCACTACCAGGAGCCTTCCAGTTCTTGCTTTGCTCCTGGCCCTACATCAGCAGTGTGTCCATGCCCACGTCGTAGGGATTGCCGTGGGAGCACCCAGGCTGGGTTTGGCCGTCTGGTGCCATCAGGAGCCTGAGGCAGAGCCAGAGAGGGAAAGAGGTTTAAAATGAGCAGCCAGTGGAGGGGCTTGGTTGTGCTGGGGCCTCGTGTGAGGGGCTGCTGCTCCACGTCCCATCCCCAGCAGCACTAGGGGACAGGCAGTCTCAGCACAGCAGTGGTCATGCAGATCCTCACGAGCTCTTGTGTGTCTCCCTGGCAGTGCCCATGCCAGACCCGAGGGCCCCTATGCAGCGTGGACCTCTACCTGCTAGTGGCCCGCCGCCCCGAGGCCTTTTGGGAGATGCCCCGAATGACCCTCGCGGAGGGACCCTGCTCACAGTCACTGGAGAAGTGGAGCCCAGGTGAGGGGAGAGGGAAGGAGAGGAGCCCTTGGCACCGTGCCCTGCCCTGCCCCAGGGTGAGCTCCCGCTGAGGAAAGGGATGGCACCAGCCTTCCAGGACTCAGCGCTGCCCAGTCATAGGCCCACGGGGGCCAGCACTTCCCCGGGGACGAGGCATCCCCGCGGGGGGTGACAGAAGCCCCGTGGCGTGGGGACCCACAGACACATCCCTGTGCCAGCCTCGCCCTCCTCCCGGCTTGGGGGGCAGCCCCAGCGCTCTGCCCAGACCGTGCTGAGCCAGCGTCTGATTCACACTCTCTCGCTTTCTCTCCTCCTCCTGCTTTGCTCTTCTCGTCCCTCTGCGTCAGAGGTTACCTTGGGCCGCCCCACCAGGGAGCCCCTATGCACCATATGCCTGGGCATGACAGCCGAGGCCCCCCCCACGAGATGAGGGGGGGACCCATGGGAGAGCCCCGACCGCTGATGGGAGAGCCGCGGGGGCCCCTGATGGACGCTCGAGGTGAGAGAGGGGGCAGGAGGCAGCGGGTGCCTCCGGGCGTGCAGGCCAGCACGCGGCCTGGAGCCGCTGCCCCGCGCAGGAAGGGGCTTTAGGCACCGCGACCCCCGATTGCAGGCTGAGGAGGGACAGTCCCGCGGGGCAGGGGCTGCAGCCCCAGAGGAAGGAGGCGGTGGGCTCGCTCCCCGTGCAGGCCCTGCTCCCCTCAGCCCCCCTTTGTCTTTTCCTCCGCAGTGGGAAGAGACCCCCGGGGGCTGGAGCCGCGAGGGCTGGAGCCGCGGGTACTGGAGGCACGAGCCCTGGAGGCGCGGGGGCTGGAGGCCAGGGCCATGGAGGCCAGAGCCATGGAGGCTAGGGCGCTGGAGGCCCGGGGCCTGGAGCCCCGCGGGCCCGGCCCCAACCCACGCGGCCCCATGCCCGGTGGCATCCAGGGGCCCGGGCCACTGAACATGGGAGCCAGTGGCCCGCAGGGGCCCCGCCAGGTACACACAGCACCTCTGCGTGGGGCCGCAGGCATGGCGGGTGGCTCTGGGGGCTCAGAGGGGGGGCTCTGAGGGCTTGGAGGTTGGGGCTGGTGCGTGGTGAGGCGTGAGGGCTGCGTCAGATCCAGGCACCTCCCCTGGCACTGCCCCACTTCTGGGGACAGAACGAGCCTTGGGCACCTCCTCCTGCTGTGCAGCAGTGGGAGGGAGAGGAAAGCACGTAAAGCTTACAGTGGCCTGTGTCTGCATGCTCGGGCACTCGGGCTGGCTGTGAGGGCACCCGTGTGCTTTACAGTCCTGCATCTGTGTGGCTGAGTCCTGAGTCCCCTTGGGCCTCACCCGCTCTCCTTCCCGCAGGTTCCTAACATGGCAGGGGCAGGCATGCAGGGAGGAGGCATCCCTGGAGCAGGGGTCCAAGGAGCTGGTCAGCCTGGAGGCTTTAGCCCTGGACAGAGCCAGGTCACCCCCCAGGATCACGAGAAGGTGAGAAGGGGAAAGGGTGTAAGACAGCAGGCATAGCACTTACCACGTACCTTTCTAGGGCGGGCACAGCCCCTTCCTGGCTCCATGGGCGCTCTTCTGACCCCCCCCCCTTCTCCCCACAGGCAGCCCTGATCATGCAGGTCCTGCAGCTGACAGCAGACCAGATCGCTATGCTGCCGCCCGAGCAGCGGCAGAGCATCCTCATCCTGAAGGAGCAGATCCAGAAGTCCACGGGGGCTCCCTGACAGGTGACATCCATAACCCACCTTCAGCCTGGACCGGGCTCTGCCCTGCTCCTGCTCCCCGTGCCAGGGCTCACCCTCCTCTCTTTCCTTTCCCAGCCCAGCCGAGGTGACGCTCGCTCCATGGCAGCTGCTTCCTGTTGCTGTTTGGGCTGATGCTGTGGTTTGGGAGAGGTTTTTCTTCCCATCCCCAACATTTGCCCCTTACATCCATTCTTCTTTTTTTTTTCTGTGTGTATATTTTTTGATGTTTGAAATAAAGCGAGGGGAGAATTTGAGTAAACCAGGGCTCTGGCTACCGTATTTGGCCTCATGCAGTGGGGACTGTTGGGTTCTGGAAGCAGCCTGGCCCAGCTCCAGGTGAGTCTAAACTGCTCCCCTTCCTCCATTGCCCCCAGCACCAGGGCAAGAGCTTCCTTGCCTGCCGTGCTGGTGCTGCTCAGCACTGTTCACAGGGAATGAGGGCAGGGCAGGACGAGCTCTGCTTTTTGCTCTGGAGGAAGCGCTCCAGCTCCAATTGCCCTGTTGCTCCCTGTGCTGGGGATGGGTTCTCTGCTCTGTGCAGAGCTCGTGCCCTCAGGGTGAGCTGCGTTTGAGGTGGGGTGGTGTGAAGAAGGGGCTGCACATGTGGGTTTGCTCTGGACCAGCTTTGCTGTCGCAGCCCTACAAGGAGGCAAAGAGGGGGCTGCCCCCAGCTCTGCATGGACCGAGCCACCACGGAGGCATTTGTTGGAAAGCACATTTTAATTTACCCTTTTATGCAAAAGACTGTTTAAACCCAGAGGGGCAGGTCAGGCCCCCAGTGCCTGTGTGACATGCCCCTCTCCTGGCCCGTTCCCATTCCCTGCTTGTGCCCAGTGCCCAGCCCGCTGGGCGCTCCCCCTGCTTCCCAGCAGCAGCAGTGCAGCCCCTGCTTTCTCACAGAGGGGCCATGTGGAGCTGCAGCCTCGCTGCTCCCGTGAGACACCTGCCTGGAGAAGGCAGCAAGCAGTCTTTGAACCTGGAGTTTCTCACAGAGAAGGAGCAGCGTGCCGTGCCACGCCTGGCTCGGGTGCTGCAGCCTGCGGCAGGCCCTGATCCCCAGCCCTGCTCGGGCATGGCGGGGAGGCGACACCACAGGGCTCCTGGCCTGGCTGCTGCTCAGAAGTTCTCCTTGTTGAAGTAGAATTTGACCTTCCTGGGATCCAGGCTGGAGTGCTGGTGGCAAGACTTCTGCAGGCTCTTTGCCAAGGCGTCCGGCCCGCAGAGGAACACACCGACCACTGCCCTGCACACAGCACGGGGCCGTCAGCGCCAGGCTCGGCCAGAACGGGCTCCGGGGATTGTTGGGGTCTCTGCAAGGTGCAGAGGATGAGCGTGTCCCTCACACCGGGGCAGGGAGGAGAGGCTGCTCCCAACTCCGGCCCCTTGAGCCCCCTGCCCAGCTCTCACCTGGGGTGGGCTGCAGCCACCGCCGCAAACTCGCTGTTCCACATGGGCCGCCCGAAGATGGTTTTGTGCCTGAGGCCCGTCAGCGTGTCTGTTGTGGTGTCAAAGTGCAGCGCCACGTTGTTGGCCTGGGCAGAGCAGGGACAGTGAGGTCTCTGGCTACCACTCCCCATCCCCTCAGTGTGGAGCAGCATCCAGGAGTGATGCCACCAAACCCTGCTCCCAGGCATCTGCCTGTGAGCCCTGGAAGTGCTTGCCCCAGTGCCCTGGCCCCCCTGTGCCCCCCGTGCAGCCGTGCCTGCCCAACTCACAATGCTGCTGTCCCAGCCCGTGAGGAACAGGCGGTAGGTGAGGAAGTCGGCCTTGCCTGACTCAGCCATCTTCTGCTCCAGCGAGGCCAGCAGGTCATTGAACCAGGCGAAGGCTCCTGTGTCCCGGCAGAGCCAGTAGAAGTAGATCTGGAACATGGGGGAGAAGGGTTGCAAAGTTAAGGCCTAGGAAGGCCCTGCATGGAGAGCCCCAGGGCTGGTCGTGTGGGACACCCCATACCTTCTTGGTCTTGAGGGTTTGGTCATTCTGCTGGAACTTGTACCAGATGGACTTGAGGACAGAGGCAAAGGGGGTGACGCCGATGCCTGCTCCCACCAGCATGGCCACCTCATACTGGAATACGTCTTCGCTGGCCGTGCCAAAAGGGCCATCCACCTCGATCCTGGCCGAGGGAGGGCCTGGGTTAAAAGGCACAGCCTCCCCACAGCCCCAGGAGGCCCTGCACAGGTGTTCCCCATGACGCCTACCTGGGCATCACCAGCTTCGGCTGCTGGAAGGTGTCGATGAGACGCTCCGTCCAGTCACCAGCCACTCGGACATGGATGGAGAAGAAGTCCTCCTCGGGTGCCGAGGTGAGGGTGAAGGGGTGCCACTCCAGCAGGGAGATGGCGGGGCAGTTGACGAAGATGTACTGTCCCACCTCCATGCTGAAGCCCTTCTTCTGCATCTGCAGCTCCAGCACGCGGGCAGGGTGCATGACCACCTGCGGGCAGGGCTGGGCTCAGTGCCCAGCCTGGCTCCTCTCCCCAGGCAAAGGGCTGAGGCTGCTCCCTCAACCACCACTGCACAGCGCTGTGGCACTGGTGGCTGTGAAGGAAGGAGCTGGCAGTCGGCACAGGGTCCTGCACCACCCACCTTGGTGACAACCACCTTCTGCCGTGCTCGCCAGACCCGGAGGATCCGCTCAAAGGCGTAGAGGAGGACAGGGGCCAGAACCCACTTCCAGGACTGCGGGGATGGAGGAGAGCAAGGCGTTGAGGAAGGCCAAGGTTGGAGCATCCCAAAGGGCAGGGAAGGGCTTTTCCCCTCGCAGCTGTCCCACCGCTGCCCTACCTCGGCAGGGATGCTCCCAAACTCGGGGTCCTTGCAGCACTCATGTCTGCAGTCCTCGTCCTTGTGTGTGACATAGGAGACACAGCGCTGGGGGGGAACCTCCTCCATGCTCTCCTCTGTCTGCCCGCGCACCAGCCCCCTGCAGGGAGGTGAAGCCTGAGCCCAGGGTCCAGCTCCTGTCCCACCACTGCTAGCCAGCCCTAGGAACTGGGAGTCCACAGCCCCACGGGAGCTTCTCCTGGGCCGTGCTGCTCCCTCGGGGGCCTGTGGCTTCTGCCCCTGGCTGTCGGGGAGCGCTGAGGAGCCTTACGCGATGCCGTGGATGACGAGGCCGGCAAAGTAGATGAGGAAGAGGTGGTGAGTGTACCAGAAGACCTCAAAGTAGTTCCTGCGGATGAACTCGGTGGAGGAGGTGACCATGAGGATGAGCACCAGCGTGATGATGACCCCCGTCAGCCCCGGGATGGTGGTGAAGGCCATGTACTCGACGGTCTGCAGGGGCGGCAGGTGGGTCAGGGGGGCAGGGGGTTGTGG
>WBNH01009701.1:581297-600754 GCA_013401255.1 Urocolius indicus
AGGGGGTTGTGGGGGGCCGGGGCTGGGGTTGACGCTCACCGTCTGGTTGGAGTGGATGGGGTTGAGCCACGCGCTGCCGTTCAGGTGCATCTTGGAGAGGACGGCGTGGAGGCTGCGCTCGGCAGCTTGCTGGCTGCTGTTGTAACGCTCCAGGTTGAAGAGGTGGGCGATGGTGTGCACGGCTGTGCAGAGGAGGGGAAGTCACCCACCTGCCTTCTGCCCAGACCCCAGCGCAGCCCAGCCCCGGTGCAGGGCACTACCCGGGAGCAGGGGCAGTACCTGTGAACAGGGCCAGCGCGTAGGCCACCAGCTTGTGGAAGGTGAGATTGTGGTCCAACTGCTTCCGCAGCGTCCGCCTGCAGCACTGGGGAAGAGGCAGCAGGGATGGGGATGGGGATGGGGATGGGGATGGGGATGGGGATGGGGATGGGCGCACTGGCCGTGCTGCTACAGGGCACTCACCGAGCAGGTCCCGCGGAGGAAGGAGAGCAGGTTGCGGCAGACGGGCAGCAGGATCAGCATGCTGTTGAAGTTGAGGCACTTGGCTGATGCTCGTGCCCACGCCAAGGCAGACTGGGGAGAGGAGGGAGCGTGAACACTGCTGAGCCGTGACACGGATGGGGTACATCTGCCTGCAGCCCCGCTGCTCCCCACGGCCCTGCCCAGCACAGTGCTGTGCTAGGACTTGGATGGGATGAGGCCAAGCAATGCCGAGTGCAGAGGGGGTGATACTGGACTGGGGGCTGGGAGGGGGTGATGCTGGACTGTGACAAGACAGGGATCAGCATGGAGCAAGGGGACTGGGATGGAGAGACAGCAGGCTGGAAGAGGGCAGGACAAGGAAGGAGTGTGGGGTACAGCAGCCTCCACCCCACTGCAGGAGGGCTCCCAGGGGCAGGCAGGGTGCCATAGGAGAGCTGGTTTCCATTGGTTTTGGTCATTGGGAGCACCTTACCCCGAGGATGGCCCTGGTGTAGAAGTAGCGGTCATTCCGGTCAAAAAACAGAAAGTAGTATGTGAAGAGGAAGATGTTGATGCCCAGCCAGGCTGCCTGCAGGAGAAGCCATGGCCTCATGAGGGACCTCAGCCCAGGACCCCCTCACCCCACAGCACTTGGCTGCAGATGAGGTGTGTTAGGAACACAAAACCCCCTCCTGCTTCCTTTTGAGCTGCGGCAGCAGCATGGGGCTGGGAAACGGGGCCAAAGATGGGGAGAGGGCTGGGGGACCTGGCAAAGTAACTGTCTTGTCACCCATGGCCCTGTGCATCATCCACACCAGGAAGGAGGAAAGGCTGGTGCACGGTGGGAGGGCAGGGGCTGGAGGGTGATCAGGGCTGAGCAGGGAAGGCTCAGGGAGGAGGAAATTTCTCAGGGAGCTATATCACCCAGCCCTGCCACACCTCACACTGCTGCTTCCAGACAGTCACAGAAACATTTCGGTTGGAAAAGACCTCTAACGTCACCAAGTCCAACCACACTCCCCTCACACTGCCAAGCCCACCACTAACCCATGGCACTCAGCACCTCAGCTCCACAGCTTTGCAATAGCTCCAGGGATGGGGACACCCCCACCTCCCTGGATAGCCTGGGACGGGGGCTGACAACCCTCTCAGGGAAAAAGCTCTTCCTAAAGAATAACTAAAAAGTTCTTTTTTTCACAGCCATTGGGCTTTTGCAGAGCTCCCAAAGCCACTCTGCTTTGCATTTGGGTTTGGTGGCTTTTTTTAAACCCGTCTTTCTACAACCCCCCTTTCCCCTGTGCACCTGCAGCTGCTCCCGCAGCACTGAGCAGCCAGCACATTGCCGGCCGTGTCACAGCAGTGATGCTGGAGCACAGCACTGGCAGATCAATCCAACGGTGCAGGAGGCTCCACACCTCAGCATTGGCTCTCACGTGGGGAGAAGAGGCATGTGGGAGGCTCCTGGAAGGGCAACTCAGCAGCACTGTTCAGATTTGCAGCAGGACCCTCCTTTCCTTTGAGCCTCAAGCTCTCTGAGCCCCGTCTCTGCGCTGTGCTGGCTGAGCAGAGTGAAGGCTTGTCTCTCCCTGCAGCCCAGCCCCAGGACAGCCTGTCAGCACCCACGAGCCCTCAATCCATCCCCACATACCCCCACACGGCCTCAGCTCTTCCTACCAGACGACCTCCCCCAGCCCCAGGGACTTACGAGGACGGCAGCCGAGAACCAGTGGTTGACGAGCCAGTTGCCCATGGTGTGACGGGCTGGGGCCGCTGCCCGCGCCCGTTTTAAGGCAGCTGCTGGCGGTGGGGCTGGCCCAGCCGCGGGAACAGCGCAGCGGGGACTTTCCCCGGTGAAGCCTTTGAGGAAATGCTGGGTGGATTCCAGGAAGGCAGGGCTGACCCTACCTGCTGTCCCCGGAACCAGGTGCCTGCACGGGCCAGGCACAGCCCCCCGTGGCTGGGTGCTGCAGGGCACCCGCCTGCTCCTCATGGGTTTCTGCAGTGTCTGGGGACAAAAGTGGGCGCTTTTTTAAGGTGGGAATTTCTTGGTGGGAGGAGGTCGCAGAAGGTCCCTCCTGTGCCTGGCTCAGCAGATGTGCAGCTCTCACTGCCTCTGCTTTACAAGAAACCCACCCAAACAAGGAGAAGCATCCTCAGGTATGACACTGCACCAGGATCCAGCCCGGGGCATTCACTCTGAGGTGAGTGGATGAATTAAGACTGAGCACCGGCAGTGATGCACTCTGGTGAGTACCCTCATCCTGTGAGCTGACCCCACAAATGAGTGGTTGCAGGGAAAGGGGGGTCACACTCTTGCTTTGGGGCTGGGATGCTTGGGTCCCACCAGCATCCCTGCTGCAGTGCCAGCCACCCTTCTTCTCCTGCCTGCCCTGGCTGCAGGGTGCCTCAGTGCCAGGGCCTGGAGGAACTGGTTGGGCAGGATTGCTCCTCGATTGCATGCCAGATTGCTCCTAGCCCACAGCCACAGCGGCACTGGTGGAAGCGCAGGATGAGGCCTCCCTGTCCCGCCACACTCCCGCATCCATCGGCTCCCCTGTGGGACTCCCCTCACCCCTTCTGGCCTGCACAGCCCTGGCATTGGTGCCCGTGGACACGAGGGCTCAGTGGGCAGCTGGTGTGCACACGCACAGCCCTGGCAGCTCCGTCCCCACCCTCCATGTGAGTCACAGCCACCGCCAGCACCTGGACACGCAGCCACAGCAAAAGGTTCTTTACTGTTTAAAACAGTCTCATTGGCACTCAGGGCCCTGAGGTCACCAGAGGTGGGTGAGGAAGGGTCTTGGGGCACCCTAAGGGCTGGGCACCACCAGCTTGCAGCGGCAGCTGCTTTGAGCATCCCATGAGTCCTTCATGTCTGTGGGCACTGTCCCTGACAGGTGGGCACTGTCCTGGGCAGGTGTGCAGGCTCCTGTCCCCCTGCCCCTGTGGGGACATGCTGGGAGCCGCTGGCACTGCAGGGCCAGGCGGTGCCTGTCTCTGGCACAGCTCACACCATAAGCACCCTCTGCCTGCCAGCACAGCCCCCAGTGCTGCCTGGCCCCATGTCTGTAGCTGGCTGGAGAAGCCGGGTGCTGCCCGTGCCTCAGACGATGCTGTGCCTCACACCAGGCTCGTGGGGTGCCTCGAGGTGCAGCAGCGGTGCCGGTGGGTGCCGGTGGCAGCAGACGCAGTGCAAGAAGTCGGCGACGTTGTGCCGGAAGAGCTGGCGGCAAGGGTGCAGGTACTGGAAGAAGAGGAGCATGAAGTAGATGCCCAGGCAGTAGCCGAGGAGCAGCTGCACGACCAGCAGCGGGGTGCAGATGTTCTCGTAGACGTCTGTCTTGAAGAAGTACCAGAGGATGATGAGGGCCGTGTTCTCCGCCAGCCGGGCCGTGTAGTAGATGGCCAAGCGGCCCCAGTTCTGTGACTTGTCGATGAGGTCCCGGTCGGCCAGCTTGAGCTGCACAGCTGACCAGCAGAACATGTTGATGCTGGCATAGAGCAGGGTGAAGGCGCAGAGCACCACCACAGTGCCCACCCGGCTGAAGTTCTTCTCGATGTTGTCGGGCAGGCGGGTGCCGCTCCGCCAGAACTGCACCCAGGGCAAGAAGAAGACCACCAGCAGGTTGGCCAAGGCGATGGGGATGATCCAGTGCTTGAAGACAGTGCTGAAGAGCACGAGGACAGCCACGCGGGTGGAGATCTCCAGGCTGCGCCACAGCACAATGCACAAGAAGGCCAGGGGCCGCAGCTGCACCTTGTAGTCATCGTACTTCACCTGGATGGCCAGAACGTTGCAGACGAGAGCTCCGTAGGTGACCGACACCAGGCAGATGCCCATGAGGACAGCTGCAGAGGGAGTAGGCAGAAGAGTCAGGCAGTGCTAGGGACCAGGCTGTGTGCTTGGCCTCTCTGCTGCTCTGAATCATAGAACCATAGAATCACTTCAGTTTCAAAAGATCATCGAGTCCAACCCCTCCCCTCACACTGCCAAGCCCACCACTAACCCATGGCCCTCAGCACCTCAGCACCACGGCTTTGCAATAGCTCCAGGGATGGGGACTCCCCCACCTCCCTGGGCAGCCTGGGACAGGGGCTGACAACCTTCTCAGGGAAAAAAGTTCTTCCTCATCTCCAATCTGAACCTCACCTGACACAACTTGAAGTCATTTCCTCCTGTCCTATCACTCATTACTTGGGAGAAGAGACTGACTTGTTGGGTCATAAAACGTGGGGTGTCAACCCTGGGTGCAAAGTGTGGGGTGCCAACCCTGGGGCATGTAGCAGGAGGAGTAGTGTGAGAGCTGCTGGGACACGTGGTGACAGACATCATGATGGGGTGGCCATGGGGAGAGCTGCAGTTAGCAGTAGGCTCTGCTCCCAGATGTTCCCTCTAATAAACCAGAGGCCTTTGCCAAACTAGAGCTGTTCCGTGCTTGAGGACCACTAAGGCTCATCCTCCTGTCTCCACAGCACTGACTCCACAAAATACCCTCATGATGGTTTCCAGCCAAGGAGGGGGTTTCTGTGGGGCACCTCTTGTGTCCTTGTGTGCCTGCCATGGGCATAGAGGGCAAGATCTGGGCTCCAGTGTGGCCAGGAGAGGGGGCTGGTGAGGGCAGCTCCTTCCCTGGGTGTGACAATTGGAACTGGGAGAGCAGCCCTGCACACCCAGCTCAGTGTGCCCCAGCTCCGGCACAGCCAGCCCCGAGCTCAGAAACACCCTGTGAGCAGGCCAGGGAGCCCAGAGCATGGGCTGGGAGCTCCAGCTGTTGGGAAAGGCTCAGAAATAGATCCACCCATGGGATTGCAGAGAAGCCAGGGCCTGTAGCCAGCCAGAAAAACCCTGCAACTAATGCAGACTGGAGCTGCCTAGGGCAGAGGCACAACACCTTTATGGGCCAGGGCACCAGGTGGATGGCATGTCTCTGTAGGGCAGACATGCGAACACCAGGGCTGGGAGCAGAGCCTGGTGCCTCGGTCATGGCCAGCTCTTCCCAGCCTCACTCCAATCTGGAACGTAGAGTGCTGGGCATGGGAAAAGCAAACCAGGGGAGAGATGGGTGCCCAACCTGTGCGTTGCACTCCACATTTAGGGAAGTTCAAAGGCAGCTGTGCCCTTAGAGCTTAGTTTGCGTGGCACACTGGCACACATGGCTACGGAGCTGCTGCTGTGCCCTGGCAGATCCCTGGTGCCATGCACCCTTACCTCGGGCAGCAGGGACGTACTTCTCCAGGACACTGATGTAGAGCTGGAGGGTGAGCTGTGGGGTTGAGCCCAGGAAGGCTTGGATGACGGCCACACGCTTGAAGGCATTGCGATGCGTGGCCAAGCGACGCACCGAGTGACCCACCTCCTGCTCCATCTCCACCTCGTAGCCTTTCCGCAGCCGCCGCTTGCGGGTGATGGTGACGTAGGGCTCCTCCTCCCACCCCGAGCAGCAGTACACCACCAAGGCCTCCGTGCACCTGTGGGGACATGGCAGCTGCCAGCCTGCCAGCCTCCCTGCGCACGTCAGCCTCGCTCCCGACACCTCCAGCACCCCGCTTCCTGGTGCCCGACAGACGCTGCTCCTGCTGATTTGGGCAACTGATTTGGGCAACGCTTCAGTAGCGCTGGGGGCAGCAACTGGCCATGAGATGCCAGGATGAGGGCAGGATCCCGGGATGAGCACAGGGTCACACCAGGACTACGGGGATGCCCAGTGGCTGCTCCTCTCCTCTGGCACTCAAAGTGAAGCATGTGGGGCAGGGGGACAACAAAGGCCCTAGTGAGGGGTGCAACTGTTGCAAGAGGTGCAGCACTCAGGGTATGGAGACTGTAGCTCTGATGGGAGCTGGAGGAGAGCTGATGGGAGCTGCAGGAATGGGTTAATCACCCTTGGGATCTGTTCTCCTCACTGTCACAAAATGCATCTCTTCCTCTAAGCTGAGGCAACACAAACTTTCTGATATTGTCTTTGATCTCTCCTCTGGAGCAGGAGGCTTCTGCGCTTCCTTCTTGGTGGGGACGGCAGGAAGGGGAGTGCAGGGTGAAGCCGGGTGTGACATGAGCTGATAAGATAACGCTTCCGCAGCCCCTTCCCGGCCAGGGACCCTCCTGTGCGGGCAGGGAAGGTGGGTTTCTCTCACACTGCTCCCCACTGCAAGGCCAGCAGGCAGCAGAACCCCCAGCCCCTCACACACAGCCATGGGGTGGGTACACACAGGCCAGAGGCTGTCAGCAGAGAAAGGCCCATCCCACAGCCTCCGGGGACGAGCTGCCTCTGGGACCAACAGCGCATAAATATCTGTGAGCGCTCACTACAACAAAGTTGCTCTGTTTCAGACCCAAATGGAATGAGGTTTTTGGATAAGTTCTCTTGCCAGATCAGGCCAGCTCATGGCTCACTGTAAACTAACGGGAAAAGGGATCCATCCAAAAGGTCCAAAGCTTCAAGGGCAATCTCAGCTGGCTCCGGCCGCCCGGACAGGCCTTCTCGGCAGGCTGGGCTCCATCTCCAGCCCGAGGAGCCGGCTGAAGCAGCCCTCCCTGAGCAGCTCCGGCTGGCTCTCGCCAGCAGCCAAGCACCATGTAACGGTCTCAGCCAGCCGTGGCTGGTGTGACGAGACCTGTGACAGCACCGTGGGCACACGTGGGCAGACGTGACCCACAGCCCTTCCAACACCTGGCAGCACCGAGGCTGCCCGGCTGCTTCTGAGGGTGAAATGTGGTGCTGAGGACACCCCCAGCACCGCACTGGCTTCCGGGGAGGGAGGAAACGCTGTGCAGGCTGCTCTGGGGCTGTGCAGCTCCGTGGGGCCGGCCGGCATGCCTCAGAGTACAGCTGCCAGTGTAGCCCCGGGGAAGGAGCCCCGTGGCCATGGCGGGTCTGCCCGCTGCACCCCCTCTGCGTTCTCACTCAGCAGCCCAGGGAGGCACAGCAGCATTCCCAAGGAGTGAGAGATCAGCACCTCTCCAGCTTGTTGCAACATCCACCCCCTCACCCTTCTCTCTCCGGCATGGCCCACTGGCCCCCAGCTCTCATGCCAGCCCCGCTCCTGCACCCAGCTCCTCTCCTCCAAGTCACAGAATCATAGTCATAGGGAAAAAAAAAATCATAGAATGTCCCAGAACACTCACCTATCCCAGGCCAGGGCAAGGGGGCAAGACCCCTGTTCCTATTCACTCTAAAGCACCTCATCTGAGATTTGCATCTGTGCTCCCAGCCTTAAGCTGGGCGATGGCAAACACCGAAGGCTGGCTGCCAAGAATGTTTTCAGCAGCTGAGGAGATGCAACAGGCTGGGAGAGCTGAGTCCTGCCAGGTCCCAGCAGGCGGGAGGG
Source organism: Urocolius indicus (assembly GCA_013401255.1). Lineage (NCBI taxonomy): Eukaryota > Metazoa > Chordata > Aves > Coliiformes > Coliidae > Urocolius > Urocolius indicus. The sequence continues at coordinate 589,086 of WBNH01009701.1, forward strand.
CAGGCAGCACCCCTGGCAGCAATGATGGGGAAGGGGCTGCCTGAGCAGAAGACCCTCGTGGGCTGGAGCCTGGGAGCAGCAGCATGCCTGGGGAGGAGGGGGCTAGGATGCCAGCAGCAATGGCTCTGAGCACCCCGGGCTCGGCTGCACGGATGGATTTCTGGTGACAGTCACTGTCCGGGGCATCCAGTCCTGCCCGGCTCCCAGTCCCACCTCTCAGCCGGGGCAGCAGGACCTGCCAGCGGTCCCCGTGCGCCCTCCCCCGTGTCTCCGCTTTCCTCGCCGTGCTCACCTGATGATGGGCCCGAGCTGGAGCAAGTGCATGAGCAGGACGAGGGGGCGGTCGCGGCTGAGGTCGCGGTGCACGAAGATGAGGGTGAGCTGCACCAGGACGGAGGGGCAGAGGATGAAGAAGATGGTGAGCGCCAGCCAGAAGCGGTCGTCGGAGTGGCCGTAGGAGAAGCAGAGGACGGCGGCCGCCGCCCCCTCCCCACAGAAAAGGGCCGTCGAGAAGACGATGCCGAGCGGCAGCTTCGCCCGCGACGGGGCTGCGGTGGCGGCGGGCGGGCAGCCCTCGCTCGGGTCGTCCATCCCGACCCCGGCCCGGCCCGACCCGGTCCTCTCAGCCCCGCCGCGCCGCCATCCCGGGCTGCAGCGGAGAGAAGAGCCGCGCTGTAGGGCGGAGCGGGGCGGAGCGGAGCGCGGCTTCCCCGCCGCACCGGCCCCGACGGGCAGCGCTGCCCGGTCCCGCCGAGCCGTACCGAGCGGGACGGGGCCGTGCCGTGCCGTGCCGTGCCGTGCCCCGGCGGGGCGGGGATGGGACGCACCGGCAGCGCTGCTGTCCCGCCCCGACGTGTGCAGGAGGCGGGACACACAGCCGGGACCCGACCCTGCACCCCGCGGTGCCCCGGCCAGGCATCCCCACCGAAATCGGCCCCAGCCGCCCTAGGACACCCTCCCACCAAGCCACTTGTCCTACCCCTTCCCCCCCACCCACTGTACCCGGGTCCCCAGCATTCCCGTGCCCTAGGACACCTCCCTTGTGACCCTGCCCCAACATCCCCATCTTTACCTTGGATCTTCCGCCCCAGGACACTGCCCAGCATGGCCAGGACCCACACCCCAGGACGCCTCTGCCAGCCCAAGACCCTCTGCAGCACCTACTCTGGAACCCCCCACTCACCCAGCCTTAGCTCTACCAGCCAGCCCCCTGTGTGCCCCGGAGCCTCTGGAGTCCTCCTTAAGACCCTCCTGTCAAGTTCTGGGCCAATTTGGCCTTCAAAGCAACCAGTATCCCAAAGTGGAGCAACATGAGGGGTTCTTGCCAGGAGAGAGGTGTCAGGCAGCCCCTGTGACAGCAGGGGATGCCAGTGTGGGTATCAGCTCTGCCTGGGCTGGTGGCTTTTACCAGCCACCTGCCAGAGAGCTCCCTGTACCCACTACCACCACAGCTTCAGGCCCCCCTCTCCGAGCTTTGGCCCTGGGAAAGGGTGCATGTTGCCAGGACACCCCTCAGCCCTCAGCCCTGTATTTTGTGGGACAGCATGTGAGAGGAAGGGTGTTGCCAAGGAAGGGAGCACTTTGGTATCTCACAAGCTCAACTGTGGCAGGGGCACCCTGTTGGGTCTGGTGGACAGATGGCCTCAAGGTTTCAGTAGGATGTTAGGGGGATATGTGGCTCCTGCATCCTGAGTGCTCCTGCCTCCAGGTAAGAGGCAGTGAAGTCCACCTTAGCTTACAGCTGAGCAACATGGTGCTTTTCTCATAACCCTCAAGGTGATGGGATACATGGAATCACAGAATTGTTTTTGTTGGAAAAGACCTTTAAGATCATTGAGTCTAACCCCTCCCCTCACACTGACAAGCCCATCACTAACCTCAGCATCTCAGCATCTCAGCATCTCAGCATCTCAGCATCTCAGCATCTCAGCTCCAGGGCTTTGCAATATCTCCAGGGATGGGGACTCCCCCATCTCCCTGGGCAGCCTGGGACAGTGGCTAACAATCCTCTAAGGGACAAAGCTCTTCCTCATCTCCAATCTAAACCTCACCTGGCACATCTTGAAGCCATTTCCTCTTGTCCTATCAGTCATTACTGGGGAGAAGAGGCTTAACTCCCACCTCACTACAGCCTCCTGTCAGGGAGTTGCAGAGTGATCATGTCTCTTCTCAGCCTCCCATGGATTCATTAACAGAGACACAATGACTCCATTGCTCAGCCCAACATACCCTGCTGTCTGTCCCAGCTGTGGGCCAGGCCCAGGGAGGCCAAGCTGAGCTCCACACCATCACAGCAGTGGGAACCCATGGCAGCGGCCACAGGGGTCCCTGCTCTGCCTGGCAGGTGCGGTGGCTCCCAGCACCAGCCCCATTTGCCCTTCCCTCCCGGGTGGTGTTGTGAGTGGTGATGTACATGCTGCCTGCCAGATTACTCAGCCCAGCCTGGGCACACGCTGCCCGGCTGGGAGAGATGGAACAAGACAAAGAGTCTTTGAGATTGGCCAGTTTTCCCTGGTTTAGGCAGAGTGGGAAATCTTAGGTAACTCAAAACCTCCCAAACCCCATGCATGAGAGTTTGCCCCATTTTAGCAGGCTGGAAGTGTTATCAGGGCTATCGGGCTTATCAGTGGCAGAGCTGGAAACAAAACCTCCTGAGCCCCTAGAGGCCATGTCTCCCCTTAATGGCAGCTCCCGCACAGAAGCAATCCTGGTCTCTGCAGCTGCTCAGCGCCTTTCCTTCCAACGCTGAACAGCCGCTTTGGGAAACCACAGACACCATGAGCTCATAGGGACTGGCCTGACCGGTGTGGACGGGAGTCCTACATGTGACCGCTCAGCTCTGGTATGATAGTTACATATTTTCAAGCTGTTTTTGGAAGCCAGCCTCTCCCAAAAAAAGCCCTAGGAGGGCAGAGGGCGAAGGGAATGTGATCCAAGGGAAGGAGACTCCTCTCCAGTCGGGTGGCTGCTGCAGACACGCGAGCTGGGAGCTGTGCATGGGCAATGGCTGTGCCGGCCCCGGCACGCAGCCTGGCTGGGCACTCAGCCCGCAACGGCGCACGGCACGGCGCTGCCAACTGCACCCACACCTCTGGATTAGCAGCAACATGCAATTTATACCATTTATGCAACTTCCATTTATCCAAATTAAAAACATCCCCCAGGAGTCTGGCAGGTCACCAAGCCCTCGGCTGAGCAATGCCTGGGCTCCGACTCATGGCATTTGTAATTTCAGCTTCTCCTGCTTCATGATGAAATACTTAGGAGTAATTGTTTAAGTAGTCAAGAATTCCAGTGCTGCGGTCCTGGAGCCCCAAGAGCCATCAGGGAAACAGAGGGACGAAGCCTCACTGCGCTTCCCCCACCCCGGTTATTACCCTATTTTGTGACCCAAGCACGCAGAGGCAGCAGGCTGTTTTCTGGTCCTTGAGTCACCCCCGAAGCATAACACTACCTGTCTGCAGCTCAGCGCTGTAAACAGTCGACCATAAAAGCGATCTGTGTCACAGATAAGATCGGCGAGCGATCCTGCCGCCGCCACTCCCTGCAAACCTGGGCCAGGCACCCTGTGACGCTGCCGGCACAGAGCCGGGACAGACTGCCCGGGCGCTGGGCACGTCCCACCCTGCTGTTCCCATGCCAGTGGCCAGATCCTGGGCCAGCAGAGCAGGCAGCTGCTGGCCAGCCCTTGCTCTGAGCCCTCCTGGGAGCAGAGCAGCACCTGGGCTGCGGAGCTGTGGTCCATGCGGGTGGAGTGACCTCCAACACCATGTGAAGGGGCCATGGAAGTGCCCCTTGGGGTAAAAACCAAGGTGTCAAACACAAGGGGGCCGTGCTTGGCACCTGTAGGACCACTGAGGAAAGGAAGGGGATTTAGCTGGGTTGCAGGTTCCTTCTGTTACAGCAGCACCTAGAAGCTCATGTGTTTTGCAGAGAGAAAGGCAGAGGGTGGCATAGTGCCACACAAGTCTCTGCCCTGTTGCAGGCATCAGCGTCAGGAGTATCCCCTAACATGAGGATGCTCAAGGCAACGACCTGAGTCACTTGTGGATGCCAGTCCTACTGTTCCTACAAACGTCTGCCCTGTGCTGCAGAGCATCCCAGCTTCATTGTTTTATTAATCCCAGCCTTCATTATTGTTTTAATACCAGTGTCCACAGCAGGCCCTTGGTGCCCAGGGCCATGGCAGTGGTGGCTGCTGCTGTCTGACACATGGGATCAAAAGCCCCATGTGGATTTTCCAGCCCCTCACACAGCTGCAGCTGTGTGTGAGAGCCTGGGCTGCCAGTGGGGTAGGAGCAGGCTCTCTTACTGGTTCTCACTCTGAAAATAGCCATGTCTGCTTTACACATGCCTGCTTGGCAGCCCAATTCCTGTAAAAGGAGAAGAGAAAGGCTGTTTGGAAAGGGTAGGGAGCTCCTTGCCAAAGCCCTTAAAGATCCCTTGTGGGGAGAGCTGCCTACGCACTCCCACAAGCTCTCCTCTCCTCTCCTCTGGGCTCACCGCTGCACTAGGACCCGGAGCAGACATCGATCGCAGAGGGCTAGCTGGGACATGCCAAGTGCACGCTGCCAACTCCCCAAATATAGCCCTGCACACAGAGGTGAAGGCAGCTGCACTGCCCCCTCCTCACCCCCTCGCCTTCAGATCTGAAACCTCCCCACTTTGTGCTGAGGATTAGGTATTCCTGGAGCTGCCTGGAGCGGTGGTGGGGATGTGTTGATCCCCAAAAGCCCCTGGGTGCTGGCTGAAGTGGAAATCACAATGTGTCCTCAGCTCAGCACACAGGGAGCAGCCAGGGCAGGGAGTTGGAGAGGCAAGGAGCAGGAGGGCAGGGCTCAGGGAAGGCAGGGAGCAGGAGGGGAAGGGAGCAGGGAAGACAGGGAGCAGGAGGGGAAGGGAGCAGGGAAGGCAGGGCTCAGGGAAAGCAAGGAGCAGGAGGGGCAGGGAGCAGGGAAGGCAGGGAGCTGTGCTGCCCCAGCCAGCAGCTCCTGGCAATCTCTCAGCCAGTAGCTTTTTACTTAGTTTGGAAATAGCTTTGCAAGTGACTGATTTTCACAGCCTCAACTGTTTGGATTTCACATTGCATTCTCAGTAACTCAGCTGTATTTTTTCCTGCCCCAGCAGTGTGTGGAATAGTTTCTGGTTGCTTTTGCTGCTCTGTTGCCTCATCGCTCATCCTGCTGGGAACAAATACCATGTCTGCCCTGAGAACCTCATCCCTCTCCATCTTGCTGCAGGCTGGAGGCTGAGGGGTACTCCTTCAGCACGGCTGTGTCACTGCTGCCTCACTGCTTAAATTCTTTAACAAGAAAGATGATCAGGGGACTGTAGTATCTTTCTTATGAGGAAAGGCTGCAAGCCCTGGGGCTGTTAAGCTTACCTAAGGGAAGACTGAGGGAGGATCTCATCAACACTTATCTGTACCTAAAGGGCGGATGTCAGGATACGGGGACACTTTTTTTCTAAAGTGTCCAGTGATATGACAAGGGGTAATGGACATGATCTGGAACACAAAAAGTTCCACTTAAACAGAAGGAAAAGCTTCTTTGGTGTTAAGGTGAGGGAGCCCTGGCACAGGCTGCCCAGGGAGGGTGTGGAGGCTCCTTCTCTGGAGGTTTACAAACCTGCCTGGACACGTTCCTGTGCCCCCTGATCAAGGGGAACCTGCTTTAGCAGAGAGTTGGGCTGGATGAGCTCTAGAGCTCCCTTCCAACACCACCATCCTATGATTCCGTGATTCTACAAAACCAGAATTAACTTCTTTGGGTGCATTTATAGGTCTTGTGGCAATTGCACATTTTGAAATCATGCCTCATTGGCTACAGTCCCAGCTCAGGCAGCGGGTGATGCTGTGACACTAAACCAGGCAGGAAGGGTTAAAATTACTTTTAATTAACCGATTCTCCTGGCCCCACCTGCTGTAAGAGAATACGGCCCTGGCAGTGTGCTAACCAAGCCAGGCTGCGCCTGCGTGTGCCCGGGCATCCCAACAGGCAGGAAGGATGGTTTACACTGTCCTTCCCCTCACGCTTTTCTGCAGGCAAGCAGCCAGAGTGCTCTAATTCAGCAAGACCACTGTAGAAGCCTTGTAACCATCACAGGGGTACCACCGAGCTTTGTGCATGGCACAGGAGCGAACTGACGCCTTCTCCACACACCAGGGAGAGGAGCAAACCCCATCAGAGGATCAAATCCAAACCTCTCCGGGGAATTCACGTGTGCTGTGGGCTGGGAAGCATCCAGCCAGAAAGTGGGTTGAAAAGCAACCGGCTCCCTCCACACCTCCTCCCCTACTTCTGTGCCCCACGCAGGGTGGTGGTATCGGCGGCGGTGGAGCAAAGAGCACTCCACAAAAAACAACCTCCCTTGCTCAAAATAGTTTGCAAAATGGTTGCAGGCTTGGCAGCAGGAGGTGGAGAGCACGGATCGTTTGCACCGCGGCTGCAGCAACGGCAAACGGCCCGCGCTCCCTGTCAGTAAACCTCCCCGCTGCCCCCGTTCATCTTCAACAGGTCTCTGTGGCACAAGCTGTAATTATCTTGCATTTCTAGCCTGGCCGTGGGACGTCCGCCTGTAATTAGCTCTTGGGATTTAGGAGCTCGCATGATCTGGGGTTATCGTCAGCCACCAGAGCCGTGCTGGGATTTAAAGGGACGATGCGGCTATTTGCATATCTATGGTCTCGGCCGGCTGCTGCTGGCGGCCGGGGCCTTAAATAGAAAGATGAGTCCCTCCCCGAAGCCTGTGCGTGTCCTCGCCCTCCTGTGGATGCCTTTTTGGGCAGAGACGATGCGGTTCCAAGCAAGAAAGCAGGACAGTTTGCAAATATTTCTGCCGGGACTTTTTGGTCCTGGCTGTCACCTCGGTTTTGGTGTCAGCTCAAGGCTTTTGTTAAATGCCATAGGTGCTGCCCACTGTTTCCCTTTACAAGCCAACATTCTCCACGTGCCAGGTCCCCAACCCTGCCACTGCCATCCCTCCCACTCAGGTCCTCACCCCGGGGGCCCCGGTGTGCCCGATGCCAGTTAGGACGCGTACTCACAGGCTCTGTGCTTCTCTGCGGTCTCTGTGCTTTCGCCTCCTTCCCTCGCCTGCAACACTCCAGCAGGCAGAAACAGCCCCAAAACACGTGCTGCCTTCTGGTGAGCGATGCCAGGGTCTGAGCAGCCCCGGGTACTGCCCTTCCTCGAGGGGTCCTGCTGGCACTGGTAGCACTAGAGGATCCAGCCCGGCACGGTGCTGAGGCACGGTCCGGTAACAGCTCCGGTGAGGAACATCGCTGGTTATCCGTCAAGATAATAAATTATGCCTTAGAGTTTCTCACCTGGCAACAGTCACCAAGGAAACCCGGACGGCGGTGGGTCCCCGCTGGCACTGCCTGGGGGGGGGCCTTGCAGTGCTGGCAGAGGGGCTCTGGCTGCACCCTGACCGGCTGCATGGGCACAGGTCCAGCCACCCGCTCTGTAACCTGAGCCCAGGCCCGGCAAAATGCCCATCGATCTGGGCTTGGCCCTCACGCAGCGTCTCTGGGGTTGGCTGGAGGTTTCAGGAGTTTTGAGGTGCGGTTTAAGGTTTGAGGTTTTTCTGACTGTTGAACTCTGTGTGTGTGCATCAGGAGAGGAGATCTGGAGCTGCCTCAGGTGCTCGTGGGGTTTCCCGGTCCCTGGTGCCGATTTGGCTGGGAATTTTGAGCCCTTGTTAAAAGCACGAGGCCTCAAGCACTGAGAGATCTCTGGAAATCTGTTAGTCTCAGAGGGAGACTGGCTCTTACTGTTCCTGCCACATGGTGCTTCCCTATTTATAGCACCCGTGGTCGTGCCCCTTACATCCCCTGGCAGTGCCACTCTGAGGCACAGAGACAGGTGCTGACACTTCCAGTGAGTCATTTCAGATGTGGTACTGGTAATTCTGCAAAGGGCTTCCCAGTCCTGTGCTGTCTGCAAACCTGGCTCTGCCACAGGTCCCAGCAGACTGTTGGCACGGGCATGGGAGCCATTGGGAAAGACCATCAGGCTGGGGACAAGGCTCTGTCCCTGAGCCAGGCAAAGGCAGCTGGGCTGCACTCACTGTGTGTGGGGTGAACAGTCATCCCAAATATTTTTTCATGTGGCTGTGATATGGGTATAGAAATTTCCTCCATCAATCATTAACCACATGGCTCCATGCCCATGGCAAAACTCCGGGGCAGCTCCCTCACCCTGGCCGGGTGCTGAGCTTCCTGGCAGTGCTGTGGCTGGGGCGAGGGGCTCTGCCCAGCCTGGGCTTGCACCCCTGGGACCATGCTGGAGCTGTGGGGTACCTGGCAGCATCTCAGCATCTTTGGCTTATGGCTGGGGCTCAGCTGGTCAACGCAGTGCTGGGATCCTTGTTTGCTCCCCACAGTGGCTTTTGGAGGGTCTTATGACCCTTCAGATCCTGCTTCCTCCACCCAAAGCTCCTGCAGCTCAGATATCCCCTTGTAGCCTTTTCCTCTCCACACACAACAGCGTCAGCATGCCAGGGAGGGCAGCCCCGGCTGGGGAAAGCAGCAGGAAACCCGAGGAGCAAGATAAGAGCTTCAGGATTGCAGATCAAGGAGTTCAGGCTTTTTTGGCTCAGCTCCCTGCCCTGTTGTCCAAGGGTCCCCACCACCTCCCTGCTCCCAGCCAGCTGACTGCTCAGGATGGTTTGTATTTTTCTCCAGAGCAGCACAGGATCTACTGCTGCTCAGGGGCTGCCTCTTTAGGTCATGAAATACCAAGCAGTGAGAGGCCACATCTCTCAGCCCGTTGCAGAGGGTTTCCCCAAAGCGGACAGCAGAGCTGTGCACACTGTGCTCCTTGCAGGGGATGCAGAGAAACATCCACACGGGGTTTAGGCAGCAAGGAGCCAGGGACACTGTTTATTAGTGGAGACTAATTCAGCTGGAAACCCCATGTGGGCTGTCAGATGATGTTCCCACCACAAGCCATCTCAGGCAGTGCTGGGGGTGCGAGGCTGCCCAGCAGCCGGGTGGGCAGTGCCGTGCCGTCCCAGTGCTGACCCGACCCACTGGGATTAGGGAGGCTGTGAGGAGTAAGTAACTTAAATCCAGATTAGTTTTAAGCAGCTGCTATGCAAAGGGGATGTGAGCAGGGGTTGTGCTGTGGGGACGAGCAGGTGAGAGGCTGATTGGTGCTCCTGCCCTGCAAGAAGGGGCTGCCAGGGCAGGGGCTGGCTGGGGGGAGCCTTTGCCCATGGAGCATTGCCTGGGGCTCTGGGGTTTATTCCCAGGCTTGGCTTGTGCTCAGGCTGGATGCAGCAGTGCTGGGCCATGGGATGGGGCACCTTGGGCTGAGGTGCTTCCCACCATGGGGAGAAAGCACAGGCAGGAGGAGGATGAAGCACAGGGACACACCAGGTGCCTTGCTTTGTAGGTACTGAAGAGAAGTCATCGTGTCCAGGGCTGTCAAGCATGTTCCACTTCTTCACCCACTGCTGGTCGTGGCTGCAGGCCATACAGGAACCCATCAGGTAGGTCTCCTGCCCACTCTTTTACTCAAACGTTTACAAGTGAGAGCACTGGTGTGGTAACACTGACAGCAGTGCCCATTGGAGGAACCATCCCCAAACTGCACAGTGAGGCACACACATGCCCTCACTGCTCCTCCAGCAGTCAGAGGCTGGGCAGGCAGGAGAGAGGGGTGGGCAGGGGACTGTCATGCATGTGGGGAGCACAGTATTCCCCCTCTGCAAAATCAGCAGCTCCCCAAGAAAGCTGGGGAGGATGAGCTGAAACACCTGCTGTATTTGTGAGTATCATAAGACCTGGGTTAATTCTCTGGGGACAGTGTTGCAGGAGCCCTGGCAGATGCTGAGGGTGGTGAGAGGGTTTATGGCCCTCTCCTGCCAGTGAGGACATGTTGCTGTAATAGTGGAGGTGGAGCTGGGTTGCCCACGCAGCCTGGTCTGTATATTTAAGGAAGAAAACGACACTGTGAATAACTACTGTGGCTTGTCAATCACAGGGAAAACATTCTGTGCGTGGCTCTGGTGGAGCATGTTGCTGAAGACCAAACAGGACTGTTTAGCAACAGGAAAAAGCTCCCGAGTCCTGGCAGAAGCTCATAAAATGTCCTTGCTACCTCTCCCTAGCTGTGTGTACTCATAACTCACTGACAAGGAAGGACATCAAGAGCAATCATTAACTGCATATCAGGAACAATCATTTTGGCTTGTGCATATCATTGCTTAATCTTATATGATATGAAAAGGGATCCTTGCCGTGGGATCGTGTTCAAGGTCCCACAGTGTGGCTGTCCCATGGTGGTCACAGGCACCTGTGACTGTCCTCCTCATTCATCCTCTCCCAGGCACTGGGGTTCTCGCCCCAGTGAGGACCTCAGCCGGGGCCTGTGCCACCCTCCTGCCCCTCTCTGGGCTGCTGTGTAGCTGCCATGGGCATGGTGGCTTGCCTGGGAGCTCGGGGGCCAGCAGTGCTTACTGCTGCCCAGGGAGCACAGCCTTGCTCTGGGCTGCCCGCCTACTGTTGTCACTCTGCAGGAAGGTGACCCTCCTTGTCGTGGGGCTGGACAACGCAGGGAAAACCTCTGTCATTATGGACATAGAGAGAGGTGAGGAGCAGCATAGCCCCAGAGCTGGCCTTGGCAGGAGGCAGTAGCTCTATGGTCCTTTGCAAACAAGAGCCTGAGCCCTGAAGGACAGAAACTCTCGAAATACAGCTGCTGGGCTGGGGGAAGCACGCAGGGTGCAGGCTGTGTCCCAGGCACAGGCTGCAAGGTTGCTCCAGGGCTCACTGCAGCAGCTCTGCCCTGTCCCCACACACAGCGCTGCCCGGCGAGGTGCTGCCCGCGGCACAGCCCGGCCAGACCCGCCTGCGGCTGGACAGGTTCGAGGTGACGCTGCTGGAGCTGCCCGGGGCCCAGCGCTGCCGCAGCGCCTGGCGCAGCCACTACAGCTCAGCCCACGGGCTGCTCTTCGTCCTGGACTCGAGCGATCTGGTGCGGATGGAGGAGGCCCGCAAGGTCCTGAGCCGTGTCCTGAGCCACCCCGATATCTCTGGGAAACCCATTTTACTGTAAGGTTGATTCCCTGGGACGGGACCTGTGGGGTTTGGAGTGGGGAAGGAGTGAGAACTCGTGGCTGGGGTGCGGTGGGGTGTGTGGGTGGGCTGCAGTGGGGATGATGGGGAGACGGGAGGAGTGTGTGTGTGTGCTGGGACGTGGGAACTCGAGCGGTGCTTGAGAGCTAGGAGCATCCCTGGAGAGAGGAGAGGGTGAGGGCCGGGGCAACGCTTCACCTAATCGCAGCCAAACCGGGAGAAAGCGCCCACCCACCCCATCGCCGCGTCGTGCGGCGAGGCGCCCCGATGCCAGGGTGACGGCCGCGCTCTCCTCTCCATCCCGCCCCAGCCTGGCCAACAAGCAAGACGCGGCCACCGCCCTGCTGCCCTGCGAGCTGATCGAGCGGCTGTCCCTGGAGCGGCTGGTCAACGAGAACCGCTCTCCCTGCCGCATCGTGAGTGCGGGGCCGCCCCGCTCCCCGCTCCCCGCTCCCCGCTCTCCGCTCCCCGCTGCCCGCTGCCCGCGGGGCTGACCCGGCCCCCGCCCGCAGGAGCCCTGTGCCGCCCAGCGCTGCCCCGCCGCCGGTCCGGCCCGAGCCACCCTCCACGGCCTCCGCTGGCTGCT
>WBNH01009701.1:600766-615461 GCA_013401255.1 Urocolius indicus
CCCCGTCCCCGTCCCCGTCCCCTCCCGCGGGGCTCGTCCCCATCCCTCGCCCTGCTCTCCCCCCAGGGACCCGCCGCCCCCCGCGGAGGACGGTGCAGGGAAGATGGGGCGGTACCGTTCACTGCGGCCCCTTGGCCGCCTGGTGAGTGACCCACCCGGCATGGGACGGGGTGATGGGGGCTCCTCGCCACCTTCCCTCATGCCCCTGACTCTGCCCAGGAGGAGAGTGCTAAGGGCCCCGGGAGGAGGAAGAAGAAGGTGAAAGCGAGGAAGAAGGACTTGGGGCAGCCAAGCCCAGCCAAGGAGCCAGAGGGGCCAGGAGGAGGCAGTGACAGCCGAGCTGGGGGTGCTGGGGGGCTGCTGCCCCCCAACAGGGTTGGGCAGGAGGAGCCCGTGCCCACTGGGATGGACACTCCCCACCCAGGTGAGAGGGGCTCCGGGGGGCTGCTGGCACTGCTGGCACCAGTGCATCGGAAACCCCAGAGCCAACCTGGGGGAGTTTTTGGGACTCTGCAACATGGTCCTGCGCTGGACCACTGGTCCCCACGACCCCAGTTAGCTTTGCTTGCAGATCAGCTGAGCGCAGAGCGGGCTCACAGGAGTCCGACCAAGGAAGATGAGAGACACCTCTGAGCATCTCAGCAGGGACTGATGCCCGGAGGTGATGGAGGGCTGTCAGCAGCAGCCCTCAGCTGGTTTGGTGCCAGTGCATCCTTGCCCAGGTGCAGTGCCTGAAATTGTGTATTTCTCCATCAAGTGCAGGGCATGAGAAAGAAAAAGAAGAAGAAAATCAAGAATAAAATCAAGTCACAGGAACCTGCCATGGAGCAGCAGCATGAGGAGGTGTCAAGCACCTTTGGTTGGTATTTCCTTGGTCAGATTTTGCTGAAAAGCATTGGGGAAGTAAGCTGTGCAGAGGCTCTTGGTCATGAGGTGCTCTGTGTGGGGATATGGGCACAAGTAAGTGCTGCTGCAGGGCAAGGTGGGAGTTGGTGGGCTTCAGGTGGAATGCAGAGAGGCCACACACTGTGTGGGGTATCCTTGCAGCCCTCACTCAGCACAGGCTGCTGGGCTGGACCCCAGAGCTTGGCCCCAATGTTAGTGCTTGACCTCTTCTCCTCCTCCCCAGACTTGTACCGACGAGCAATGCTGGCTCTGAAGATGCGTCAGGAGCAGAGGAAGCAGCAGTCCACCATTGTCCCCTGAGCAGGAAGGCGCAGCCCAGGAGCTATGTGGTCCCAGGAGATCCCAGACTGCAGCAGCTTGTGCAGAGCTTCTGGGGTGCTTGGCTAGTGCTGGCAGTCCTGGGCAATAGGCCCTGGGACATGAACAGCATCGTTGTCTTCTGCATGGCTTGAAAACTAGGGATGTGCAGAACTGAGCCAAAATACTCTTTGTAAGACTCCTAGCTTGCCAGCCAGCTGGGCTGCCAACCCATCTGCACAGGAACAGCTGTCCGCCTGCTGACCCTGGGTTAGCGTTCTGAGGAAGGCTCAGCCTGGACCTGACTCAGTCTGCAGAAGCGAGGAAGATCAGAGCAAACACCCCAGGGGAAAAGCCTGTCTCTTGAATTGACCTGTGCCCGGGTAAAGCTGTCTTCACAGGTCAGAGGCTGACTCCACTCCTCATTCAGTCCCTGGCTGCTGCCTAGAGTATCATTTCCTGCTGGTGAAGGTGGGAGAGCGCTCATGGATGGTTCATAGAAGAGTTCCACCGGGACCCCAGCAACATTTGGCAGGGCTGGCAGGAGCTCCCTTGCATGCTGGAGAAGGATGATGCCCATATTGTCTGTGCACCTTTGCAGCTCGTCAACGAGAGCTCAGTTCAATGGCAGATGGTAGTGGCGGAGGCTGCTGGAGGCTCCTTCCCCACGATGGTTCCTCCTGATCATGTCATCATCCCAGGACTGTCAGATATCCTCCTGTGTCACTGGCCTCAGCTGGTCCCTGATCCATGCTCAGCTCAGCTCTGAAACAGGAGAACAAGCAGCATCGACATCCCAACACCACCCTCCTATGACACATGCCATGCCTGGCAGAGCCACCCACACTGTCGTAGGGACCTGATGCTGTCTGGGTGCATGTGCTGGGAAACCAACTGGGAAGCCAGCCCTGCAAACTCTTTCCGTGAAGTCAGGAGTGCAGCAGTTCACGTTTGCAAAAGCGTTAGGACTTGAACTCAGCAGCAGAGTGTGAGTCACTGCTGCTCCCATGATTACTGATTAACAGGCAAATGCCTTTGTGGTCCAAGGGAAGGAAAATCGCTAAAGCTGTTCCCTCAGCAGGGCTGAGAAAGGAGAAGAGGCTACTCTGCCTTGCCAGTTGGCTGTAAAGTTGTAACTTTACAGGGACTGATTGTAACTGAATTGTATATAATAAGAGTGTAAATTAACACTGGCCTGGAAATACAGCACTTTTAGTAAACCCTTTTCTCTGTGTGGTGGAGATCCTTGCAGTGTCAGTGCAGTAGGAGGGCAAAGTGAGGACGCAAGCCTGCAGTGTAGTCCCTTCTGCTGGGGTGGGTCATAGCTGATCACAGCCAGCCACGAGGCCACGTGTTAAAAGTTTATTCCCTTTAACAGATGCCTCTCACACCCTCACTGGGTCTGGGAGGAGGCCAAACTCCACCAAACAGCTGGTACCTCAAACCAGCCCATGGCTGTGCTGGGGCTGAGCCTGGCTCACCACATCTCCAAAATCACGTGTTGCTCACACTGCTCCTGACAGTGTGGCTCCCTTGGCACAGGCACTGGCAGCCGTGTTGGGGGTCACAGTGAGCCCTGTTTGACACCTAGAGTTGGAGATGGCCAGGGAGAAAAGCCCAAGGGCAGAACTGGCCCTGCTGCTACTGCTGGCCAGCTGAATGAGACTTCCCCTGGGAGCCAGCTGTAAGAAACCACTTAGGCTGATCTAACACACTCGAGTGGTGCAGAGAGGAAGTTCAAATCCATTTCAAAATCATTCCCCTTTCTCCTGGTGTTTCCATGGCTGTGGAGCAGCTGACCCCTGTGACAACCAGGAGGTAATCCTGGTCTGCACCAACCAGGAATACGACTTTCATCTTCTTTAGAAGGTAAGCAGTAACAGCTCTGTGTTAAAAATGGTCTATCTCAAAGAGACACCTCAGAAGTGAAATTCTGAGATCCAAGTGATCAAAGAGAAACCAAAATACATCAATTAATGTCTACTCTGTGCCAGGGGCTAATATTCTAGGCTGCTCCTGCCATGCATGAAAAGCAGTGGCTGTGGCAGGGGATGCACGCCTGGGGTGGGCAGGGTGGGCAGTGCTCCTTTTCCCATCATTCTCCTCTTGCTATTCATCTTACAGCCTGACAGCTGAATAACCAGGAAGGGAAGGAGGTCTCTGGGAGGTACAGCCCTCAGTGGCACTGTCTGCTGCCACCTGAGACATGCAGCTTTGCCCAGGCCAGTCCCAGCATGTCTCATCTGCTGGTGGGCATGCCAGGCTAGGCATGGTGCCCTGCAGCAGTGCTTGCCTCGCAGAGACATCCCCAAAAATGAAGTGGTGGTGAGTGACATCCTCCCATGAGTCTTGGAAACTGCTGGAACTTCAAATATGCTGAAAAGCATGGAGCAATGCAACATAACTGCCCTGAGGAGACCCATCTTCTGACTGCTGTTGTAGAAAGGAGTCAGTATCAATAGCATGTTCTGCAGGAGAACTGGAGGCAGATAGATGATACAACGGGGCTTTGAATTTAAGCATTTTTATATTATCTGGCACATCTCTTGTTTTCAGATTTCCAGATTAGCTGTCTCAGGAGGGCTGGGTTAGGCAAAACCTGGTTCCTGCCTCCACGAGCATTTTCGTAGTGCCTCAGCCTGGGCTGTGGTTGCATTTGTTGCAAACTGATGTCACAGAAATGTGGATGGGTTTTGCACGTCTGCAGCCCACTTCTCCTTGACGGTGCTCGTTTGGGGAACCTGAGTCTGCCCACATGGCCACCAGCAGCTCTCTCCATGGTATGTGTCCTTCTAAGCCTGAAGGATGGAGGGAAGGAGGCTGTGCTTGTCTGAGCTTTGCAAAAGTTGGTACTGGTTTGTTTGGTGCCAGGAGGAGATGAAGAGGGGTTTTGACGAGTGCCTGTGAGCATAAACCTACATAGGAGCATGGCTGATCACACCTCCTCGTACCAACACTGCTTTGCACAAGTGGTTTTTCTTCCTGATGCATGTTTTTGCTACAAAAACTGGGCTGAAGTTTGGAGGGTAGGACAGAGACTACAGCTCTTTTGAGAAGAGAGGTGAGAAGAGCATTGCTCTATCAGTGCTGAAACCGCTGCTGAGCTGAGCCCTTTGATGTGCAGCACATCAACAAACTTTTCAGGCAGCAAGAAGACCTGGAAGAGATCCTGGCAGATGGGACCCCATGGAGAGGCTGCCAGCCCCTCCAGCTGCACCCATGGTCCTGCTCTGCTTTCTCCCACTCCAGCTGCACCCATCCATGCTGTGCTTTCTCCCACTCCAGATACATCCATGGATCTGCTGTGCCTTCTCCCACTTCTTCGCACCTTGTTTTCTGCCTGCTGGCTGGGCTCAGCCAGAAATTACATTTTATTAACCTCTCCCTCCTCCTCTCTACTGCCAGGAGAGGATGAAGAAGATGATGTTGACTCTCAGAGCTCCTCTGAGAGCCCTTGACTTGTTCAACAAGTGTGGACAGGGTTGGAGGTCCCCCCTGAGGAAGCTGGGGTACCTCTCCTGCTGTACATCCACCATTGTATTTTATGAATAATAACTACTTCGGGTGTTTTTTCTCCTAGATGAGCCTTTCTAGGGGAGTGTGAACCATTGTGGGTCTTAGTATCATTTCTAGCTTTGGATGCAGAGGTCCTTTGGGAGGCAGCCCTCCCAGCACCTGCAGTGAGGATACCCCATGTTCTGTGAGGCAGAACACTGGAGAAGGATAGTCCAGTCCTGGGATGCTCCAGAGACTGGGGAGCCACGGAGTGGCACAACCCATCAGCAGCCAGGCCTCATGGGTGAGAACAACAAAGAGACAGAGATTTGTGACTGTGTGAAAAAAAAACATGATTGTTCTTCATCTTCTCCTTCACTAACCCCAGATTACAGAAGAAGGAGCCAGGAAGTGGTTTTTGACAGAGCATCCCAGTCACTGGCTTTTGCACATCAATTTAGGGCTGTAAAGGAAATTAGGAGCAAGTGTGAAGGATGCTTGCTTACAGGTGCTTTGCAAGGCAAATACAAAGGGCTGCATCCTGTGGTGATGCCTGCAGGTGTTCCTTGTTTCCCATCAGCCTCTCTGTAAATCCCACTGTGTGTTGTAGGGCATTTATACAGCCAGGGCAAGGCTAGGGCTTTCCTGGGAACGGAGGCTGGGGTTCTGGAGAGGAGAAAGGTAGCTTTCCTCTCTCTGTGCTGCACCAAAGGTAAAAAAATTAGTAGCGTTTTCTTGTTCCAGAGTGGCTGTAGCTGGTGAGGAGATGGGCAGCTTCTGCTCCCTGGCTCTGAGATAGGGCTAGAGGTATCACAAATGTGCTGGTCAGGCAACAAAGGTGTGGGGCTCTTTCTCAGGTTACACTGCTGCTGAAAGCTGGTTACAGTATGTACATACTTAAATAAACATATGAGCAAGGGTTGTGGTTTTAAACCTTGGAGTAGGTGTTTGGATTGATAGAAAGCCTGCCATGAATGTTTTTGGAGCTTGAAGTTGGTTGTTATGTACAATTTCTTCCTCTTACAGGTCCTGCCTCTGACTCGGGTGGGCTGGGTGCCAGCCTGATGTTGGGGCACATTTCTACTTGAGTCAGAAAAAAAGGAACTGTTGGGAGATACTTTTAAGCTTTTCCTATGTAAGTGCACTAGGGCACAGCTAATTTCCTTGAGATCATTCAAAATCCAGAGCTGAAAAAAAAAACACCAGCATGTGATATGGGGCAGCTTTCACCCCCTGCCTGCTCTGAGAATGCATAGATGGAGCAATGAATAACCAGGCAGAGGGTTTCTTTCAAGGTTTTGTCAAAAGTTGTAGCTCTTCTACTGTATTACTTTAAAAATGAGAGCTGAAGTGTTTGCTGTCATGTATTCTGCAGAATTATTAGAAAAAGAACAGGGCTTAATTAGGTGAGAGTAACTTCCCAAGCTTCTCTTGATTGTTATGGAAGAAGCTATTAAGGCTTTGCAGGGAAAAAGAAGATAACAAAGAGTGGAAATTAAGAAAATAAGAAAACTTTCACTTTCTAGGTTAAATGAGCCTTGTTGGAGATGTTATTACTGGCAAGAGGAGGAAGAAAATCACCAAATCTATTTAATGGATGTATTTGTCTTGGGGTACAAGGGAATGTGCAGGAATGCAAGGTATAGAGATTTCACATGTCATGTACCAAATATACTTGCTTTCTCCCCTTAGGAAAAGCTTGTTTTTAAAAAGGAAAAGTTGGTAGTCTTTTTCTTTCATAAATTATCACTCTGTAAGTCACTGCATATTTGAATAGATTATTTTAGACTATAAGGGGAAAGAGCTTCTTGAGAAAGACTGTTGGTGTATTAACAGGAAGGGCTTTTGCTACACAGTAGCACTGGATATGGGATCAAGAGCCCATTTATTAACCACAAGTTTTCATGTTAAAGTCTTTTGCAGCAATTGGAGCTCAGTCCTTTTCTGTGAGAGAACTTTCACCTCAGTAAACCACATTTCTGTTTCCGTGTAGCTGGGTTTAGCAAAACTCTAGCTCAAGTTCCTGACCTGTGATATAAATAATTTCCTTGCTGCTTAAGCTGGACTCTGCATCGGGACTTTACAACCCACCTTCCATGCATAGTGCAGCTGTGGGAAGAAGTTTTGAGGATGGTTTTGTAGGTCTTTTGTTCTGGTTTTGCTGAGCTTGTGTTGGTAGGTTGCAAGGTACAACCATTGCATGGATTTGCAGCTACAGGTGGCTGAATCCTGTGCCTTGCTCCAGCAAAGAAAGCTGCTGGTGGGGTGAGAAATTGATTGAAAATGTATTGAAAGTGGAGAAAACCATGTGCAAATTGTCTTGCTTGGTGGATGTGGCAGCATGGATGCCACTGCTGAGTCAACTCAGTAGTATCTGTTACAGGCTCTGGGCTTAGCTCTTCTAGAAAGGCTGAGGAAAACCCAGAGCACTCCCTGGGGGTGTCTCTGCTGCAGATTGTGACTTCCCAGGGGAAGTCATAAGTCCAAAGTGGATGTTTTTGGCATAGGCTGAAAGGCAGGACTTTGGAAGCTGGCACAGTGGGATGCTGTCAGCTGGTGCTTGCCATGTTGCCCTCATCTAGGGGGGATGGCAAATGGGATATGCAGACTGAGGGAAGTACTGAGGCATCTCTCTGGGCAAACTCCTCTACAGACAGAGTTATTGGCTTCCTTTCCTTGTGGGTATTTTGCAAGTATGACACAATCCTTCCTTTTATCACCCTTGACGTCATGCTGAGCACTAGCTGGCCCATTCTGGATGAGACTCAATTCTTCTAGGCAGATGGCTGCTAGAGAAAGATGAAGCATATACCCTGCCCTCCTGAGGGGCAGTGAGAAATACCCAGGGATGTCAGCAGCTGAAGGCCATATGTAGGACTTGCAGATGCCATATTTGTGGCTTTGGATGCTTTTAGAAAGCAAGCTCCTAGTCCCATGCCTGTTGCTCAGCCCATGCAGGCAGGATAAGTGAAGACCACTGCAGGGTGGATTAGAAAGTCTCAGATGTGGACAGACAGAAACTCTGCCTTGGGATCTGCTGGCAAAAGTTGTTCTCAATTCTTAAACGTTTGTCACTGAATCCATGAAGGATCTGTCCTGTTCAGGAAAAGGGAAAGAAAAGAATTGTGCTATCAGCTCCTCCCTAGCACTCCCCCAAGGAAGGCAGGGAAGGGCTCTCAGTACATATCAACGTTGGCAAGGATGGAGCCCTGCCAGTCTTGGTAGAGTGCTGTGACTGCAGCAGCCATGAGTGTGAACTCAATTTCCCAGATGGGGATGGACCTGGAATGGTTCTCAGAGGGGGTAAAAAATAAGTTTGCTTTGAAAGCAGGTAGCTGCAGTGGCAGTCAGCAGCCAGCTCCCTTTCCCTGATCCTCTTGCTCAACGTGAGCAGGAGCTCTACATGCAGCAAGTCAACAGGGAGGCCATGCCCTTACAATAAACTTGCTGTCAATCTAAATAGCTGGATTAACAAGATGTACTTCAAGTCATCAAAACATTAAAGGCAAAGCTGTAGTACTCGTCAGGTGCTAGGATGGACCTTGAAGAGAAGTAATACATCTCTATTGACTTAATATTCCACTAGATGGTATAAAAGTCTCATCTTGTCAAGCCAATTGCACGCTCTTCCAAAGATAGCCGTCATCCTCTAAGTGGCCACATGATGGCAGAAGAAGCAAAGAACATGGCAAAAAAAAAAAAATGTTCAGTAAAAATAAGGCAGCGTGTGTCCCTGTGTTACCTGGGAGTGTGGCTCTCACCTCCTGCTAAGCTACCTGCCAGAGGCTGACGTTCAAAAGCCTTCATCACTGTAACCGTTAAAAAGCAGAGGTTACAGGCCATGAAAACTATCTTGTGAAAGGATTTGATGGACTCTCCCAAGCTGTGAATAGTTCATGGCAGTCCCTTGGGTTTCTCTTGTCTGTGCCCTGGATGGCAGCCTGCTGACGTGCTGGATAAGTAGCTTTTGGTGCTAGTTAAAGTGGTCATGGGTCACAGCTGAGCTGTATTGTGCAAAATTTTCCCTGGGACCTGCTGCTTGTGGTCTCCTTGCTGTGGGCAGGGCATGCCTTGATGGATGATGGAGTCCCTGCCTGCTTTGGTACTCTTTCTGCCCTGTGCATTATCTGCATGGGGATGAGCTGTTTGTGGCATTAAAGTACACTAAAACTATATTCCTTTGTGAAAACACTGAGCTGATTAGAGTTGCTTCCAGATCAGCAGCTGAATCATGCAGGTTATTGCAGAGTGTAAAAAAGCCCACTCAGGATTGTTTTGTTTCCTGTCTGTGAGGATGGTTTCTGCTGAGAGAGGAGTTTTGCTGACCCAGGGCCACTGTGTCAGCAGCAAAAGGGAGGTGACAGCTGCCTTGATTTCTTCAGTAAAATGCCTTTGGCTGTGCGGGGTAAGTAGGGAGATGGGTGGATTTAAGCAGTATAGTCCATGGCAGGAGATGCTGATTCTGCTCTGAGTATGGGAGACCAAATGCTTGTCTGTACGTGCTTCCCAGCTGTGGTGACTTCCTTGGACTTGCTTCATCTGGGAGTTCCCTGGAACAGTGCCTCTCTGACACCTTAGCCACAGCCACAACAGTGGCTGTTTAAGATAGTGATAAAGATAATGCTGAATTCCATTTCGCAGTCTAAGTCTTGCAGTTTATTTCTAGCTCCAGCAAACTTTAAAAAATACAGCAGTATTTCAGACTAAAGTGCATAGGGGCTGTAAGTTGTGCAGCATGGGAATGATAAAAATAAGTGTGGCTGCGTAGATCTTCTGCTGGTGAGACCAACATCACTTCTTACCAGTTAATGTGTGGGAAAGATGACTCTAACTGTAGGAATATATTGAAGAGAGGAATAACATCATTGGTCTGTTCAATACCCACCACAGAGCTCCGTGACAGCAAAAAATGTCTGAGAACAGCACCTCACTCCTATAACCAACACAGGCTAGAAAAACACCAGGAAAACACCAACAAAAGTACATGAAAGCTGCAATACAGTGTTTACCTCGGTTTTGTGGGGGAGGGAAGCCTAGAATTGCCTGGGCATTATATTAAGGTGTTTCACAATTTCCATTCATTATTTAAAAATGTGTTTGGAACTGCCTAGCATTGTTTCCTTGTTTCCTCTGTTGTGGTTAGGCTTTTGTGTGGAAAGGTAAGTAACAGTACAGCTGCACAGAGAATAGTGGAAAAGTTGGGCTTGGTATTCAGATGAGTGCTGGCTGTCCTCCTGGGAATGCTGCCTTGCTCAGCAGGGATGTGTGAGCCTTCCTTGCCTGCCTACTGCAGCCCTGGGATAGCTGGGGTTAAAGAAAACCAATATTTTCTTGGCCTGTCCAACATCAGTTTACTATTTTGCTGCTGCCTAGGGCAGGCTTTCTGTGTGAACTTAGATATATCACCCTGTGTAAAACTGCCAGACAGTTGGTGCTTAAATAAAGCAAGTGTGACTGGTTTTAGCTGTAGCAAAATCAATATGATACTATTCTTGCTTTAAAAATGCCAAGTGGAAAAAAAATTCTGTTTTCCAGGTCTCTGGAAACCTACAGCTGTTCTCTGGGCCCAGTGATACTGCAACAAAGTGAGTTTTTTTCGATTTCCAGGGAGAAAACTGTTTTCAAATAGGAGCAATGCAGGGTGCTGAAATGACAGTGGCTCCTGGCTGATGGCATTGAGCAGTCCCTCTGCTTCCAAAGATTCTTGGGGCTGCTGGCAGGGAACAGCATCAAGAAAACTCTCTGCCCTGTGCAGTTGCAGAGGATACTGCAACAAAAAAGGCTGAGTTTATTATCAGGCAATAGCAATACCAAAACCAGAAAATGTAGATTTTGTTAGGGTATATCTCGTATCTCAATTTTTGTGATTTATGTGGAAACAAATACTCTCAAGCTCTGCACCTTCCAGACTGGGAAGATGCTCCCACAAAGCAGCTATTTCAGGTGTGTTGCTTCTTCTCATGCATTAACCCAGCACAGGAGGAAGAGGGTATGGGCTGGTCAGTGTGCTGCTGGAAGGCTGGAGACACCAGGGAAAGC
This sequence comes from Urocolius indicus, assembly GCA_013401255.1. NCBI lineage: Eukaryota > Metazoa > Chordata > Aves > Coliiformes > Coliidae > Urocolius > Urocolius indicus. The sequence continues at coordinate 611,504 of WBNH01009701.1, forward strand.
TGGACAGTTTTGGGCTGGAAAGCTGGACAGTTCTGTGCTACAAAACTTCCCCTGGCATCAGGCTGAGCTTGCTGGCTGACAAACTCTCCTGAGAGTGTGCTGGAGCCTCCTGGGAAGAGTTTGCAGCGGGGAAAACCCCCAAACACCTTCCATGGTCAGTCAGGACTCGGGGAAAGTGCTCCAAGGTGTATTTATGTCTGCTTGAGTAACAAGGCAGTGGCTGGACTTTTGGACTGGAGGGTAATGAAGATGGTTGTGATGCAGGAGAGAGGGGATCTTTCTTTAGACCTGCTGTCTAGCCATGGTCCCAGTGAAGGGTTGGAGAGTAGACCGAAGGGGTCTAACCCAGGTGCTCTAAGGGCTGCAAGGGTGCTGAGGAAAGAGCTTTTCCCCTGTGAGGACTGTCAGACATTGCCCCGGGCTTCCCAGGGAGGTGGCGGAGTCCCCATCTCCCTGGAGACACCGTGGCGCCGAGGGCCGTGTGTTAACGGCGGGCTCGGCAGTGTGAGGCGAGAGGTTGGACTTGGACGGATCTCCGCGGTCGTTTCCAACCGAACGGAGGCAACGCCGTGGCCCGGAGCTACTGTTGCCCGTCCCTCAAGCCCTGCCGGGTACCGCGGCCGCCGCGGCACTACAGCTCCCAGCGTGCCGCTGGGCGGAGGCGGCGCCGCCTGCCGGCGCGGCGGGACACACACACACACACACACACAGGAGGCGCCGGCCGAGCCGAGCCGGGCCGTGCCCGCGGCGGCGATGGTGCGCGGCCGGCAGCGGAGCCCGCGGGCGACGTAGGAGCCGTGCGAGCGATGCGGCCGTGAGAGCGGCGGGGCCGGCGCCGCCGCGATGCTCCGCCGCAGCCTCAGCCGCCTGGTGAGTGGGGGAGCGGCTTCGGGCAGGGGCTGGTGGGCGAAAAGTTCATTATTATGATTTCCTCCCCCCTCCCCATTCCCCGGGTTGTTTCTGCGCGATGCGGCAGAGCCGCGGCTGCGGGGGGGGGGAATCCCTCGGGCTCGCTCGCACCTTGCGAACCCTCCCGGGCAGGGCAGGGCCGGGCCCCGCGCTGCGGCTCCGCCGAAGAAGTTGCTTTTGCTCTTTGAGAGCCTAAACTGGCTTTGCTCATTTTTTTTTTTCCCCTCCCCGGACCTGCCCGGTGCCTGGGAGCAGCATCCCAGGCGCTGGGCGGTTGTCAGGGTGCTGCCCGCTGCTTCTGCACCCGAACGCGTTAAAGCACCCTCCCGCTGCCACGTGAGCTGCTGGGAGCTTTCACCCTGACTTCATTGCTTGGCCTGAACTCTGTAATTACTCGTTTCTTTTTTTTTGGTTTTTTTTTTTCCCCTTTTCCGCAGCAAGTGTGGTAAAACCAGTGCTTTAACATCGTTTCGGGAGCTTCTGTTTATTGAGCAGCGTCACTGATTGCACAGTGGGGAGTTAAACCAAGTTCCTGGGGTTTAAAGAGCAGGCATGTGTTATTAGTCCGGCGCACGGTACAGGCTGGGAGGCTCAGGAGCTGTGTCCTGAGGCACGTTGCACCTCTTGGCACCCACTTACCTGCCAGAATAATGGGCTTTGCCTGGGGCTGCCCACGAGGCCAGAATCACCGGGAGATGCATTTTCATATTCGCTTTTGGTTTTGGGCAAGCTGTTTGGGCGGGATTTCCAGGCTTTCAGCGCAAGGAACTCTTAATCTCCTTTTGAAGTCTGGAGGTAGCTCGGCAGCAGTTCTTGGGGGGTGGGTGGGGAAACGGTTAATTTGCCCGTTTGTAAGTTGCACTTGTGTTGCAGGCTTTGGGTTAGCCCTGTAGGGAACACACCTACTGCAACTATTGTTTTGCGGCCACGGGGACAAACGTATCGGATGTAATATCAATGCTTTGAGTTTCTGACTTTGACTTTGAATGTAGCTCTGCTTTGTGTTAAGTGCTTCCTGCCTGCCCTTGCTTGGAGGCTTTTTCTTGAGTCCTGGCTGAAGGCATTTGGGGTATGAAGCCTCTCCGAAAAAGCTCCGCTTAAAAGCGTGGTTGGGTGGCTGCCTCCTTGGGAGTAGGTGCCCACGAGGTGCCTGGCTGAGCTCCAGCGCCCTCCTCACTGTGCTGGTTCCACACTGTCTCTCACAGCCCTTCTGCATGGAGAGGGGACAAACACTGCTGCTGGGGTGTGATGTTCACAGGAGTGAAGAAACAAACAGCCCTGAACACAGGTATTTCTGCCTGCTTTGTTCTGGGCTGAACTGTTGTGTTTGGAAGGTTAGAGGTGGTTTTCTGGTTAGAGGAGCAGCTCTGCTCGGGGAGCTTGGCAGCTCACCAGGGTGTCTGCAGTGTTGTTGAGGGGTTTTAAACATGTTTTTTTTCCACTTACTGGCTTTGTTAAGCAGCACTTGAGCAGTGATGATGTGTGTCTGTTATCAAAGTGGTGCAGGTGGCCCAGACCCCCTGTCCTTGGGCAGATAGCAGCTCCTGCCCTGTTCCCCATCTCTAGCCCTGTGGGTATCCTGGGAGGTTTGGGTCAGTCCCTACTCCTGCTCTCTGGGAGAGGGAGATAGCATGTGGCAATCTCCAAGGAGATATCCCCAAGCTGCTGTTTTGCCCTTGGCCTCATATGGGTAACATGAGGCTTCAAGTGATGCTTGTATTGTGACAGTTGCATTGCAGAAGATCACCATGGTTATTAGAGACTGCAAATTATCTGACACTTAAGATACCATAGGGCTACTCAGACAAATGTTGTCACCTTGCCACTGTATGGTCTCTGCTGGAGGCTCATAAATACCAACAGATATTAAAAATCCTATTTTCAGATGTGTTTCACAGCTTAGGGAGAATGAATGTGATTTGTCCTGTTGACATGACTGTTGTGGCTCCATTTCTCCCTCCCATAACCTTCTGGGATAAAGGATGAAACAGGATGGCAAAAATGGGGGGGGAAAAAAAGGACAGAGTGGTGTGTGTGGGTCTGCTTCGCTACTCTAGGGTATAGACTGATGCTCCCTGCAGAAACAAATTGGATTCTGAACTTCAATTTACAATGCTGAAATCATCCCTGCTGAAAGAAGAGTGGGGCTGGGAACACTGCGGGGAGGTGGGATTGAACTGCCACAGTTAATCCACTTTCATGAGATGCTGTCAACTAGAAATATAACTTTAATGCTTTTTTGGAAACTAATTCTGGCATTGGAGCCTTATTTTTAGTCCCATGCTATTTGTATGGCTGTTTTGGGAAGGTGTGTTGGTGACAAGGGGAGGGTTTGGGTCCTTCTCCTTGTGCTGAGCTTCTCACAGGACTGGGGTGAGCACAGCCCACCTCCAAACTCACTTGGCAGATGCCTAGGAGTTACTTGGGTCCCTGCCTTGTGCATCAAAGACAATGTGCTTTTTTCCTTTATTACTTTTCCTGGGTTCTTCCAAATAGTGCAGACAGCTGTACCTTTGGGCCACAGCTACACACCACAGCTCTGCTGATGCCACGGGGCCAGTGGCCATTCGGGCTCTTGTAAGAACTAAGAAATGCAGACAGGAAAGTCAGCAATGCCTCTGTTTCCCCAGTTTGCTTTTATTTAAGCTGATGTAGAACAGAGCCCTGAGGGCTGTTGTCCTGACAGGAGTCACAGCCATCCTGCCTGGGTCTTGCCTCTGCATTTATTGTGGGTCCTTGCTCTGTTATTTTCCTGGTCTTGTTTAAAACCCAGGATAAGTACAAAAAAAAAAATAACAAACAGTCTGTAACTGGAAGTGAAATTCTTTGCTTTGTGTTTTGTAAAGCATCTAACAACAGGACCTTAGTTGTGTTATTCACTTTTAATTAGATACCTTGGGGACTGATCCTCTTTGCCCTCAGTGCCTTGGTAAATCTCCAGTGCTTAGCAAGTGCTGGGCTGGTCCTGAGCTGCAGGCTGTCAAGAACACTTGCCTTGATGTCAGGGGAAGGAAGATGCCTCTTAGATGGGTGTGCAGTGCTTGTGACT
>WBNH01009701.1:616229-629146 GCA_013401255.1 Urocolius indicus
ACTGGAGTAGATCATGTGGGAAGATGTCTGGGGTGGAGGATGCTGATTTACACTCCTGTGTCTTTAGTTTTTGCAGCAAATGTGTAATAAAGTCTATTCTGGGACATGGAACACATCTGTGACTTTCTTCATGCTTGGGTTTGGTGTTTTTTTTTTGTTTTAGAGTGTGATCCAAACATCAGTGTGTGATTGCAGTTTCTGCTCTAATTAAAAAGCAGAGCATAGGTAGGAGTTAGAAGACTTGAGAGTTGCATTTTTTTTCCCCCTGCTCCAGGTATGTTAACACCTTTGGAGTGAGGCTACATGTCAAATATCATGTACATGACTGCCAAAGTCTGCAAGAAGCACTTTGCTTTCATTAACGTGACAAAAATCTCCAAGCAGCAGAGGTTGAGGCGGGGGTGTCTCTGTGGCACTGTGTGGCAGTTCTGCTTGGAGAAATCCTACACTTCAAAAGAATGCGGATTTGAATGAAGCAACCTGATTTGTTTTATTTTGCATGAACATTACTGGGATTTATTGTGAAGTGTATTTAATATGGTGGTAGTGTTTTGTGTGCTCAGAGCCAGTTCCCCTATAGCAGCCGCAGGGCAGCCTCTGCTTGACTGCAGAGAAGACTACAGAAGCTCAAATGGGGAACCTGGAGCTGCAAAAGCCTCTTCCCTGGGGCTGCAATCCCTTATTGATGTCCCTGTGCTAGAAAATTGGGGACACAGGAGTTTAAGTTCCTGTAAACCACTGCTCTTTACTGTTGCAAAGCAGTCTCTAACTGTAGCCTTATTCCCAGAAATAGCTCAACCATTTGGCTAAAAATAAATAAAAATCAAACAAAACCCCAGCCAGCTTCGGACCAGCAGCTGCATGGAAACATTCATGTGTGCAGTTACAGTTTGCAGAGGTTAGAAATTGCTGTAAACAGGGACTGGAAAGCACCAGTCAAACATTAATGACAAATAGTGCTGCCAGTTCAGCCTATGGTGTGCGGAAACCTTCTGCGGAGAATGCTGAAAAACAGCCTTTGGTTGCGAATTCCTGGGGAGGTGGGATTCTGGGTCCCCTTGGAGGGGAACTTCACCCTGCTGTCCTTGCTGAGAAAAGGCAGGGGTGGCCTGGTAGGGGGACATTCATCACTTGTGGTACCTGTGGCTGAGATGTGCCTGCTGAAGGAGCTGGCATCGTGGCAGCGGGAGGGGTCAGTGCTCACCCGCTCTGGGCTGTCTGCAAAGAGTAGATTTTCCAAGCATCCTGGCCACAGAGTGACTGAGTGCACTGTTAACCCATTTGGCTTTCCCTGAAAACCTTGGCTTAGGGGATTTTTTCAAGGGAACTTCCTGTGTTTAGTTGTGTGTAGGGAGTGGGTGCTGAGGCTGGAGGGTAGTGTGGAGGTTTTCCTGTGTGGCTTGAACTGTCACTTGTGTGGCCTTCTGCCCAAAGTGCCTCACAGCAAGCCCTGTGTGGGGGAGCAGGCAGCAGCCCTGGCACAAGGCAAGGCAGTGGCTATGTCCAGGTGAACTTAGCAAATACGTTACTTACTTATTTTGACTAAATTCCACTTCTCATTGCTCACCTCGTAAATATTTGTGCTTGCCATGGTCTGGTGTTGGCAAGGATGGGCTGGTTTTTGCCTAGCAGGTTTGGCCAGTGCTCTACGCAAGGTGTTGTGGACTCCACCTGCCTGTGCTCTCCTCAGCATCCACCCCTGGGCTTTGGGGTCTGTAGGTGGTGAACACCTCTACATGAGAGCAGGGAAAACCCCACCGCTCATTGCCTGCAACCTCTGCCCCCTCCATGGCTACGTCAGGTCTTGCAAGTAGGTCACAAAGATATTTTTCTTCCCTGTTGCCAAGTGATGTTGAGGTTCAGTGTTTTTTAACGTTTTCCCATGGTCATCCAGAGATTTGCAGCTTTCTCTTTTCATGGTAGAGACCATGCAGGTGTTGGGCTACAGGCAGGCTGACCCGTGGCACGACGGGGTGCCAGGCTGTGGCTTCTGATTGCCTGCTGGTGACTGATCTGACCACTGTGGCTCAGGAGCCTCAGGCTGGTGGTTGGCAGCAAAGTGCTGCGGGAGGGGCACAGCAGTGGGTTGTGTTGGGCTCAGACTGGGTTTTGCCTTGAGGGACACTGTGCCAGTCAGAAAGTGTCTGCCTCATCAGAAATGGGTAATAAGGACACTGCTGCTCATGTTGCTGAGGATTGAAAGCCATTTCTGTTGTTGTTATTATTAAATTAAGGTGTAATAATCTCTCTCCTGTACTTTTGCTCTGCCTGCCTGCCCTGTTTCTGTAGGCTGGCTCTACAGCCACAGGCAGCCTTGGCTGCTCCGCACTGCAGTTTGCTCAATTGCTTTGAATTATCCAACATGCAACCAGCCAGTTGTTTACTGGTGTTTGCCTCAATTGGTTAACGTTTGATTTGAGCAGTTAGTATCTTGCTTTTTGTGAAAACTTGCCTCCAAGCCTTGTGCAGGGAGCTGTTGGGTGGGTTGCCATCACGCTTTCATGGCAGGAGAGCAATGCGGTAGTGCCTGTAACGTGCAGGGGATGGGCAGCAAGTGGCAAGCCATTTTAAAGCTTAGTTTACTAACTTGTAGCCTGGGGAAATGGTGAAACTTCCCTGTTTTAAAAAGTCTTCTCTGGCCCCTGCCCTTGCCTGGCTCCTGCGGGGCAGTGGCACAGCTGCTGGGCCAGGAAAGCCTGTTCTGCCTGGAGGCTGCTGTGATAGATATATGCATTAAAAATACATGTATGCAATATATGCACATTAAATATGCACATATGCAATATGTATAGATGCATTAAATGTATATATTAGTTTTTGGGCAGTTTCTCGGGCTTAGTCAAAATCCAGGGAGCTGCTGGCTGGGGATTGGCATGAGGCACCACTTTGGCTGCAAAGGGACCCCCAGCCGTGTGCCCACAGGCAGGGCAGCAGTGGGGGGATGAGTGAGGAGGGGAGCAGTTGGTGCACTTAGGCTGAACTTGCTGGTGGAAGGGAAGCAGTCCTGCCTTGTGCTTTCCTTCCCTTCCGTTGATTTTTGTGCTCTCATGGGAATGCTCTCTGCAACGATATTGCTCAGAACCAATACACTGTAAAGATCTTTCTAGTCCATTTCTTTTGGGCACCTGTTGCATCTTGCTGGCTCCAGTCACTTTTCCCCCAAAACTGAAGTCATTTTATTTGAGAGAGAATTCCAACCAAAGCCAGTTTAGTCTAAAAGCATGTCTGCTCTTGACATCTGGCCATAATTGATAACGTTTGTAGTTCAGAGACATTTGTCCTGTTCTCCTAAATGAAAGCTTAATGCACTTATTTCTGATAGAGCTGTTTGTAAAGGTCTTTTTGTTTTCCTCCTGCAGCAGAAAGGAGAGGTAAGCACCTGCTTATTGTAGCCAGGTATTCTGGAGCAAGTGGGGCTCATTATTTTTGTTCACAACTTGAACAAGATTCCTGTTAACCTCCTTTGTGGCCTTGGATGAGCAGTGGGCTGTGGGCTCCTTGCCCTCTGATTTCAGCAGTTTTGCAGCATCTATATAGGCGAAAGGGTCTGGCTCCAGCCCTGCTTTTGTAGGGAGCTGTGCAGAAGGCTTGGTAATTTCTAGCTGTGTGTTTTCAAAGGGCCAGCAAGCAGTCTTTATGTCTGGCCTAGGTTTTATAAAACCATTAAAGTAGGAAACAGAGGCAATGCTCACTTGGTAGATGTAATTTGTTTGCAATATTGTGGCAAAAGCACTGACTTGCAAAACAGAAGGATCCTATTTTTCTTGTATGATACAAGATCGAGAAAAGCTGAGTAAGATGTGCAACAGGCAAGACTAGACAGTTTGAAGCATTTCTTTGGTATGGCAATCCAAGATCTTTTCAGCACTAATAAAAATTAAGTACTGCTAGACTGCAGCGACACTGCTCCGTCGCCTGAGTCTCAATTGGCTTGAGAGGAGGGAACAAAAAAAATCTCACTGCTGGGAAATTAAATGTAGGAGAGAAAAAAAAAATCCACTTTGTGAGCAGCCCTGCCATCTTTTATTAGGATTTCTGTGTAATCCCTCTCCAGCGTTTGCACAAAGCCAAGTGGCTGCTGCCTGGAGGGACCAGGGGTGATGTGAAACAGGGCTGGGGGCTTGGGGGTGGGTCCTGGCTGTGCCAGGGGCACCCACTCAGCAGCAGCCCCACTCTTACAGGGGTTACACAGCCAAGTTTAAATGCAGTATTGATTTTGTTTGTTTGTTTGACTTGCAGGGTGGTGTTTTGCATGCTGATTTTGTTTGCTTTGAGTTGTGGAAAGTTTTAATTTAAATCCCTGCCCGCCCCCTCCCCCTTCCATCCAGCTCACCTTTTCTTCTAAATGTTTGCTTAGGGAGGGAGCTCGGTAAAGTTCACTGCAATGCCCAGAGTGCTGGTGGCCATTCTATCAGCCAAATTAATACTGTGGAGCATGTGGTTTCGTGGGGCGGTTTCTTCCAGTGCAGTTGAATGGGTGGAAGTGGGACTTCCCATTTGATTAGTACCCTTCTGGTAAGTGCAGGGTGGGAAGAGAGAGGCTGAAGGCACTTGTCTTGATTGTTCCTGAGAGGAGGAACGCCCTTATACCAGTGCCCAGCTCTAGAAAGTGGCTGGTGGGATGATATGGGGAAGGCCATTCTCTGGCACAGAATGGGCTTGCATCTGCAGCTGATGGTGCTGGGATGGAATGTACCGAAAACCCTTGAGCACCAAGCCTGGCTTTCCGGGCCAGCTCAGACTTCATCTCTAGATCCTTGTGGATAATCCTCTGCCCAATATAGAACCCACTGGCAGCACTGACTGATGTGTGCTGTGCTGGAACTACTCTGCATATGTGTTACCCAGCCCAGCAGGAGCAAAAGCCAAAAGGATTTCCTGAAGATAAACAATTCTAAGCCACACATGGAGGGTTTCTCTCCTGACTGGGCAGATTGCACTGATGCGGTATCCTAGTGTTACTGTGCCTGCAGCCCTGAGGATAAATCCGTTGGTGACTATAGTATCTGGAGATGAAATTACCCCAAATGGAGTCTGGAGTGTGTGGAGCTGATTTTGGCTGTGGAGCAAGGAGCGAAGTAGGTGATTTCTTGCTCTCTTCCCCCTTTTATCTCCTGCTACTTCAGAGGAAATATTTCTCTGCATTACAGTAAAGGGATGGTTGGAAAGCCACAGCTTTTTACTTTTTTTTTTTTGAGTCTGAACCATCATGACCAAGCACCAGTGGGGGGCTAGGACCTCAGGTACCCATTGCAGGGGCTCAGGGCACCCCATGATGGTGGTGTGGGGCTCAACCACCCCTTGCAGCCTGGACCTGCCTTCCCATCCATACCAGTGGCTGTTGTTGAACCTGAGGGGATGGGGGCTGGGCAGGCCTGTGTACCAGCCCTTGCTTCTGGATATTGCAGTGGTCATGCACACCTTAGCAGGGGAGTCTACCATTTGGCAGGCTCTTTTCTTGGGGGAAAGGGGAAATAGAAATAGGTTCTGTGCTGGTCAGCCAGCAGCTGGGCTCTGCAATGCTGGCACAAAATATTTGTAGGTGGCAGAGGCCAGAGTAATGCGTGGCTAAGCTGGGATGCATATTTAGGGTTTTCTTTTTGTTTCCATAACTGAAGAGCTCAAGCTTTCTGAGTACCAGAAAGCAACGAGAAAACCAACAAATTATAGCTCTGTTGGCTGATGCAAGCATTGACAATTGCAAACTTGGAGAGTTTTTTTTTCCAGTTTGTTCTTACTTTATTTTTTGCCAGGGCAAATCACTGTCCTGCTAAAATAGCTGCCGATGAGCAGCCAAATGTGCACAGCTTGAGCTGGGAAAAAGAAGGAGGAAGAAGTTTGAAGGTGAGAAGACCTCGTATTTGCTTTGTGACCTCTGCAAAAGATTTGGGTTCTTACTGAAAGTCCTTCTTCTGTTCTCGAGTCTAAAGTGTTCCTATGAGCCTGAATTTGATATGCTGGCAGCTTGCTGGTTGATATTTTTTTTTTTTTTTTTTTTCTTCTGGGCTGCCAAAAATAAAAATATGCTGCCTGCATTTCAAGATGAGTGAAACGATGGTTTCATAACCCTGGCTGCCAAGAGGGCAGGGAAGAAAGAATCGAGATCCTGAAAAGTTCTAAAAGTCAGTGGTTACATTTGAAGGGAGCAACAGATTTCCACCAAACAGCAGCACTGAAATAATGCTCTCCCCATCGATACCTGCTGGCTATGGTCTGGCTTTGGCTTTCTGCATCGTGTGTGAACATGACACTGCTGAACTGAGGCTGTGGTTAGGAATGATGTGACACAAGGGCTGAGAAGATGCAGTATCATGTGATCTGTGAGTAACTGCCTGCAGATAGAAAATAAACCAAACTCCACACCAAAAAACCCTCTTTTTGCCTGCCATATCTGGCATGGCATTCCCTGAGTCCAGGAGAAGGGTGGTAATCCTGTAAACTTATTATCTGTGGAAAAAATCTCTTGTATTTCCTCTCTCTGCCCTTAAATCTTCAAAAGTAGCCCTTTCCCCTGTTCTCCCCACCCCACAATGTCTGTCTCTGCTTTTATCACTGACTTTATTGGCCAAGTCATCTTTTCCAGGAAACTCAGCCTGGTTGTGCTCTGCCAGGCTCTGCTGTTCTCCAGCCTGTTGTCCTTACTGAAGGTGACCTTCCTGTGAGCCCATATAGTGAGACAGCACAGCCTTGGGACAGAGGGGATGTGGAGATGGGCTCTGGTCAGGGCCTCTTGTGTGGCTGGATGCACCTCAGCCGTTAAGGATGGCATGATCTGGACCAATGATGCTCTGCTAGAGCACATCATCTGCTGCTCTGTCATCTTCAGTGGTGACTAGGGACGTGATCTCGGTGTTGAGCACCATTATGTGTTGAACAAGGTCTTTTTTAAAAGTAAGTGTTATTCCTTTTCTCAAGGCTCCTCTTTTGCTCTTGTTCTGCTTCATCTAGGTTATTCATGTGGTTATTCTCTGCTTACCCTCAGGAATCACTCCTTGGTGGTCCTGGTTTTTTTCTGCTTGAAGTATTAGTAGGAGCTTCAGTCTCAGCATAGGAGAAAGGGTACTGGTTTAAATTTGAACCTTATGCTTTCCCAAGGTACTGGCTTTCCCTGTTTCACTTAGGGATGCACAACAAAAGTCCTCTCCAGCTAGAAATGAGCTTGGAGCTGTGCTCACCTTCAGCCCTTTCTCCTGGACCTATGGGCTCCTAGCATTTCCAAATGCAATGTTGTTTTTTTCCCATGAGCCCTGTGCATGTTATCGACCTTTTGACGCAGGCGTGGGGGAGAGTGGTGAAGTTGATCCTGATCGATGGACTTCTCTCTATAAATCAAGAGATCTGCTGAAAAATGTGGTCCATGTGGGTAAGCAGAGTCTGAGCTGCTAAATTATTAAGGGCTTTCTGAAAGCATTGCTTGTACTTGCATAGAGATGACTTAAGGACAACGAGTAATAGAAAAGTTGGCAAGAAAAATGTAGATTAGAAATAAATCAGTTGGGCAGTGAGGTCGGTGTGCTGTACAGCTGTCTGAGCCTGCTGGACAGTTTGGGGGGCTTGTGGTACATTTCAGGAGGCTTCTTAAAAATGTGAATGTGGGGTTTTTTGTTTTTTCCATGAATAAATGAAACACGAGCTAGAACAGGCTGTTTGGGGAGGTGGTGTTACTTTTGCAGGCTTTTTTTGTAAATCAGGTCATCTTCTCTACTACTTTTATGATAAATGGAACAATACAGGAGTGATTAGACTTTAAACTATTCATGAGCTCGAAGCCAAGTAATGTGACTTAATCTTCCTTCTGCATATACTTAATATAAGCTGTGATTTTGTTCAAATGTTTGAGCTTCCTACTTACACTGTATAATGATCTCTGGTTTTAGCAGACGATTTTATTTTTTTAAATGCCTGTGGTTTTTATTAGATTTTTTTTCTATGAGTTATTTGTGTTTACTTTGTGGCTTGAAGATATTTTCAGCAAACATGAAAGGAGGGTTTTTTAGTTTCGGTTTAAGTGCTTTCTGAAATTCTAGTAAATCAAATGGTGAGGTTTTTTTATTGCTGCTACTATTTTTTTTTTAATCTGGAAATGAGGCCAGCAGGTAGCACAGACACTTGTTTTCCATATGGGGGATATAATTAAACACGATGTTTTGCAGCTGCCCTAGAAATAGCCCACTTAAAAGTGACTCCTTGTCAATGGTGACCTCAGAGCACAGGTTCACCTCTCCTGTTGAACTCGGTCTTAGCTCCGTTAATTTTTACCCAGGCTTGCTAATTTTTTACCCAGGTTTGCAACTTCATCAAGTGCTGTCCAGATCCTGTGCGTGGTGCTGTGATGGACTGCCAGAAATTTGGGGAACTGGGTAAACAGGAGCCTCTCTGGGAGGCAGGGAAGAGGAGTTGTGACATCTCTGTGGGTGAAGGGCACAGATGGAGAGTGAAGGAGAAATGAAGGGAGGCTTGCCCAAAATCAGATGGAGAATTTGAGGAGTGCTGTAGGCTGCAGATGTAATTCTATTATCTCTACATAATGCACCAACAGCTTTAAGTCGAAAAAGATGTTGGGTCATTAGTTGTACCCATGGACTTTTTTAGCCTTGATCTTTTGCCTTCAAGTTGTAGGTGTTCCTAACTCATCAGAGAAAAGTTTATAGCAAAATGTCAAGCCTCAGGTGACCTTCCGTGGGTGTATTGATGGGTGTAGATGGCCTTTTAAAACTTGGACAATGTAAGAGTATAGCGATTACCCCTAATGTCTGCTTTTCAGAACACTGCTTCTTGTCATGAACAGGCTTTATACAAAGTCGAAAGTACAGGAAGATTTGGTTACATCACAGTATTTAAGAGAAATATGTCCTGTCTCTGAATTTCTCATGGCACAAGGAAGAGTGTGTGGCAGCAGCAGCGTTTTGCCTCGCTGTGCTCACAGCAGAGTGTGTGTGCCTGCAGCAGCAGCAGTCGTGGGGTTATTTATTACTGCAGCCCGGGCCTCTGTTCCTGCCCAAGGTGAGGAGTTAAGATAGATAGCCAGCTGCCAACTCAGAAAGATGTTTCTGGCAGAATGGCTTCTCTGGCCTCATCTTTATCTGCTATGATTTGTGTCTGGCAATTGCCTTCCAGCTGAGCTCCTTCAGGACAAATCTGCTTTGGATATCCCAGTGAAAGACTAGCTGGCTGATGAGCTTGGTTAGATGCAGGGAAAGCAAAGCAGGAGCTTACAGCTGGGAATGTTGCACAGGAGACCTGCATCTTTGGAGCTGATCTTCAAGTGATACAAACAAGATAGTGACTCTTCTCAAAATACCTCCTCTCCCCCCTCTCAGTTCCAGGAGTGTGCAGTATCCCTTGGGTGCTGCTTTTGCCTGGCGTGGACCTTCTGGGTTGCTGGAGCACAATACAGCAGAGAGGGAACTGGGGTCACCAACCAGCATCCCCACATCCTCATGGCCTGGTGGGAGGATGCATTGTGGCTTACTGCCATGTGGTCCTGAGGCTATGGGCAGTCTGACACCACTAATCTTGGCAGATAGCTCTGGTTCTCCCAGTGCTGTCATAAAGTGCATATGTGGGAAATTCAATTGTTTATTTTCTTAAATAATCCTTTTGACAGGTTTGGCTCTAAACAGTAGAAGAAACTGTGGCTTTTGCTTGCACCCATTGACTTCTGTGCCATGGACTGTGGGCTTTACAAAGCCCCACCAGGCAACAAGGCAGCTGTTTGAGTTGTATCCATATAGTATTTTCTTTTTATTTGCCATCAGAAGTAAAATTTTTGATGAAAGGTGACTGGGGAAAGTCCTCTAAATCCTCTCCCTGCTAATCTGCATATTTTATAATTTTCCCAAAAGCCTGGCAGTTCACTCCCTAAATCTGCTCCTAAGTCTTCTTTGAGAACTGTTATTAAGGCTTAGCAATCTATTAGCAACTCCAGGAGCTCTTCTAGGTGGATTGTCAAAATAAGAGCTTTTAATAGCCGAGCTGAGCCAATGCCTCTCACCGCGGGTGTCATTCTGGTGTGTTCTTGCTTTCTGGGAGGTGGGAAACATGGAGAGATGTGGTGTGACGCCTTCAAACTGCTCACGTGACACAGTGGAGTGGGCAGAGGAATGGGAAATGAAATGGGAAACGAAACCCTGGGAGCTGTGGGAAACTGGTTAGACGGAGTGAGGACTTCTCTCTTGGATGCAGAGGGCTCTGGTGCAACATGGAGAGGGTGGTTGTCAGGTTTGTAGGAGATGCTTCTAATATATAACTGAAGGGGAATTGAGAGGTGAAAGCCCAGCAGAGAGTTGCAGGTGATAGAGCAGAGTAGTGGACTTGGTTAGCTAACCCCCCCGGCCTAGGCTTTGGCTTCTCTTCCTCACTTGCTCCACACTCCACATTTTCCATAACCATGCAGAGTAAATACTTCTGTGTATTTTCCCAGGGGTGTTTTAACCAGGGCTTTGTTGCTTCCGTGCTGATGCATGTATTTGGCACATGCTCACCCCTGCTGCTTCCCACCCCTCTGCTCTCGCTTCCTTTCCGTGCTTGAAGGGATGCTCCTTGGGCACGCCTGGCTCCAGCTTCCATCCAAGGACACCACAGGGACTTTGGTCTTGAGGGACAGTCTGTGTCTGTTCTCTGGTGCTGCTGTGGCACGAATGAATGGCTCTGCCTCTCACTCCCAAGGAGCAGGTTGGTGAGACTCACGGCTGTCACCTCCGTAGTGCAGCAGATACATCAGGGAACCTTTTTGGGGGTCAGCTTTCTAGTTGAGAAGACGGGCTGTTTGCTGTTGGGAGGCTGGTAAGTCTGTGCCAGGGTGGTGGCATTCCCTAGCTGGGAGCTTGTGCAGCCTGACCCATGTTTGGGGAGGCAGCTGTGCCTGCAGAGGTGAGGTGCTGGTGGCTGCCCCTGGCTCTGCTGCCCAGCTCTGCAGGGATGTGGTGCAGGGCTGTGAGAAACTTCTGCTCTAAGTAGCTGCTGCTGGAGGTTGGAGGATGACTGCCTCAAGAGCAGTCTCACACCAAACCAGGTTTAGGCATTGTCTAAAACCACTTCTTTAATTAAAGATGCTGGGAGCAAAGGGAAGGAAGAACTGCCACTTGCTTTGGGCAAATCCTGCTCCTGGTGCAGCTGGATCCATTCCATTGTTGCTGCTCCAGGTACACAAATAGAGCTGGCTTAGACTTTTATGTTTTAATTAATAATTTCTTTGTTGTTTGGTTTTATTTTACACTTTCCCTGAGCAACAGTTACTCACAGGCCTCACTGTCTTAGCATGATTGTTTTCAGAACACCTTTTCTCTAACTGGGTTTCACTTGTGGCCTGACAAGCTGCCTGTAACAGTCCTTTTGGACAACCAGGATGCTGAGCCAGACCTAGGTTGAACTCCTGCTGGGCAGCTGACGCGGGACAGGGTTTTGGCATTTTTGGCACTTACCCCAGTGGGATTTCAAAGCAAATAAGCTCCAGGATTAATAAGACTGAGCAGAGTATGAGCAGTATCTGCTGGTGTTTTAGCAGCCCTACCACCTGCTAATGCCCTTGAACCATGAACAGTGACAAATGTCTGCCCTGCTCATATTTTAAAATCCAAAACCTTAACTCTAAGAGAACAGCCTGGCCTAAGACCACTTTTTTTCCCCCCCTCACTACATCTATTCTTAATGGACATTTTAAATTCACTTCATAATTTTAAATTGAACCTTGCAAAATGCTTTCTGGTGCCATCCAGGTCTCCTCCCTTGGCTGCAAGCATTTGTGGCAGGGACACTTTACTATACACAAGGTGGAACCTGGACAGAATGAAAAGCTGATCTTTAAACTATTGCAGTGTTATTTCTTTTGAGAACAGACTCTTTTGATCCACTGAGAACTTTGCATGTGCCAAGTAGCCTGAAACTGGAAGCAGATGGAAACCTGAGAGCCTTTCGGGGGGCTGGAAGTGCTGGAGGGGACCTTGTCAGAAACTTGCATGTTGTTAAATGAAGTTAGAGGAAGTCGGAAAGTCCATTTTTAAGAGTTACATTTAATTAGAAGAGCACTGTTACTTTTATTATATTCAGATACCTTATTTACTATGTGTCATTTTCACACACTGTCTGTTGGATTTGGAGGATCTGTCTTTAATTTGCTGGGTGCTGTGACCCTTGGGAAGCCTGCAAGGGCTGTGGGGATGGCTGGCTCTCTGCTAGAGCCCCATTTTGGCAGTCACAAGCATCTCTCATGGCTTGATGCAAGGGATGCTCTACTCCTATGGGGCCACTTTGCTTCTCCTCTGTTTGAGTTTATTCTCTTGCAATTCCCTTCATCCTTCTACTGGCTTCTGTGGAGCAAAGGGGCTGTCATCAAGCCTCTGTGACACCAGGTTATCGTTCATTTGTGACATCTCGTTCTGCTTTAAAATAAACCCCAGCAAGACAAGCTGGCATCCTCGGCACCCCGCGTGGATTTTTGTGGAGTTTGTCACGTGAAACTGTCTGTTCTGTTATTCCTGGGTTTATCAGAGATTTTAAAATAACAGAAGCTACCTCTTTTTCATTTAAAGCTACATCCTAAGTCTGTGTGCACCAGTGTGATGGTGAGACGTTTAGGATGGGTGTGAGGGTTTGACGGGAGAGCAAGTGGAAAAGGAAGGTGCGGTTTCAGTCGACCTCTGTGGAGTCCTGGGGTAAAGCCTGGACCTGCTGAAGGACTCTTCAGGTTGGGACTGGGAAGAGATGTGTAGGAGATAAATTACATTCCTAATGTCTTAGAGTGCTTGATAAAGATATATTTTCCTTCAAGAAGGGAAAATTGGCAGACGAGCATGGGGTGCAAATACATACAGTATCTGTCTTGCACAGGGACATGAGCAAGGACCTGCCCTGGTGTAGTATAGGCAGGATCTAGTTTTGCTTAATCATAGATTGACAGAATGGTGGATGTTGGAAGG
>WBNH01009702.1:0-60607 GCA_013401255.1 Urocolius indicus
GAGGCAGCAGAACCTCCCTCCACTTTAAGATTGAGTAATCACTGTAACCTTCTGTCAAAGGAGACAGAGACTGTGGCAAAGTCGTTGTTAATTTCTGGAGGGGAAAAAATATAACAGGAAAGTGATGTTTGTGGTGTAATTTATTGTGTGCTTTGTGGTTCAGTGGTGGCTCAGGGTCTGCTGTGAATGCAGTGGCTGGGCCACGCTGTGCTGCAGCCACATCTGTGTCTCCTCACCTTTGTGGGGAAGAGTGTTTAGAGAGTTCAGAAGCATTTCCTTTCATGTTGATTTGTTTATACTTAACTTAGTGGATATTAGTGAGGTCAGCTTCAGCTCGTTTATGAGCTGTTTCCTTTTGGAATCCACAGCCCTGGTAGCATTTGGTTCCACTTAAGGGAAAACAATCTTTTGTTTAGAAAACTCTGCCATTGAACTTGAACAAAAGACTTTCTTTGCGGTTGTGACCCACGGAAACATTTCCAGTTTGCTTTTATTTCAAGGCAAAGTTGAGAGGGAAACAATTGAGTTGTGAAAGGTGATGTTTATATTCCCCTTTCCTCTTTTCACACCGATTGTTTGGAGTCATGATTCTTCCCCTGCTGAGCTGAGTCACTGAACCCTGGCTGTTGCTGTATCGCCCGTGTGTTGCTCATTCCTTCATCACGTGGCTTCACACAACCTCTTTGCAAACTTCAGGATGTGGGTTTTTCTCACCTGTCTGAACACCTGCTCTCCTGCCCACCCCAGGTTTGCTGAGGAGTACAAGAAGGAACCCAACAGGGGTTATGGGATGGCTGTTGTCAACGTCTTCAAGAAGCTCCTGAGCCCCAAGTGCAACGACGTGTTTGAACCAGCGAGAGCCCAGTTCAACGGGAAAGGCTCCTACGGCAACGGGGGTGCCATGAGGGTGGCAGGCATCCCGCTGCTCTACTCTGACATCCAGGATGTTAAGAAGGTACCATTCCTTTTCCTTTGGGCTCCTCTGTGCTGTCAGGGGGGAGGGTCCCCACCGGCCTCTCTCGGGGAGCTTTGCTGAGGGTGTGTTTCTGTTGGCAGTTTGCGAAGCTGAGTGCTGAGTTAACCCACGCCAACTCCCTGGGCTACAACGGGGCCATCCTGCAGGCCCTGGCCGTGCATCTGGCTCTGCAGGGAGAGCTCAGCAAGGAAACCTTCCTGGAGCAGCTCATCAGCCACATGGAAGATGTGGAGGCCGATGATAAGTCTCTTACTGACGCCCGAGCGTAAGTGGCTGTGAGGAGCATCACATCAGCTCTGCTGGGGATGGTTTCTTCTGGCTCTGCACAGTCTCTCTCACAGTCTCTCATTGTGCTCTTTGTTTCCAGGTTGGGATTTGAGGATTTGCCATTTTCGAGGCGTTTAAAGAAAATAAAGGAGTTTTTGGAGCTCAGCAGTGTTCCAAAAGCTGATGTGTTGTTTGAGTTAGGTGAGTACCTTTCTTACTTACAAGTATTAGGAAAGAGCTGGCAGCAGGACTGACTCAGCAAGCTTGGTGTGTCCTTCCCTGGATTGCCACTTGAGCTTCTGCTGCCTGTCAGGCACAGAACGTGCTGGAAAGGCTGCTTGTGCTCACCCTGATGCTCTGAGTCTTGACCCAGAGATTCCCCCTCTGTTACTGATGGGGAAGAAGTGTCTTGCTGAGGAAAACTATCAGTAACATATCTTAACATCCTAAGATCTCTTGTTTTAATCATAGAATGGTGGGGGTTGGAAGCAACCTCTGCAGACCATCCAGTCCAACCCCCCTGCTAAAGCAGGTCCACCTAGCTCAGGTCACACAGGCTGTCATCTTCACGCTGGATGGGAATGGGTTAGATGCGTGTTTCCAAACTCTGCTGGTGTAGCAGGGAGTTGGTCTCCAGGATGTGAGCAGCTCTGAGGAACTGTGGGGAGGCTTCTGAGACACAAACAGTCACACCTCATCACGACAAAATCAGCAGTACTGCTGGTGAAAGCAACCAGCAACAGGAGCCTGCAGTTAGGAGGGGAAAGGTGCTTCTGTGGCAAGGAAGACACAGGTGTTGTGCAGCACTGAAGGTGACTGGTTTTGTTGCAGGCAATGGCATTGCTGCCCTACGCTCTGTCCCCACTGCCATTTACTCCTTCCTGCGCTGCATGGAAGCGGATCCAGACATCCCCAACCACTACAGCAGCCTGCAGAGAACCATCATCTACTGCATCTCCCTGGGTGGAGACACAGACACCATTGCTACCATGGCAGGAGCCATTGCAGGGGCGTATTATGGGGAGGAACAGATACCCCCAAGTTGGGAGCAGAGCTGTGAAGCTTTTGAAGAGACACAGAAGTTGGCAAATAGCTTGTACGAGCTCTCCTGCCAGCGGCTCTGAGGGCAGAGGGAGCTGTGTTTGCTGCGAGCAGAGCGGGTGGGCACCTCTGCTTGGCTGGCCAGAAGGCTCGTGGTGGATCCATGCCATCTGCAGACACCACTGCAGCCTCCACCCCAGAGGGATGACTGCTCCTGGGAGCTGGAGGCAGGAGCTGGCTTGGGAGAGAGGGGCCGTACCCTTCAGCTGGGGTTCAGCTGGGAAGGGGCTGCATGTGGCGCTTTGGACAGCGGGTGCGTCTCCTCTGGTGTGTGCAGCAGTGTCTAATCTTTCACAAGATTTCTGTCCTACCCTTGTGCCATGTTGTCATGACAGTTACTCAGTGGGTGTCCAACCCCACACTGGCTTTCTTGCTGTTTTCCTCTGCTCCTGTGTGCTGTGGCCTTTGTTTCAGCTGTCAGGGGCCTTTTCTACACAGCCCTGGTACCCCGCTGGTTCACACACAGCTGAGCAGCCAAGATGGGAGCCTGGAGGATGTGCTGCTGGTGGCATGGGACTTCACTTGTCTTGTAGAGGTTAGATCTCCTGGGGGATTCACTTCCTTAACGTGCCAGATCTTGGCAAAGGGATTTCTTTGCACTGCCGGTGGCATTTGAAGAAGTGCCCTTGGTGGGTGCAGACACGATCCCAGTCAGCTCATGGTCACTGTTGGAAGAGGCTGTAACTGATCAGTGCTCCTTTGATGTCCTTTGCTCTGCAACCTTCCCAACCTTCAGTATTCTCTGCCCTTCACACTGCTGCAGCTACTCCAGCTATTCCTTTCTCCCTCATCTGTGCATCCTGCATGTTGTCCTGTGTGTGCCCAGAGCACCAGGTGAGGTTGCTTTTGAAACCACTTGTGAAACCTGGTGTTAACACACAGATTCTACTCCTGGTTCTGCTGAAGTCAGTGACAAAACCAACTCGGTGGGAAGCAGGTGTTACTTCTCACAGCCTTAATGGGATGAATTGGGGGAGGGTTTATCAGAGTTTGCTGTTGGTCAGCCAGCATAGCTCTGTTGTTCCAGAGTATCGAGTTTAAAACCTTTGCTCAATGGAGCTGGTCAAAAAGGGAATAACAGCTTGGGCACGGCATGTCTGAAAAAGGGATCAAACTCTTTTAATGGTTGAAAACCAAAGGGAAGAGGTGAGCAGTCACTGTGTGGAAATGGTTCTGTCTGAACTGCAGTGGGCAGCAGCTCACTGGGAGTGTGTCAGGCTCTGCCCACACCTGGCTGCAGCAAGTTGGTCCAGTTTCTCCTGTAATCTGCTTCCTTCCAGTGCCAGTCACCTGTGTGTGATTCTTTAATGGGTTTTCCTCGTATCAGTTCGTTCCTGAGAACACGTGCAGTTGTGGTCTGGTGTGTGTTTATGTCTCGTGCTGCGGGTCTGAAATGTACAATGTGGGGTGTTTCACCTTCTGCCAAAAGTGTGAACACGTGCACTCAGTTATTTAAAAGGAGACACTTTCTGTTTAAAGCAGCTTTAGCATTTTAAATGCCTGGAACTCATGAAGAGCAGAAAAGCTTGTTTATAAAATGCAGCTCATTTTAGGCCAGAATTTCAGTGTCTGCTAAAACATTTCGCTCTGACTTCCTTGGAAAGAAATAAAATCACTTAATTATCTTTGTTAATTAGCCACTGCTGCTGTGTGTTCGTTCAAGTCATGAAGTTGTGCTTCCATGCTAAAGGACACAAACAGTCCTATGAAAGAACTCTGGGTTATTTCTCTGCACCTCACACTTGGGACTCAACCTGAAACTGCTTTGTTACAGCTTCTTGAAATCCTCCTGCAGGAAGCAGAACGGAGGTTGGTTGGTGCTGGTTAGACACTTCTTGCATGTAGCTGGGACTTGTGCTTTGTTTGGGGTGAGTTTTGGCACTGGCAGTGTGCTGTAGAAACTCCTGTCAGGTGGCCAGGGTTGTGTGCCAGCAGTGTGGGGTGGCTGAGGTTTGTAGGAGCCCTCGGGTCACAGAATCTCAAGGGTTGGAAGGGACCTGGAAAGCTCATCCAGTGCAACCCCCTGCCAGAGCAGCAGCACCTAGAGCAGGGCACACAGGGACTCATCCAGCTGGGTTGGAATGTCTCCAAAGGAGACTCAGACATCCATCATGTGTGTTGCAGGAGAGGTCCCATCCCTTTGCTGTGCTTGCAGTGAGGAGCAGTGAGTGCATGGAGGGAGCTCAAGCTGCTGGAGCCCAGTGCCATGGTCCTGCAGAGACCAGATCTGCACCAGCAGCCAGGCTGCTCTGGAAGGGTGGCACCTGTGCCAACGTCTCCTCTTCCAGTTAAGAGATCAGGTGGGAAGATGTATTTTCCTCCCTTCTTTGTACTTTTTAGCCTCTGAAAGTGATTTGCTGACAGGTGACTGACCATTACCTGCTGCTGAGCTGCCTGCCTTTGCCCCTCGGGATGTGGAGGCTGGCTGTGGACACAGTAGCAAAAAGACATGGAAGGGAAAGGGAATCCCCAAACACTCTGACTTAAATCCCTCACATTAATACTGGCCAGTCTGGAAGGGTCCAGCTTTCATCCTGGAGACAGGAATCCTTTCCTTACACCACAAGAAACACGCAGTAACCTCCTTATGTAGAAATACCAACTTAGGAAGCAAATCTCCTGGGCTGCTGGGAACAAGTGACCTGGATTTGAGAAGGAAACACAGGGCAAGAGATCTGTAGGGTGATCTTACTAGCAGGGCAGAGCAAGCCCAGCACTCACGGGACAAAGGCACAGCTGAGGCCGAGCTTTTATACAATAAGTTGTTTTATTGATGTTTTGTCAATACAATCAAGTACTGCAGTTTTTAGCTCTGGAGAGTAAGGCCAGTTTCTGATCACAAAGAGTGCATTTCAAACCAACTTGGACTATGACAGACAGTGCACGTAATAAGTATTTACAAAACTAAACCCCTCTATATATAGTAGGTTAGAAAGGAAGATACTAGAGGCAAGGGTTTTTTTTTAACAAAAATAGTAAGGATTTGTATATATATATATAAAAAATGCACCTTGTAATGCAGTTTTCATCATTAAAAATGAAGCCATACCTCATCCAACCCAACCTTTCTTCTTTTATTGCTGTGGATGAAACCCAAGCCCCACGCGCTCACATACACACACACACACGACAGGACAGAATCCTTCCTGCTGGCAAATATCACCCACTCCCCTGCTCCAAATTCCTCCTGACAGTGTCTGCTTTCCTGAACAGCTCCTCCCCACCCCTCATCCTGTGCATCGTTTTCCTTTCTGCTAAGCGAACTCTTATGTGCCTGTAACATCTCTGCCTTTCCGTTTCTAACGGGTTACATAGCAGCGGGAGGTTGGTTATGGTTTATGCTTTATGCTCTGCACGTTGAAGGGAAAGTGAAATTGCCAAACGATTATCTACAGCACTGACCGAGTTAACGCCGCGGGGTGGTTACACTGACTGCTTTTGTCACCGCGTTCTCTTTTGCCAGCTAGAACAGAGAAGTTGCGAGTGAAACAGAACAGGGATGGGAGGGTAAGACAGTATAAATAAGTGACTTTACTGAGTACCGGGAGGGGCAGCTGCCACCCGGGCCCGGCCCAGCACGGGGCTGCCCCAAGCTCCCGGCCAGTGGCCAGTGTGGGGCTGGCCCCAAGCTCCTGGCCCCGTCGCCTGCGCGGTGCCGGCGGGTGGCAGCCAGACCCCGCTGCCGACCCACACCTCTCGCCTGGCAGCCGCTCGAGTCCCTCCAGTCGAGATGCTTCACTAAAGGAGAGCCGGGTGCCATCCTCCCACCCTCCCCTCCAGGCCTGGCCACAACAGAAACATCTGAGCTTCCACTTCTTTTAGCGTTAGGGACCCTGTGTGTGGCTCCTGCTGGGAAAGAACCCATTATGATTAAAACCCAAATGGCCTCGATACCCTCTCTGCCTTCAGGAGTTACCAACGTCCCGTGGGATCAGGCCCTTTCAGCTTGGGAAGGTTTCAGCTTCACATGCAACTTGCAGCTCCTCATGCGGAGCAAAACCCCGGGAGGGGGACAGGCCAGCCCAGCCCCAGCCGGGCAGCAGCTGAAGTGCTGCCCTCCCAGCTCTGAAGTTCCTTCTTGTGCTTCTTAATTTCAACGATCAGGTGTGTTTTCAGAAGGAAGCCTTGGCTGGCAAGAGGCAGAAACACAGGACAGGCTTAAGGAGAAAACCAAATAAAACAGAAAAGTCGCTTTAAATATCTCATCCAGTCTGCCTGGAGAACAACCCCAAGTCCCATCCTTGCTACATTCCTTTGGCCATTCAACAGGCTTTAGGAAGGCTGAAGGGTGATGGTTACTCAGCTGCTGAACCAAACCCGTTGCTTGTTTTTTCTCAGGGCTTGTGCCTTGGTGGAGGGACGTGCAGCGTGAGGCATTGGGGGTTCACTTCAGCAGCCTGGGATGGGGAGAACCTTTCCTTTCCTGGAAGTGCAAGTGGCTGTGAGGAAATCTGCAGAGCAGCCAAAGTGGGCAGCAGCCCTGCAGACCTTGCCCAGAAACCTCGTAGCTCATATCCAGGTTGGTAACACCAGAGCAACGTGATGCTTTCTGTGGGGTTTTTAAGCTCAGTCACAGACGGGCACGCGGAGCCTTCGGCAGGGACATATTGCACTAGGTTTGTCAGTAACATTAAGTAGCTCGTAGCACCGTTGGAGAACGACTGAATGGAGACTTAGAAGGAATAGCTGTTTTCTTTTTCTTAATTAAAAAGGTTCCCCAGAAGAGAGAGGAAGGGGAGGGGAATCCCAATGCAAAAGTCTACACATCCCAAAAGAGTGAGACAGTAAAAGCAAGTTGTCCATAAGTGGCACTTGGAAGAAAGCACAATGAAACCTTCCATCAAGCCAGGCTGGAACAGGCCCTGTGAGCACTGCGGTGCCACTCCTGTGTGGTCAAGGCATCAGGTGCTCAGCAGGCCCAGCGAGTCTTTGGGCTGCAAAGAAACAAGAGAGGACAGAAGTAGCCCTTGGACTTTGCCAGTAGATGCATTTAAACCCAAGCGAGAGAGGATGGTTGTTCATCACAGGGGTCCCACTTGGAGCAGGTCGTCTGTTATCCTCCCACTTGCCAGCTCCTGGCTGTTTGGAAGGTGGTTAAAAATCAACGTTTCCTTCTTTGTAAGAAGGTTCTTATGCAAAGTGTTCCACTGGCTTTTTTCTTTGCTTTCTTCTGATTAGAAATCCAACCATGCTGAATCCAGAGTGAATGGAGGAGACTGCCCCAGGGCCCACCTGAGCATGGAGGCATCAGGGAGACAGGAACTCGGGCGTCTGATGGTTGGGGAAGGAAATGTCACGGTCCCTCATGGATCTCTGCTGCTGGGCAGGCCTGTGGTAAGTGCCTGGGACCCCTGTGCTGGTTAGCAAACACCCCATCCATTACAAACAGCCGTGTTTAGTGCTCCAAGTGGGAAACAAGGGCCCTGGGTTATAGATCAGATGAGTCTGCTCTTCCAAACCACCCTCTGCGGGTCCCAGAGCAGTGTCCTGCAGGTTCCAGATCGTTGCCATCCCAAGCGCCTTCCTGTGTTTGATGTACAGTCACGAGGGTAAAACTGATTCCAAACAAGCTCAGGAGGTCACTCCCCTCCCTCCTCCAGAACAAAACCCAAGAAGGAAAGATGTCTCCTTCCCCGTTTACCCTCCTGACTCGTGGATCAAACAGCCCCAAGCGAGGTCCCACGCCGACGGCTCGCCTGTTCTTCCCAGTGATTGCTCCTTGTTTCTCTATTCACTTCTTTAAAGAAAAAAACACCTTCCTTTACAAAAAACAAACACCACACAAACAGAACAACAACAACAACAACAAGACAGTTTATGGCTAAAGTGGGTGAGAAGGAAACGTGCCCAACAGCCGTTATGTGGGGCAGAGCAGGAACCCGGAGAAGGAGGAGTGGATGTATTCCGTGGAGTAGAGCCCGTTGGCCTGGTCCGAGGGCATCTGCACCCACACTTGATCGTTCTCTTTGAGTTCCAACACGGCGCTGCCCGAGGCCTGGTCCAAGTAGCCCTTTTTGTACTCGTCGTAGGTGTATGTGGCCGGCACGTTGTTCTTGTAAAGCGCCACCCAAACGTTGGTCCCTTTGACGTGCACGTGGTAGGCAAAGTAGTAAATCCCGGCTATGGGGCAGGTGAAGATACCGGTGACAGGGTTGTAGCCGTTGTGCCCGTTGTACAAAGTCCGGTCGAACTTAACCGGCATGCCCGAGGCCGGGAAGGGGGAGCTGAGGATGGCGGTGAAGGCCGGGGCGATACGCGCCGAGATCTCGCCGCGGCCGTACTGCGGTTTGCCAGCTTTGCCGTTGCCCAGCACGGCTCCCTCCACGCCGCCGTCGGGCAGGTGCAGCCCGGCGATGCCCGTCTCGTCCAGCACCCCGGGTGCTCCCGGTGGCCCGGGCGGCCCCGGCGGTCCCGGTGGCCCGTTGAGCCCCGGCGTCCCCGGCATCCCCGGCGGGCCGATGGGCCCCGCCACGCCGGGCTCGCCGTTCTTGCCCTCGCCGGGAACCCCGGGCAGCCCCGGCTCCCCTTTCAGCCCCGGTAACCCCTGAGGCCCCATGGGACCCGCCGGCCCTTGCAAGCCCGGGATGCCGGAGGGGCCCCGGAGCCCCGGCTGCCCGGGGATCCCGCCGTCCCCCTTCGGCCCGGGGCCGCCCGTCAGCCCCGGCACCCCCGGCAGGCCGATGAACCCCGGCTCTCCTTTGGGACCCGCCGGCCCGGGGGGACCCAGCGACCCGGGCAGGCCCCTTTCTCCCGGCACTCCCGGCTTCCCCGCGAAGCCGTTGGGGCCCTGGTCCCCGCGCAGCCCCGGCAGCCCCGGCGGCCCGCTCGGCCCCACGTCCCCTTTGGAGCCGGGCAGCCCGTGCTTGCCCGGCAAGCCCATGGAGCCCGGCAGGCCCGGCGGCCCGATGATGCCGGCAGGACCCGGCTCCCCCGGCTCCCCGTCGACACCGGGCTCCCCCTTGTCGCCGATGACTCCCGGCGCCCCGGGCTGCCCGCGGTCTCCCTTCAGGCCGGGCAGTCCCGGCTTCCCGTAGCCCGTGGGGCCCGGCAGCCCTGGCAGCCCGCGGATGCCCGGCTCTCCCTTTGGCCCCACGGGGCCCTGGATGCCCGGCACTCCCACGGCGCCCGGGACGCCGATGCCATCGATGCCGGGGGGGCCGCGGGGCCCTGCGGGGCCGGGCTCCCCTCCCACGCCGGGGCCACCCGGGGGGCCTGTGTCGCCCTTCTCCCCCGGCGCTCCCGGCAGCCCGGCCAGGCCGGGTTTCCCCACACCGACGGGCCCTGGGGGACCTGCGGGGCCGGGAGGGCCCCCGTTGCCCCGGGGTCCCGGCAGCCCAGGCTTCCCCACGCCGTTCTCACCCTTCATCCCTCGCTCGCCGCGGGGTCCCGGCTCTCCCTTGGGGCCAGGCTCGCCCCGGAACCCCGGCAGCCCGGGGCCGCCTTGGGGACCCGGCTTCCCGTTGACAGAGATGCCGGCTGGCCCCGGCAGCCCCGGGGGGCCGGGCAGTCCTCTTGGGCCTTGCTCCCCTCGCATGCCAGGCTCGCCCTTGGCTCCGGGCATCCCCTTCATGCCAGCCTTGCCGGGCAGCCCCGGGATGCCGGGCTTGCCGATGCCCGAGAAGCCGGGGGGCCCGGCGGGCCCGGGCTGGCCGTGCATGCCCGGCTTCCCCGTGCCCGGCTTGCCTGGGTACCCCGGGGGCCCGGGGGGGCCACGTGGGCCAGGCTTCCCCGGCGGTCCTGGCTCTCCTTTGAGGTCCATGGGCAGCAGCGGTGGCATGTCTGCGGAGAGAGGGGAGAGACAGGGGCTTTAGTGGTGGGCAGAGGAGGGTGCTCGGGGTGCTACAGCCAGGGCTTGGGCACTGCCTGGCTCTGGGCTGGTGAGAGGACCCTTCTCTAGAAGTGGTTTGATCTAAACATGGCCAGAGTGGGCTCGAATGTGTTGAGGCAGCACCTTGGCACAAGCCCAGGGTACTAATCCGAGCTCTGCTCCATCCTTCCCTCCACAGAGAGCGTCAGCAAGAGCAGCAGTGGCTCTGGCAATGTGCCTCTGTGATGAAACTGCTGTGAGGGGTTTTGAGGAGCTGGATTCCGCTGCCTCGCTTCCCAGGGGCTGTGGGATTCGGTCGCTCCTGCCCAGGCTCAGCTGAGTGGATGACGACAGAGCGAGCCAAGATCATAATCCCTCCAACCTCATCCCTCCAGTCCAAGGCCTCAGGAGACCTTTAATCCTTTTGGATTGTAAAGGAAACTTCTGGACATGTACTTGAGAGACCAAAGAGGTGATGTGTGTCGGAGTTAAGAGGTGCCCACAGCTGGCTCAGCTCCCGTGTCCAGCAAAGCAGAGAGAAACTCCCCCAAGTGATGGAGGACAAGAGGAAAAGCCAATAGCTGTGAGGGAAAAGCAACCTCAGTCACATTCACATGAGTCAGCCCAGCTGGGAACAGGCCAGAACCACTTGACATGTAAAGAATTCATAGAGGTTCTCTGCAAACGGATGTAAGAAAGAAACTGATGGGCTGAGAGACCAAAAAGCTGGGGAGAGACAGACTCCATGGCCACCACAGCTCGGGGCTTGAAGCAGAGAGGTGAGCATAAATAACTCCTCGGGGCTGTCCCAGGCAGGGAGTCACTGCCCATGTGACAGCAAAACAGGTGAGAAAGAGTAAATCTGACAAAGTTATTTAGCAGGGGGAGGCTGAAATGAAGGGAAGACTTGGCAGCTGCATGTCCATGGGACTGTGATAAGAAATGGGAAGGACAGGAAAGGGCTTTGACAGAGAATGGAATCACAGGATGGTGGGGGCTGGAAGGGCCCTGCAGAGCTGCTCCAGCCCCAGCCCCTGCTCCAGCAGCTTCCCCTGGCTCAGGGGGCACAGGAACGTGTCCAGGTGGGGTTGGAAACCTCCTGAGAAGGAGCCTCGACACCCTCCCTGGGCAGCCTGGGCCAGGGCTCCCTCACCTCAGCACCAAAGGACTTTCTCCTTGTGNGTTCCCTGTCTCTCCTGAGCTGGGAAGCCCAGAACTGGATGCAGGACTCCACCCTGAGCCCTATGTGTTTTCCTTTTGGTCATGGAAACAATCTGAGCTTATCTATGTATCAAAGCCTGGCCCCTGTCCTAGACTGTAACAGGGGTCACTTGGCTGTCTTGATGAAGGAAATGCTTGTCTGTCATAACATTGCCACTGGATTCCTCCGAACCTCCTGCACCTCACTCCAGCAAATGGTGTGGGAAGGAAACAAGAAGGTGAAGAGTTGCACTGGAGCAGGATTCTGGGCTTTGAATTCTGGGGGAGAAAAAAAAAAACAACCCTCCAGAAAATTCCTTCCATGTGTTTTCTCCTCCCACCCACCCCCATCCTTTTCTTTCTCTCTTTTCCTTTTGCTGTGGTTTGAAATGAATTGAGTTTTCTGGGTCATTTTGCATGGAATCAGAACAAGGATCTAAAGCTGAGCCTGTGAAGGAAGCAAAAAAAGCCCCCACACTCTCACACAAGGCAGTGAAGAGAAACACCAGGCCAAGAGCTGCCAACTCTGCAGGGCAGCCAAAAAAGCAAAACAGGAAAACCAAAGCGGGGCCGTTAGCAGAGAGCAACTGACTGTGCCGTGGCAGCCCCGGGGTGTCCGGTTTCCAACGGCTGCGTCTCACCACAGCAGCAGGGCTGGGAGCTCAGCCCCTTCCCAGCAGCAGCACGAGGCTTGTGTGTTCCCCTCCAAGCACCAACAGAGCCACCAACGTCAATGCTGAGGAGAGGGCACAGCCCCTGCCAGCTCTGACCCTGGGCACCTCAGAGCTGTTCCCCTGCTGAGGAGCGTGGACAGGCTGAAGAGGAGCCTGCAGCCCCTGGGGAGTTGTGTTTGTCCTGGCAAGGACATCCCCATCCCAGCCCTCCCCCCACCCTCCCAGTGCAGTGTGGACTGGCTGGCAGGGGAATAATCCATCCAGTGAGATGGGAAGTGGTTCCCAGCCACCAGCAGCCAGCAGCGGGGCTGGCGAGCGCGGCCGGATGACGCTGCAGGAAGGAGAGGTTGGCTGCTCCATGGCAGAGCCTGGCCCAGCTCATTCCAGAGCTGCTGCCAAGCCCTGTCTCGTGAGAATGGGTTTCACAGAGCTGTTATGTGGGAGCAGAGTTGCTGCAGCTCATCCCATCCTCCCGGTGCAGCGAGTGCCCTTGAGGCTCAACACAGGACCCACAGCCCCTACAGCTGGAGTTTCGTGCGTGGGGACAGCAGTGGGATGGGAGCAGGGCTGCAGAAACAACCATGGAAGTGGCAGAGTCTCCCCATGAGCAGGAGGTGAGGAACCCAGAGGCCTCTTGGACACATGCAGCAGCAGCAGCCCCGCAGGGATCACAGGGCAGGGCAGAGCAGCAGGGTTTAGGGATACGAGGCAGCAGCCACCCAGGTAGTGCAGCCTTGAAAGGAGCCTGAGCTCTCCACAGAGGAGGTGAAAAGGGCTCTTTTGCCTCTGCAGCTGAGGCTCCTGCACTGGGGTGAACTCTCTGAACTGTTACTAGAGGGGAACTTCACACACTGCTGGCATCAACCCCTGCCCTGGGTTGGGGTGCTGCTGGCTGGGCTCCCGTTTTCACAGGGCAAGGCCAAGCTCCCCAGATCTGCTGTATCAGCAACAGTGTGGCAGCAGCAGCAGGGCAGGGATTGTCCCCTGTGCTGGGCCCTGGGGAGGCTGCAGCTCCAGGGCTGTGTCAGTGCTGGGCCCCTCACTCACTGCCACAGGGACACTGAGGGGCTGCAGCGTGGCCAGAGCCGGGCACAGAGCTGGGGAAGGGGCTGGAGCACAAGGGTGCTGGGGAGGGGCTGAGGGAATGAATGGGGGTGTTGAGGCTGGAGAAGAGGAGGCTGAGGGCAGACAGGAGCCCTCTCTGACACTCCCTGACAAGAGGCTGCAGGGAGCTGGGGGTCAGGCTCTGCTCCCCAGTGACAGGACAAGGGGAACTGGGCTGGAGTTGCCCCAGGGGAGGTTGAGGTTGGAGCTGAGGCAGAACTGTTTCCCTGAGAGGGGTGTCAGCCCCTGTGCCAGGCTGCCCAGGGAGCTGGGGCAGTGCCCAGCCCTGGAGGGATCCCAAAGCCGTGGGGCTGAGGTGCTGAGGGCTGTGGGTCAGTGCTGGGTGAGGGCAGGGCTGGGACTGCAACAGCTTCAAGGGCTTTTCCAGCCAAAATGATTCTGTGATTCCAAGTCCCACCAGCCCAGAGCTGCCTCCACGCTCCTGAGGAGTCTGTTTGGAGCAGACAAGGTGTCCAGCACCCTGAGCACACCAACACTGCCTCGCAGTAGGTGGCACTCGCAGGCCGGTGGGAGCCCCTGGGATCAGTCCTGGCCCCACAGACGGGGGTCCCAGCCCGGGGGGAAGGGCCCTGCACAGCTCCTGCCAGCTCAGGGGTAACCCTGCAGGGCACGGCACGGCCCTGTGCCGTCGCGGCGAGTCAGCTGAGCTCCCCGAGCAGGGCAGAAGGCCAGCAGGGATTTTCCCTGCCAAATCAGAAGTTAAGCGGAGATGGGAGCTCGGTGGGATCCAGGAGGCACCGGCTTCCCCAGCCCTGCTCAGGCTGCTGCTGCCTCCTGCCCCTCCTCTCTCTCCCAGGGGGTTTAGCAGAGTGATGCCCAGGGCACTCTGCCCTGCTTCAGTGTCCCTTCTAACCCGTGCCAGCTCCAACCTGGCAAAGTTCTCACCCCAACCCCACCTGGCAGAGAGCCCACCGTGCTCCCTCCTGGCCCTGCCACAGGCAGTGCTGCTCCACGGCAACACCAGTGCTCTGATGAAAGAGCAAGGAGGGGGGGAAAGAAGGAAAACCAGCAGGGAGAGATTTGAATCCAGTCCCACCAGCAGCTGAAATATTCCTGCACTATGCTGGAAGAGTTTGTCTCTGGCTGGGATTCAGGGAGCAGCTTTACAACAGCTGGGAAGGGGGCAGGGAGGGGGGCTTGTAGCCTTGCTTCGGCTCCAGGTTTTGCTGTGTGTTTTCTGACACATGTGCTGAGCTGAACTCCTGATAAGCCACTCAGCCCAGCAGTAAATCAGCCACTGGCAGCTGAACCTTCTCTGGTTTCTCCTCCAAGAGCCAAGACTTCAGCATCCCGGAGGGTCCAGGTCTGTGTGAACCCACAGGGAGGGCTCCAGCGGCGCTTCCCGAGGGCCAAGCACTGACCTGATGGCTCTGGGCACCTGAACCCCAGCACTGTGCCAGGCTGCCCAGGGAGCTGGGGCAGTACCCAGCCCTGGAGGGATCCCAAAGCCGTGGGGCTGAGGTGCTGAGGGCTGTGGGTCAGTGCTGGACTGGGCAGGGTAAGGGGAGGGCTGGGACTGCAGCAGCTTCAAGGGCTTCAACAACCCAAATGATTCAATTGTGCCTGTCCTTGTTCTTCCACACTGGGTTCAGGAGACACAAACAACCCCTCTCTGCTCAGCCACAGATGCTGTGCCAAGCTGCTCCCCAGAGACACCGGCCCCGAGGCAGCCGCAGCCCCTTCCCCCATGCAGGCAGCCCTGTGCCCACCCCCAGAGCTCAGCCTTACCCAGGTACTGCCCTTTGCCTTCGCGGAAGGGGGGTCCCAGGGGTCCCTTCACCATGGGCTGCAGGTACTTCACTTGTGCATATCCCGCTGCGCCGCCTCCCGCTGCCGAGCCAACACCAACCAGCAGCAGCAGCAGCAGCCCCGCGGCGTCCGGCACCATCCTGCTGCCCAGGGCTCCTGTGGGCAAAGCGACAGTGAGAGCGGGCACCTGCAGCTCCAGCTGCATCCCCCCAGCCCAGGGCCAGCTCCAACCACAGCAGGGTCCCAGCAGGAATGAGACACCCTTGAAACTGCCTTTGTGCTCCAGCAGCTTCCCCTGGCTCAGGGGGCACAGGAACGTGTCCAGGTGGGGTTGGAAACCTCCTGAGAAGGAGCCTCCACACCCTCCCTGGGCAGCCTGGGCCAGGGCTCCCTCACCTCAGCACCAAAGGACTTTCTCCTTGTGTTTCACTGCTTTTTGTGTTCCAACTGATTTCTATCACCCCTTGTCCTGTTGCTGGAGACAACAAAAAATGCATCCCCCCATCCTCCTGGCACCCAGCCTTTAGGTACTTGTAAATATTAATGAGATTATCCCCTTGAGCTCAGGCTCCTCTTCCCCAGGCTGAACAGCCCCTGGGCTGCAGCCTTTCCTCCTCACACACATGTTCCATCCCCTCAGCATCTTGGTGTCCCTGCACTGGCCTCTCTCCAGCAGTTCCCTGTCTCTCCTGAGCTGAGGAGCCCAGAACTAGACACAGGACTCCAGATGAGGCCTCAGCAGGGCAGAGGAGATGCCCAGTTACCCCCTGGTTTATAAGCAATGACCAGCCACGGGCACACAGCAGAGCCTGTCAGAGGCTGCTCTGGGGTTGTGCCCGTGTTGGGGCTTCCTTGATGTGTTTTTCACATATATCAGAAGAGGGAGAAAAACAGAGCAGGAGAAAACCCACGTCCCGCTGAGCCCAGCGCTGCTGTCGCATCTCTCAAGCCTGCAGCGTCCTCTCCACCCAAAGCTTTGGGTGCTGCATCTCTCACATGGGTGCTACATCCTCCCAAACACGTTCTGTGTCTCCCTAATGGTTTCTGTGTCCCCCCAGACAGGGGCTGGACCAAACTCCCCGTGTCACACCCCAAGAGCTGCCTCGTTTGTGGCTCAACTGCGGCCCTTGGCGAGCAGCGCCGGGAGCTTGTTGGGAGGCCGAGGGATGGGACAGCCCAGGGCAGGGCTGTGACCCCCCCTCCAGGAGCTGGAGCATCTGCCTTAAGTGCCTGTGTACACCAAAGAAATACCCTCTATAAATAACCTCTCCTCTAGCAACTGTCTCGGTGCCAGCTCCACTCATGGAGCTGCAAACTGATTGGCAATGAACGTTTCTTTTTGGAAGCTTAAAGAACACGTGATGCCAAAAAGAGCTTTTGCTGGTTCTCCTCTTCCTCCTCCTCACAATAATTGCCCCGTGGTGGTTATTAATGAGCATTAAGCTCTCAGCCTCTCCTGCTGGGGAGCAGGGGCAGAGCTGCTGCTGCTCTGGGATTTCACTGGAATTTCCTGACTCGCTTTTGCTGAAGCAGCAGCAAAGGAAAAAAACCCAAAACCCAAAGCTGCAGCCTGGAGAGGAACAAACCAACCCCCTAAAAACCCCCCAAAACTAGGGAAAATCAAAGCCAAGGGAAGGGGGAGCTCTGTGGGATCGCTCCTGAGGCTGCAAGTGGTTGGGCCTGATGACCTTAAAGCTCTTAGAAATGATTGTGACCCTCGAGGGCTCGGCAGGTTGTTGGAGGTCTCCCGTGACCAGGCAGCTTTGGCTGCTGCCCTCCTGCTCAGTCACTTCCTGAGCAGCCAAATGCCCCTTGATGCTGTGCCAGGGCTGGAGGGGCCAGGGCTGGCTCTGTCAGCGGTGGCACGAGGAGCCGGGGGGCTCTGAGGGGCTGGGAAGGGATCTGCCCAACCCATGGGAAGGAACAGAGGCCCTGGGGAGGCTCCACGGGAGCCTGGGGACACGTGTGGCAGCTGCCCTCAGCCTCCTGGCACCGGCCTGGAACGGCCTCACCGCTGCCCTCGTGTTTGTGCCCTCAGGCCGAGCACAGGAACGCTCATCTTGGGGAGGAATTATTTTACAGGCATTTGTTTAAGGGGAGGGGAAAAAAAAAACCGAAGAATCTCATTGTAAGGGGTTGCAGCTGTGAAAATACGCTTTCTGCTAAATGAGGGAGGAGAACAAATGGCTGAATCAGCTGTTTATTTGTTTTCCTTACCTGGTGTGACCCCCATCTCTGACTCCCCTCCCCTCCCTGCTCCCACCTGGGCTGTATTCACCCTGCTCCTCTCCTCCACTGGTGTATTCTCATGGGATGCTGCTCGTTGCTCTGAGCCATGGGAGCAGCTCCCTTGCCTGGCTCAGCCCCTCGCTGCTGCCAGAGCCTCTGCAAACATCGTCCTGTGCTCCTGCAAGACCCCAGCCCTCGGAGAGACACGACACTGGAAGGAAGCCAGAGCCAGAGGGAAGGGAGAGAGAGGACACAGTGATCTGTCTGCTTTGGCTCTGGCTGTGGTTTAGCTGTGAAATCCAGTCCCTCGCTCTGTGCCGGGGTGGCCGCCTGTGACTCGGCGTCTCCAGACAAGGGCTTTGCTCCTGCACGTTCTCCCTTGGTCCAGACACGTCATTCCGGCTGCCTCCACTCTCCCCAGGGGGCTGTGGGAGAAACTGGGGGGGAGCCTGAGACCCTCCTGGCACGTGTCTCTATCCCTGAAGGAAAAGGAGTCTCCGGTGCTTTGCCGAGCCCTGCGGCAGTGCCCGGCACCGGGGCAGGAGGCCTCACGTTACCCAGGCTCTCCAAGGCAGTGATTTAATAAGAAGAAAATGGAAACATCTGGAGTCTCATATGATGGATCAAGTGTGCGCGACGTGCCTGTGAAGAGGCTCTTTCATGCCTGAAACCTCCTGCGCTATGAACTGATAATTAATCACAACGAGCAGCCCAGCAACGTCCTCATCTCCCTTGGGCTGGTTCGAGGCTGCTGTGCCCACGGTGGGCACCCACAGAAACACAGACTGGTGAGGGCTGGGAGGACCCTGCAGAGCTGCTCCAGCCCAATCTCTGCTCCAGCAGCTTCCCCTGGCTCAGGGGGCACAGGAACGTGTCCAGGTGGGGTTGGAAACCTCCGGAGAAGGAGCCTCCACACCCTCCCTGGGCAGCCTGGGCCAGGGCTCCCTCACTCTCACAGGAACAGAGGAACCTTCCTCCTGCTCCGTGTGACCAGCACAAATCCCACGAGGAGGCATTTTTCCCAGCTGGAGCAGCGAAATGCTTTGGGGGTCTCCCTGAGCGCAGCCCCTCCTGCCCCTGGCTCACCCTACTCTGCATGGCCGAGCTGCCCACCGT
Organism: Urocolius indicus; assembly: GCA_013401255.1. NCBI lineage: Eukaryota > Metazoa > Chordata > Aves > Coliiformes > Coliidae > Urocolius > Urocolius indicus. The sequence goes on from WBNH01009702.1 coordinate 18,245, forward strand.
GGGGGGCACCTGCAGCCCCCCGGGACCGCCTGATGGTTGGGCACAGCCACTCCTGGCTGGCAAACCAAGCCCAGGGGAGCAGCATGGCCAGGGAAGGAGCCAGTGCCATTCCCCACAGCCGCTGGAGGATGGCCGGGGCTCGGCGGCACCGCGCTGCTCGGCTCTGGATGGGGCCCGACCCGGCTGCACCGAGCCCCCTTGGCACAGCTTCAGAGCCACGCAGCCGCCGCGCTCGCTCGGCAAGTGTCAGCTCCCCTGGCAGTCGGTGAGCAGACGTGTTAAAAACCCCTGGCATGCAATGAAAGCCCCGGGAAAAGGGGAAAAAAACCTCACACTTCAAGCATGAGAAAGGAGACAAGAAATGTCACCTTGTTCTCACAGGAGCGGGGAGGGGGGGGATGGTGCTGGGGTTGCCAAAGCCCACGTCACCCCTCTCTCCATCCACACACGGCTTGTGCTGCCGGTCCCTGCGAGCCCTGGGTGCGGAGCTGCCGGTGGTTCCCCAGCAGAAGGGGTTGCTGTCACCCCACGCATACCCCTCCCCACAGCACCCAGCCGTGCCCACAGCCCTGCCCCACACCTGGGCGATTTCCCCTGCTCACAAGCCAGGGCTTGTTCCCAGAGCTGCGGCTGATTTATGGTCCCTGCTCTTTAAATATTAATGATGGGTCGGGCAGCAGCACCCCTGCTGCCATCAGGGCTAATTATTTGTTAAGTCAATAGATGTGATCCCCGGGGGAGCCACAGACTGCAGCTGAAGGTCAGTAAAATGAGGAACGTGTTTAAACCCCGCAGTAAAAGCCGGGGCAGCACTGACAGCAAAGCTGGGCCCATGCCAGCCCCCACCAGCGCCTGGGGTGCAGGGATGAGCCAGGATGAGGCCTTCAATGTGCTTCAACCTCACTGCTGTAGCCCCATTGCTGTCGTCTTGTCCTAACAAGAGGAAAGGGGCTGGAGTTGCCCCAGGGGAGGTTGAGGTTGGAGCTGAGGCAGAACTGTTTCCCTGAGAGGGGTGTCAGCCCCTGTGCCAGGCTGCCCAGGGAGCTGGGGCAGTGGATCCTGGAGGGATCCCAAAGGCGTGGGGCTGAGGTGCTGAGGGCTGTGGGTCAGTGCTGGGCTGGGCAGGGTGAGGGCAGGGCTGGGACTGCAGCAGCTTCAAGGGCTTTAACAACCCAAATGACTCAATGATTCTGTCCCTGTCCCCACACCTCACACAGGGCACGGGCATCACCTCTGGGCTTCAGCAGCAGCTCAGCCCAAGCAGAACCTCTCACACTGCCCCAGCTCAGGTGGATGCTGCAGAGAAAGCCCCGAGCAGGCAGCCGCGGCGTGTGGGTGGGCTGGAGCTGAGGCTTTGGAGCCGCCGGGTCCCATCGAGCTCCATCCTCCGGTCATTTGCAAGAAAGAAAAAAAAAACCAAAACACAAAGCAGGGAGCATTTCCAATGGCAACACGGGGCTGGGAGCGACTCCAGCGGGAGGGAGGTGACGGGGTTTGTGCTACACACACACGCTTGAAAAATAACAAGAAAAGGAATCAAAACTGCACAGGCAGCTATTGAAAGCCCCGGCGAGCACGTTGCCCGGCTGCGACAGCCAAAAGCAGCGGCAGCTCCGCAGCACACGGAGGGAATCTTGGCACACGGGACGGTCCCCGAACGCCTGACACCTGAATCCATCCAAACGCTGCCGAACGCGCCGCACGGAGCCGGAGCCGCAGCCGCAGCCGCCCCTCGGCGCAGGGAACAAGAAAACATTTTCCTTGACGAAAGAAAAACACCGCGCCCCGGCTGCAGGGAGCGCCTGAGCTCCGAGGGATGGGCACGGCATGGCACGGCACGGCATGAGCACGCCACAGCACAGGATGACATGGCACGGCACGGCATGAGCACGCCACAGCACAGGATGACATGGCACGGCACGGCATGAGCACGCCACAGCACAGGATGACATGGCACGGCACGGCATGAGCACGCCACAGCACAGGATGACATGGCACGGCACGGCATGAGCACGCCACAGCACAGGATGACATGGCACGGCACGGCATGAGCACGCCACAGCACAGGATGACATGGCACGGCACGGCATGAGCACGCCACAGCACAGGATGACATGGCACGGCACGGCATGAGCACGCCACAGCACAGGATGACATGGCACGGCACGGCATGAGCACGCCACAGCACAGGATGACATGGCACGGCACGGCATGAGCACGCCACAGCACAGGATGACATGGCACGGCACGGCATGAGCACGCCACAGCACAGGATGACATGGCACGGCACGGCATGAGCACGCCACAGCACAGGATGACATGGCACGGCACGGCATGAGCACGCCACAGCACAGGATGACATGGCACAGCATGGCACGGCACAGCATGGCACAGCACAACGTGGCACAGCAAAGTGTGGCACGGCACAGTGTGGCACAGCATGACATGTCATGACACAGCACAGTGTGGCCTGGCACAGCCCCACGGTGCCATCACCCATCTGGCTGCAGGTTGGAGCTGCATCTGTCCAGGCAGAGCTTGCAGCCAAATTAACAGCCAGGCTCTGAAGCACTTAACTCCTGCTGCTGAGGGCTGAAGGAAGGGCCACAGGCCAAGCTACTCTTGGTAGCCACGGGCCAACTGGCACATGTAAAGCTCACGGCACCCGTGGCTGTGCCAGGGCACAGGAAGTGGCTCTGGGGGGCTGTGGCAGGGGGGTTGCTGCAGCAGAGGAGCCCGAGGGGGTGGGCAGGAGGCAGTGGGACACTGGTCACAAGCCCAAGCTTCACAGGATGCTGCTGGAGAGCTCTCTGCAAAACCCACCTGGGGATTGTGCCCTGTCCTGACTCACCTCCTGGCACAGCCGTGGGCAGAGAGCAGGGAGGGTGCAGGAACCGTGTCCTGCTTCATCACACCGGTGTCAGGTGGGTGCAGGGGCTGTGGCAGGGGCCTGCCTGGTGCACGCTGCCCACGGTGCCCAAGGGCTGAGGAGCCCAAGGTCTGGCTGTGGTGCTGCCAATGGGATTGGTGCTGCCAACGGGGTTGCTGCCACCGCTTGCTCCCGCAGCTGTGGGGTCAGGGATCAGCTCAGGGGGATTTTCAGCCCCTCAGTGTGCATGTGCCAGGGCACAGCTGGGTGTGAGCCCACCACAGGTCACAGCTCAGGGCTTAATTCCCCCCCCCTCGCTGTGAAAGCTCCTGCTGGGAGCGTGGCAGAGCCCTGGCCAGTTGCTGCCCAGGCACCGGGGCCAAGCCAAACCTGGACAAATGGTGTTTGGAGACCTGGACACAGACCTCAGGGTCTGCACTGGCTGAGACCTGGGTTTGAGTAGAAACCTCATCCCTGAAGCTGCACAAACACCAAGTTTGTGTCCCCAGGACACACCACAAGCCCTGAAATACACCAAAATACATCAGGGGTGTCCCCTCAGGGGCACATGGAGGGGAGAGAGACCCAAGGGACATGTTCCTCCATCACCTCAGCCCTGATGGAGGGTTTCTACACCCTGAGCTCCCCAGTCCTGTCCTGCTCCCCTCCACCAGCCTCAGCTCCCCCTAAAGCCCAGCCTGTGCAGCATTAATAGCAGGGTTGCCTGCCAGGTGCATAGTTTGACCAGTCAGATCACACGAGCCAAACCACAGGTATTTTATGGGACGTTTCCTGTTATGAGACATTTTTGTGGGGATTCATTTCTTTTTTCCTTCCCTCCCTCTTCCCCTCTCCTCCTCCTCCTCCCAGCAGGACAGTGGCCTGGGGAGGCAGCAGGGACACCATCCCTGACAGCCAAATGAAGGAGCAGAGTGAGAGCTGAGTGCTGGAGCTGTACAGGGGGGGACAGTGCTGCTGGAGGGTCCTGTCCCCTTTGCCACCCCAGCACGCACAGCACAGGAGCTGGAGCTCCTCTCCTTGGGGCTATGCAGGGCAGGGGCCAGGCTGTGCCAGGTCCAAATTGCCCTGTGAACCTCAGCTCAATTCCAGGAGCTGGGCAAAGCTCCTGCATGCTGGTGTGGGATGTGGAGTAACTGCCAGACACCCTGGGGAGGGCCCCAGGCTGGGAGCTGCAGGAACCTCGCCTGGGCTTCACTCCCTGAGGGTTGTGTGGCAGCAGAATCAGCCCAGCTCCAGGGGCACCAGCTCTGGTGGGAAGCAGCTGGTGCTTCCCCAGGGAGTCTGTGGGTCAGATGTCACTTTGCCCTCTCAGCTCCTGCACAGAAACAGCATTTTTTGTCTCCTAGTGCCACGGGTGTTTGACACAGAAATGTGCTGAAGCCCGGAGGGAGCCGCAGAGAGCGAGTCCCAGCTCGGGGAATTTGTGGGCAAGGGGCCATCAGCCGCAGACATTTAACCTTCCAGCCTCGTGCTGGGGTCAATGGGCTTCGTTATAACGAGCTGTGGTCCAGGCCAGAGCCTTGTGGGGAAGGGGTGCTCAGAGGGGGAGGGCAGCTAGCTCAGGGGGCTGCTGCCCATGCAACGGGCTGGGATATGTGGGGCAGAGATGCCCCATCCACACCATCCTGTGGCATAGAGCAGCCTGATGCTGCTGGAGCTCGCTGCACCCGCATGGGCATCGTGGCTGCTGCAGCCCCTGCCCATGGAGTCACCAGAAAGGGGGAATCAGGCAAGTGGGAGCCTGTAACAGCACGTGAGGAGCTGCTGGTGAGGTCAGGAGCCCGGCACTGGCTGCAGAGCCCACTTGAGAGGACCCTACCCTAAGCTGGATGTCTCATCCCTTCTCCCCAAGGCGCCCTGGCAAGCACAGCAGCATTTTCAGCCACCTCCTTGGCACCCAACAATCCATCACTGGGGTGGACAGAGAGGACCAGAAATGCTCAAGGTGCTGAGAGTGAGGATGGGGATGAACCCAGGGACACTCATTCTTCTGCAGGACTTGTCCATGCGAGTGTGTCCAGGAGCATTTCCCACCCCAGCCCCCAATGCCACCGTCCCAGCCCCTCCAGTCACCATCCCTCAGCAGTGCCACCAGCTGCCCAGACACTGCAGCAAATCTGTGAGCTGCTGCTGCTGCTGCAAAGAAAACAGCTTCTCATGTGTGAAACACCAAGAACATCATCCCCCAGGCTCCATCCCGGCAGCCAGCCCATGCCTGGCACGGGGAGCTGCCTTCCAGTGTTGATCCTAACAGTCACTTCATTTTTAATGTCAGGGCTTGAAATCCTGTCTCCCTGCTTTTGCTGGGTCCTTTGATCTCCGTTTCCTCTCCTCTTCCAGCCTTTTAGCAACATCCTCAGGTAGGTCTGGCTGGTACCTGCAGCCTGCTCAGCCTCCCCCATGGCCTCATCCTGCACCCACAAACCCCCTCTGCAATAACTCACTAGTGAAGCCCTGAAATGCCCAGCAGCATTTCCCCAGGGTTTCCTCAGCACTTGCGGGGCGACCTCAGAGCCCAACAGGGCAAGACCCCTGAGCTGCACCAGCTTCCCCCCCCTTAAATCCACCACAAACCCTATGGTGTGACCACTCCTCATCTGCTCCTGGTCTTGGCAGGCCTGGGTTGGCTGTATGAGGCTGTGCCTCAGAGCTGTGCCAGGGCTCCCACTCCCCCTGTCCCGGGCAGGTGCCGTGCCACCGGTGGGCTCCTGGCACAGGGTTCCCTCCCTGAAGCCATGTCACTGATACAGTGGCTGTGCCTCTTCTGAGGTTAGCAAAGGGGAAAATGTTGTTTATGCTTCTCTAATATCTGCCTTCTGGTTTGCATTTGCCGTTTCTTCAAAGATAGGAGCCGCCTCTGCCAAGATTCCTGAGGAGATCTCCTCAGCAATGCCGACCACGCTCCCCACCACACTCAAAGAAAAAAATGGCAGGCCAAGGATTGATATGAAATAGTTTAAAAATGAGAAAAAGCTGCCTCAGAGCTGGGTTTACAGTCAAATCAATTTCAGAAGCAGCAGCCTCGGCTGCGGCCCTCGGGCTGGAGCGTGGCCAGAGCCAGGTAGCAGAGCTGGGGAAGGGGCTGGAGCACAAAGGTGCTGGAGAGGGGCTGAGGGAATGAATAGGGGTGTTGAGCCTGGAGAAGAGGAGGCTGAGGGGAGACAGGAGCCCTCTCTGACACTCCCTGACAGGAGGCTGCAAGGAGCTGGGGGTTGGTCTCTCCAGTGATGAATGACAGGACAAGAGGAAATAGGCTCAAGTCACCCCAGGAGAGGTTGAGAGTGGAGCTGAGGCAGAACTGTTTCCCTGAGAGGGGTGTCAGCCCCTGTGCCAGGCTGCCCAGGGAACTCGGGCAGTGCCCAGCCCTGGAGGGATCCCAGAGCCGTGGGGCTGAGGTGCTGAGGGCTGTGGGTCAGTGCTGGGCTGGGCAGGGTGAGGGGAGGGCTGGGACTGCAGCAGCTTCAAAGGCTTTAACAACTAAAACAATTTGATGATTCCCCAGGCACAGGGGGGTGACACCGGAGTCCTGGTCTCTGGCTCTTCCCACCAGCATCACTCTGGGCAGCACGGGCACAGGGTCCTTCCTCCCCACATTTGCTCAGCAGATCCCCCAAGGGTGGTTGCCAACCTCTGTGCCACCCCCCACTCCTGCCTTGGTCCCTTCCTGCAGCATCTCCAGTGCAGAGCATCCCACTGGGGACTGGGATCAGCTGGGGATCTCATGGCATCGGGGCCAGAGGATCTGCAGTGTGCTGTGGGGAGGAATGAGGGGGCTGCACCCCTTGGCTGGCAGGGCCCCTCACCTGCCCTGCCCTCACCATGCCTGGGGTGGGGGGTGGCTGACAAGCCCAGCCTGTTCTCAAGGGGTTCAAGCATGTGATGTGCTGTCTTCTCAATTAGTCAAGTAAAGAAAATGAGCAGCAGCTTCTCTCTACATGGCGGGAGCTCCCAGCCAGAGCCTCATCCCCTGCTGCTGCAGCCTCAACCTTCCCCATCCCACTGCCCCGAGCTCCCCATCCCTATCCCATCTCTGTCCCATTCCCTGCTGCTCCCAGGCACAGCACGGCAGCAGCCCAGAGCTGCTTTACACGTCCTCACGGAGCTCTTTGGGCGCTGAGTTCGTTGATGCTGGTTAATTGGATTCAGTGTAATTGACGCTGCCGGCGCGAGGTCCCGGCACAGCCCGAGACGCTCAGTGGAAACTCTGAGCAGACGCTCCCAGAAACCGCTCCCGCCGCCCGGCCGGCGCTGGCCTCGTGCTGCCGGCTTGGATTTCACCTTTTCCTCTCTTTTTTTTTTTTTTCCCCTCCAGTTTGGGTTTTAGGTTGGGTTTTGGGGTTTTTTTTTTTGCTTTCCGCCGCGCTCCGTCCGGCCCATTTTGGTTGGGCTGGCACTGCGGGGAAAGAGACTGAGCCCAGCCAAGGATGGAGATGGAGCTGAGCCCAGGGATGGAGACTCAGCTCACCCCAAGGATGAGACCGAGCTCACCCGGGGATGGAGATGGAGCTCAGCCCGGGGATAAGACCAAGCTCAGCCTGGGATGGAGATGGAGCTCAGCCCGGGGATGAGACAGAGCTCAGCCTGGGGATGGAGACTGAGCTCACTCTGAGGATGAGACCGAGCTCACCTGGGGATGGAGATGGAGCGCAGCCCGGGGATGAGACAGAGCGCAGTACGGGGGTGGAGTCTGCGCTCACGCGGAGGGTGAGACAGAGATCACCGGGAGTTGGAGATGGAGCTCAGCCCGGGGATGAGATGGAAGGGATGGAGAAGGAGACTGAGCTCTTCTGTGGGGTGCAGACCAAGTTCTCCTGGGGGATGGAGACCAAGGGGGATGCAGACCGAACACTCCCAGGGGATACAGACGGAGCTCTCCCAGGAGACACAGCCCGAGCTCTCCCGGTGCTCTGCGGGGCTCTGGGGCTGGTCTCAGCGATGCTCGGGCTGTGGCAGCCCGGCAGCCCCCACCTCAGTGAGGGCTGCACGTGTCTCTCCATCAGGACATTCGTGGGGGTTGTGTAAAGTCAGGCTCATTGGTTCCCCCCCCCCCACCTCGATTTTTCCCTGTCATAAGACATTTCACCACCAGCTGAATCAGCTGCTTTTGCCTTTTCAATTGGACATTTTTATCATTTTTCTGTTTAGTTTCCACATTTCCTTTGTCTGGGAGCCCAAAGCCTCCCATGGATTCCAGCATTCCTGGGGATGACACCAAACCCCCCTTCACCAAGAGCCCCACAGGGCAGCTCTGCTCCCCTCCTCCCTCCCAGCTCCCTGCCAGGCAGATGCTGTGTCCTGGGGGACACCAATCCCCTGGGCCCTGTCTCTATTTGCCATAAACAAAGAGCTTCCAACCTCAAGTGGTGCCAATGTGCTGCTACTCGAAGCCACAATCTTATTATGAGGCTCCTAATTTCCAGTGCAATCGAGTATCTTGTTTAATTTGCTCTGAAGGGTTTCCAGATTCCCCCCCTCCCCAGACCTCTGCACCCACAAACCATCTTCAGCTTCTGCTGCTCCTGCCATGGCACCTATGGGCAGAACCTGGGGCACACGGTGCCCTGTGCAGCAGCCAGACACAGACCATGTCAGGGCAGCCCAGAGGAAAATGGGATTGATTTCTTGTGCCCAGAGCATCATCTTCAACATCTTCATCAACAACCTGGATTAAGGGATGGAGTGTACCCAGCTCTAGAGAGACATGGAACTGCTGGAAAGAGGCCAGTGCAGGGACATTAAGATGCTGAGGGGATGGAACATGTGTGTGAGGAGGAAAGGCTGCGGCCCTGGGGCTGTTCAGCCTGGAAAAGAGAAGCCTGAGCTCAGAGGCACCTCAGCAACACTGACGAGCACCTACAGGGTGGGTGTCAAGAGGTTGGGGCCAGACTTTGTTCTGTGGTGGCCAGTGACAGAACAAGGGGTAATGGACACAATCTGGAACACAAACAGCTCCACTGAAACACAAGGAGAAAGTCCTTTGGTGCTGAGGTGAGGGAGCCCTGGCCCAGGCTGCCCAGGGAGGGTGTGGAGGCGCCTTCTCAGGAGGTTTCCAACCCCACCTGGACACGTTCCTGTGCCCCCTGAGCCAGGGGAAGCTGCTGTAGCAGGGTGTCTCTGTTACTGTTGACCCTTTGCCAAAGCAAAATTGGGGACCTGGAGTTCAAGCACCAGTGGAAACCAGTGCAGAATATCCAGAGTATTTTGTTAGTGGGAGTTCTTTCTTCCTGCTGGAGGCACTGGGGCAGCTGGTGGCACTCATGGCTGTCCCCGTGTCCTGCAGCCTCCTGGGGACACACTGAGCTGGAGGATGGGGTTGAGCCTACAGTAGTGACAATGTGGGGCCAAGCCCCATCCTGGGAGCACCGGGGTGCAAAGCTGGGGATGAGCAGGGAGATGGGGAAGGCTGTGCCAGTCGCTGTGGCTGGGCCAGGCCGGGTGCTGAGCCAAGGCCAGCGGATGCACTTATTGCAAAACCTTTTGTTTAGGCTTCGAGCTGGAAAAACATTCAGCTCCTCTTTTCCAGGCAGAGTTTTCCTCCAGGCTGTCATGTGGGAACCTCCCTCCAGCCCTGCTTGTGACCCAAAGAGGTCAGCAGTTTGAGCCAGCAATGTGCCCTCGTGGGCAGGAAGGCCAATGTCATCTTGGGGGCATGAAGAGAGTGTGGGCAGCAGGTCAAGGGAGGTTCTGCTGCCCCTCTGCTCTGCCCTAGTGAGGCCTCATCTGGAGTCCTGTGTCCAGTTCTGGGCTCAAGAGGGACAGGAACAGAGGTCAGTGCAGGGACACCAAGATGCTGAGGGAATGGAACCTGTGTGTGAGGAGGAAAGGCTGCAGCTCTGGGGCTGTTCAGCCTGGGGAAGAGAAGCCTGAGCTCAGGGGCACCTCAGCAACACTGACATGCACCTGAAGGGTGAGTGTCAGGAGGATTAGGGTGTTTTTCTGTGGTGTTCAGCAACAGAAGCAGAGGAAAGGGACATAAATTAGAACACAAAAAGTTCTACATAAACACATAGAGAAAGTCCTTTGGTGCTGAGGTGAGGGAGCCCTGGCCCAGGCTGCCCAGGGAGGGTGCGGAGGCTCCTTCTCAGGAGGTTTCCAACCCCACCTGGACATGTTCCTGTGTCCCCTAAGCCAGGGGAAGCTGCTGTAGCAGGAGCTGGAGCTGGAGCAGCTCTAGAGATCTCCCCTCCAGCCACGCTCACAGCAGGAAAGTCAGAGTGCACCACAAAACCCCATTCCAAGAGGCTGCCAGGACTCAGCCTGGGGATGGGCAGCACCAGCCTCACTGCTGCAATGGAAAGAACTGCAATAAGCTGAGCTGGTCTGAAAACAGAGAGAAGTCCTGGAGAGACACAGGGCTCTGGGACATCCCCTCCCCTTCCCAGCTTCCTGGCCAGGGCTCAGCCTGAGCCCAGCACACCCACAGCACAGCCAGGCTCCCAGGAGCCTTCCTGCACAAGCCCACAGACATTTTCCACCTCGTTTACAGCAAGAACATGAAAAGGCTGTTTTCCAAAGGCACAACACATTGAAATGCCAGGCCCTGGGTGGAATTTGGCTGAGGCCCAGAGGGAGGATGGCTCTGGCCACAGTGCCCTGTCCACGCTGGCCCTTGGCACGCTGCAGCCAGCCCCCATGGGAGGCACAGCAGCCACAGCCACCTCGGTGCCCCTCAGCAGGCTGTAGGCAGGATGGACAGCAGTGAGCAGAGCCCTGGACGGGGTCCTGCCCTGTGCTTGGCTCCCAACACCGTGTCCCAGGCTCCTTTTGTGGGGAAGTTACAGCTGCCCCCTCCCACGGCCCCCATGGGGCTGTGCCAGGGTCAGACCATGAGCTGGCCAGCCAGGCTTCCTCCGCAGACAGAAAGCAAATCCCACACAAGGCCAGTGTCCCACGGCCCCTGAGCATCAGCCAGGCCAGTGCTGAAGCGAAAATACAGCGTGTGGTCAGGCAGCACCGGGCACAGGAGGTGAAACCATCGAGCTGGCACCTTCCTCCCAGCTCTTCTCCATCAATCACTGCTGCCTGAGGGGCTGTTTTCCAACAATGTCTCACCATGGGACAAGGTCTCACATGCTCAAGGCTGTTCTGGCCCACCCAGCAGTGCAGCGTCGGGTCCCCTCCAGCGCTGCCCCCCCCCCCCACTTTTCCATGACACCCCTGTGCCTGTGTTACCCCTGCTCCTGGGGCATCCCTCCTCGCTGGGGCACAGCCGGCTCTGGGGCACACATCCCATGAGAGGACTGCCTGCCTGGCAGGGAGGGAGATGTGGAGGCTGGGGTGGGTGTCAGGGAGCAGGGGGAAGCTTTGCTCCCACAGCCAGCCCAGGAGCTGCCTCTGTGAAGAGCCCGGCCACGCGCTGCTTGGCGGGACTGGGGCTATTTTGGGAGCTTTCAGCACCACCCAGAGAGGTGTCCGATGCTTTTATTTATAAACTCCCTGGCTCCAGCCCAGCTCCAGCTGGCTCAGTGCAGGAAAAAGCCCAATGGAGCCAAAACAAACAGAGCCAGCAACAACCCCACACGGCAGGAGGTAATGGCGAGCAGGCCAAGGATGCTCCGGCTGAACTGCCAGGCTCTGGGCTGCCCAGCGGCGTGGGCACAGGGGATGGAGAGTGTCCAGAGACAGGCGACAAAGCTGAGGGAGGGTCTGGAGCACAAGTCCAAGGTGTTTAGTCTGGAGGCAGCTGAGAGGAGACAGCAGCACTCTCTGACACTCCCTGACAGGAGGCTGCAGTGAGGTGAGGGGTGGTCTCTTCACACAAGTAACAAGTGATACAACACCTCCAGGCGAGGTTGAGATTGGAGCTGAAGCAGAACCGTTGCCCTGAGAGGGGTGTCAGCCCCTGTGCCAGGCTGCCCAGGGAGCTGGGGCAGTGCCCAGCCCTGGAGGGATCCCAAAGCCGCGGAGCTGAGGTGCTGAGGGCCAGGGGTCAGTGCTGGGCTGGGCAGGGTGAGGGGAGGGCTGGGACTGCAGCAGCTTAAAGCTCTCTTTCCAAATGAAATGCTCAGGGGGAAAATACTAACTGGGGCTGACAGAGATGTAAACTCTCATAACTCATGCCAAACTGCCAAGGTTGGGTTGCCAGAGGTAGGCAGAGGGCTGCCCCACAGATGAGCTCCCCACAGCACTGGCACCAGCACCCAGCAGTGTGGCAACAATCAGGTTATTGTCAGTGTGCTGCCCTTGACACGAGTGTGCTGTGGAACTCAACAAACCTGGCACTTTCCTCCCATCCCACTGGCTTTCCCAGCGCAGGCTAATCCCATAAGATGCCCTGTCAGCACAGCCATGGCCCTGCAGCCTGCAAGGAGGGACCCCATCTCCCTCGGACACCATCGTGGGGTGAAGGGCACAGCCCCAGCAGCTGCCATCAGGCTCAAGGAGGGCACAAAGGCACCACGAGCACCAGCTTCTGTTGCTTCAGAGACTCAGCTAACAGGGTCCATTTGCTGGGTAGTTCTTGGAATAATAAACTGTATCATCCAAAAAAGCCAAACCACAAAAGGGGATCAGCTTGCAGCACGGCTCACAAAAGCCCCTTGTCTGGAGGCCCCCCCCACACCCCCTCAGTCTTGTGGAGAAAACTCAATTTAACCAAAATAAAGGAAAGTTAGGGAAAATTAAGGCAAGGCTGTGAAACCTGGGGCTGTTCAGCCTGGAGAAGAGAAAGCTGAGCTCAGGGGAACCGCAGCAACACTGACAAGTACCTAAAGGGTGGGTGTCAGGAGGACGGGAAGATAATTTTTTCTGTCTCCAGTGACAGGACAAGGGGTGATGGACATAAACTGGAACACAAAACGTTCCACTGGAACACAAGGAGAAACTCCTTTGGTGCTGAGGTGTTGCTGAGATCCCCCTGAGCTCAGGCTTCTCTTTCCCAGGCTGAACAGCCCCAGTTCCCACAGCCTTTCTTCCTCACACACGTGTTTCATCCCCTCAGCATCTTGTGTCCCTGCACTGGCCTCTCTCCAGCAGTTCCCTGTCTCTCTGGAGCTGGGGACCCCTTCACGTGCAGGGCAGGAGTGATGGTTGCCAGCCCTGTCTGGGAGCACCACTCCAGTCCTGGTCAGCTACCCCCAGCCCCAAAACCCACTTGAATTCCTTTCAACCTGCCATTTGAGCAAGTCATCTTCAGCTTTAGGTCACATTCATCCCACGTTCAATCACCATCAGCCAGAGGACTATAACAGATCAGAGTCACAGAGTCTCAAGGGCTGGAAGGAACCTGGAAAGCTCATCCAGTGCAACCCCCCTGCCAGAGCAGCAGCACCTAGAGTAGGGCACACAGGAACTCATCTAGCTGGGTTGGTATGTCCCCAGAGAAGGAGCCTCCACAGCCCATCTGTTTCTTTGGAATCTCTTCTGTTCCAGCTTGTGCCCGTTGCCCCTTGACCTGTGCCACCCTTTCCCAGCCATGCTGGATGCCACAGCCCCACAGGCACCAGGCTGCCAGACATCTGACCTTTGGGGAGAAACACCCTAAACTCCCACATCCCCCTGAAGCTGTAGGATGGGAGGGGGCTGCCTGAGTCCCATAGTCCCACAGCCCAGTGCATCCATCCCATCCCAGGGCAGGCCGTAGCCTGCGCACCACGACCCCGCCATCACGGCTCGTCTGCCCGGCAGCCTCCTGGCTGCATTCCTGCCCTAAGCAGCCTGGATTTGCTGTGCTTTATGAAACACCAGAAGAATGTTTTAAATGAAATTAATTCTTACTGAACCCGAGGTTTCATCAGAGCGCTGCCTGGGCACGGTTTGCCGTGAGCCCGCGCCGCTTCCCGCCATCGTCCTTCCCCTCAGGGCAGGAAAATGCCAGCCTTGGTATAAAATAATGACAAACTTGCTGTACAGCTCTGCTCAGAACTGCTCAGAAGAGCTCTGGGGGTCTCGTCCCAGCTTGTAGCTTATGCTCAGCAATAGTATTACATGTGGTTTTTTAAGAAACAGCTACGGGAAAAAAGCATCATGGAAGAAAGCAGCGGTGAATGTGCCAAGCGGTTTAGAACCATAGAATGGTAGGGGTTGGAAGGGACCTCCAGAGCTCATCCAGCCCAATCCCCTGCTAAAGAGGGTTCCCCTTGATCAGGGGACACAGCAATAGGTTTGGAAGCCTCCTAGAAAGGAGACTCCACACCCTCCATGAGCAGCCTATGCCAGGGCTCAAACACATCCTGAGGAGAAGAGCAGTGCCCAGCACACCAGCAGCTCACACCAGGGCTGTGCCATGTGAGCTGGCCCTTCCTAGACAGCACAGCACAGCATGGCACGGTTTTTGGCACGGACAAGGTCCGTTTGCAGCACAGACATTTCTGTCCCGGCGGTGGGAAGGAGCAAGTGGAGGTTTGGGAAGGGGGCACGGAGATGTGGGTGCTTGGCATGGCCTCACCAGCTTCCTTTGGGAGCAGACAGGGGAACTGATGTGACACTGCCCAGCTTCATCTTTACAAAGTCACTCAATTAAACCCATAAAGCCACCTCCCAGAGCCCTGGAGCAACTCTGCTGTCCCACTGGTCCCCGTGCCAGGGCAAGCTGAGCAGGATACATCCCTTGCTCATGGCTGGAGCAACTCACAGCACCCTGACCTTGTTATTTGCATAACACAAAACACTGTTCATACATCAGCCATGAGCCCATGGCCAAGGCTCCCACAGCATCTTCCTCAGAGGTCTGTGGGCATACAGTGGCCACACGACCCTTGTGCTGCCATGAGGAGGGGGATGCCAACCCCAAGGTGCCCAGGCACAGCCTGCTTAGTGATCTGCCCTCAATGCCTGGGCTGTCACCCTGAGGGACTGTGTCTCTGCCTGCCTGGCTGCAGGAGATAGATTTATCAGCCTGACCCCTTCAGGGCCCAAAGCAGCTGAATTTAAAGGCAAAGAAAAAACAAAAGTATCAGTGCTGTAATCCAAACCCAGGACCTTCAGGGATCTGCCTGTGGGTTCTGAGTGCCAGCCTGGCAATATCAGGAAATATGAAGAAATAGCAATAAAAGTAGTCTTGTTCCTCTCTGCTGGCTGGCTGGCTTACAGGACACCAGAGCAGCTGAGAAATACCTTCCTGCAGTCATTGACAATGCATGTCTGAGGCTGAAAATATGCTTCTCTGGCAAGAGCCCACATATTTAACCCCGGTGGGCACCAGCAGTTCACCTCGTGAGTCCAGGAGTGGGGCACCAGGGAGAGCAGCAGGATTTCACCACTGTCCTGGGCACAGACACAGTGGGGACAGTGCTCTGGGCTGCTGACATCCAGCTGCTGGATGTGAGCAGGATGTGAGGGCGATAAGTGGCAAGAGTTGACCTGAAAGCAGAAGAACTGTTGCAGCTCCCTCCTTGCCAAGCCCCACCCCACCCCCAACCCTGAAAAAGATGTCTGGGTTGTCCTGACATTGAATATTCTCTTTGCAGTGAGCCATATCTCCTCCATTTCGCTTGCTCCAGCCCTGATGCACACCCTGGATTCACACTCTCACCCCTCACAGACGAGGCTGGAGCGAAGCCAAAAATGTCCAAGGGAAAAATGCAGCCAGAGCTTCCAAGCTTCGTGGTAAAACCACATGATTTTGATGGGAAGCCATAAATCAGTCCCAGGCTCTCTCAGCCTCCAGTAACTTCTTAAAACAAACCTGGGCTGAATTTTAAGTCTTGTAATGAAATCTGAAAGCAGGTGAATTGGCCACGGGCTTTAAGCACCACTGCAAGTGTTGTACACAGGGGTGGACTCGGCCAACAGCCCCAGTGCTTGGCTGAATGGGCTCAGCTCTCCCTTAAAGATGGAAGCACAACCAAAGCAACTCCCAGCTTCTGCAGGTGTGAGCTTGATGCCTCTTTGCCTGAGAGCAGAAGAGCCTGGAGCACTGATCTGCCTGACCCTGGGGCACTGACCACCCCATAAGGAAGGGAACCCCCTTGCCATGGGTCCAGGACCCATTTGCCCTGCCCAGATGGTGACTTGGGCATAGAGGATTTTGCATCAGAAGGGGTAAATCCTCGTTTGGCTGTGGGGATTGGGGAAGCTATGTGAGGTGGTCTGGCTGCAGGGTCTTGGGTTTCGGTCCAAAAGAAAGAGAAGGCTCTTATTTGGTTAATGTGCCTCCAAAGAAAGGCTGTATCCTTGTTTGATCCCATTGCTGCATTGTCTGCAAGGAAACACAGGGGATAGATCTCCTCTGATACCAGCAATACCATCTCACCCATCTGGATGGGGCTTTATACAAGAGGGGATAGATCTCCTCTGATACCAGCAATACCATCTCACCCATCTGGATGGGGCTTTATACAAGCCCCTGCTATTAGAATTTAGATCCCTGGGAACTTGGAAAGCAGCAGTGAAACAAAACCCTCTGCAAGAACAATAAAGAGGCTCTCGGCCACAGCCAGAGAGATCTGCAGGGCAGGCACGGGCAGCCCTGCCAGATCCCATGGCTCCAGCACTGCTGGGCTGCTCAGGTTCGCAGCAGTCTGTTGGTCTGGGGGATTCCCAGGGGTCTGGGGGATATCCAGGCAGGGAAAGCCCTCAGCTCTGCCTCTCTGCATCCACAGCAGGTGGATATTGAGATCGTTGTCTTCCTCTCTGGTTGCTTCTCGCCAGGCCCCGTCCTGGATAGAAGCTCCTGGAAGAGCCTCTGAGAACAAACATCTCCAGATGGGCCAGAGGGACAGGCTCGGCCCCAGGGAAGGTGGCAGAGACCAGACCCGGCTGCTCTGCAGATTTTGGCTGCAGTTTCTGCCTGGGATCTGCAGCTTTGCTCCGTGAACTCAGCTGACACCAGGGCCAGGGGCCACAGCAGCACTCTGCAGCCAACGGGCTGAGGTCCCAGCAGAAACGCTCACGGGGCTGCCTTTGGCTTTTTTCTCACACCTCTTCTTTTTTAGGACCCATCTCCGACCTGCAGCACCTCAGACAAGCTCAGGAGCTCTGCAGGGAGGCAGCAGCCAGCTGGTGGGATGCTGCTTCAAGGATACAGGGTGACTCTGGCTCCCTGGGAGCAGCCGAGTGATGCCTGTGGGTGAGTGGGCATTGCAGAGCAGCAAAGGGCATCCCAGCCCCTGCACCCCCTGACCCTGCACAGATGTGACCCTGCCAGCCAGGCTGGATCTCATTGCTTTGAAGTTCTCAGCTGATGCAAAGGGTCCTGCAGCCAGCCCTGGGGAAGAGGCCAAGCAGCCAGGGATGTGACTCAGGAACGGCTCCGGCAACGAGGGGAAAAGGAAAAGCAGTTTATTATGTCTGTGCTGGCTTCCAAGTCACCACACAGGGGAAGCAACGTGCAGCTGAGCCCTGACAGGGAGGGGAGAGCCTGAGAGAGCTCTGCTGCAGGACACAGCAGGCACCCAGCTCCTCTCCCCAAAACATCCACCACAGGAAACCCCTGAGTGCCAAGGAGGGAGTGGGCATGAGTCAGTGCCCCCCTCCACCTTTAAAGCAGTTTGTTAGCCTGTCTAATTAGCCAGTGGCTGAGCCCATGGAGGAGTTGGGGATGTTGGAACCCTGCCTGTGCCCAAAGAGCCAACAGCCTGCACCCCCCTCCTGTGGGGAAGGGGCTGGGAGGGAGAAACTGAGGGAAGACAAATGCAATTCGACGTCTTTTTATCCCTCCTTCCCTGAACCATTAGGTTTTATTGTCACAGACATTTTCTATAACACGGGGGAATGGAAACTCTGCTCCTTCCCAGGCTGTGGACAAGCTGAAATAGGAGAGAATGACAGAGGGAGTGTGTGAGGACAGGAAGGGACCGGCCCCGCACGCCCTCTGCGCCGGGGTTAATGCCTTTCGCAGGTGCCATTGCCCAGATCCCCTCGATCTGCTGCTCCCCTAGCTTGCTGGGGTGAGGGGCCCACAGCCCTGGCAGAGGCAGTTTTGTCACTCACAACATCACAGATCCCCAAGAGCAGCCAGAACATTAAAACCAGGCGTCTTTATCTGGAGCTCGGCAGGCGAGGCCGCGCCAGCAGCTCAGATGCACCACGCAGCGCCCACAGCCCGTGATGGATCAGCTCCGAAAACAACACCCTGCTAATCTTCCTCCCCAGCAGCCATAAAACTGTCTTCCCAGTTCCTTCAGAGAGGATTTACAGCAGCTCCAAGCATCCCGAAACGGCTGGAGGAGGCGAGAGCCCCCCGCGGCTGCCTGGCCTCGTACCTGGGGCACAGCGATGCCCCTGCACCCCTTGGCCCTCGGCCACTCCACTTCATTCCTCCCCCTTCCCCCAGACTAACAGTCCCCAGCAGGGACTTGGCAGCCCCTCCAGAGCAGGTCAGTGCCCCCAGGGTTGTGTCTGATCACTGGAGCTTCTCGCTGAGGTGCCAGCCTGGCTGCCCCAGGACAGCACCCCCTAAAAGAGGGGAGAGGATGGGGTTTGTGGGCACTGAGATGGGCACAGCCGCTGTGGAGCAGCTGCTGGTGAACTTCTGCAGCCCCTCCAAGACTGAGGTGCTCAAACAGCCCGTCCCTTGGCTGGGCTGCCTCGTGCCCTCCATGCTGGGGGGGCAGCCTGGGCTGGCAGGGACAGCTGCCTGCAGCTTCGGGGACAGCCTTAGTGAGTGGTGAAAGGCAAAGGGCAGCATTTCACCCAGCCACAGGCTCACAGCTGCATTCCAGTCCTGGGGGCTTTCCAGGCGTGTGACTCAGGGGGGTCTGAACCTCTGTGGGGTTCACAGGGGGAGGTCTGAACCTCAGAGGGGCCAAGAAAGCACCAAGAAACCCCGAATTTACAGGGTAGTGAGAGCAAAAGTGCTGCCCCTGCGCTCCCCCTGCAGCAGATCCAAGTGGGAAACCAAAAACCCGACCCAAGGCTGTGCTGAGCCCCTGCCAAGAGCCAGGGACAGAAATATCCTTGATTTCACCAAGGTGTGAATAACTTTTGACACTTCCAAGGCTTATTGCCTTCCAAAAAAAAAAACCACAACCCCTCTCCCCCAGCAGTCCCCATTCACACTCGGCAGAGCTGTGCTTCATATGAATGGAATATATGAATCACTGTAAAGAATGTAAATGCTTCCCTGTACAAAGAAAAAAAAAAGCTCCCTCAGAGCAGCTCAGAGCAGCCTAAAACAAAGGCATGGCAGGAGATGGGGACAAACCCCCATCGCCAAAGCAGGGCTGTGCAGGGCAAGCTCAGCAGCCAAGGGCACACAGGGGTCGGTGCCAGCAGAGCTGGGTGCCCTCCACCACCCACAGCAACCCACAACCAGCTCCCCCTGCTTCCACAATCCCTGGGTTGCCAGCTCCCTGTGCCTTTCACATTGCAGCTCAGATCCCACCCTGAAACTCCCAGTTTTCACATTGGAAGCAGCACATAAAAGAGAAACCCCCTTGATTTCCATTCCCCCACTCAAACACTCCAGGGCTGTGTCGGGGAGGGTCGGGTCAGCCTGGCTGATGGAAACTGAGCGATTCTGCCTGCAACTCCTATTTTTTAGCAGTTTGGGATGGTGGATTTTTTTTTCTCCCCCTCCAGGCAACAGGGCAGGGAAGAAAAATGTAACTGGAAGCCCGGCAGAGCCTGGCTGAGGCTCCAGCTGCGATGTTTCCCCTGGCATCGCCGTCTCAGCTCTGCGCACGCGGTGGTGGCCGCAGCCCCGGCGGCTCGAGGGAAGCCAAGATGGGGCTGGAGAGGCAACTCTGGGCTCCTGGGTTGTGGTCAGTCCCTCAAAGAGTTGAGGTAGAAAAGCCAAGAGCAGCTGAGGACGGCCTCAGAAACTCCCATCTCCCCCTTCCAAGGTGCTGGGCTGCTCTGGGGGGCTCACAGTCACCCTCCCCACCATCAGCTCCGAGTCCTAAACTCTCAGGCTCTGGCTCTGAAAGGGGTGCCTTTGTTTTCCCCGTGTCCCTCACGGAGGGATCACAACTGCATTTCTACAGAAGCAATAAAAAAATCCCAGGAATTCACCAGCCTTATGATTTATTAAACATGTTCCTTGTAGCAAAGCTGCCCATAGAAGAGAAAATATCTCCGGTAGGTTATTGCTTCGCCTGGGGCTACCGTACGGGGTGGGGGGGGGGGGGGGGGGNGGGGGGGGGGGGTTGGAATCTTTCCTGGCTTATTGGGAACGTTTGGAGCTGGGGAATCTGGTAGATCAGGAGCCAATTAACAGCCACGCTCTTAAACAATCCAAATAAAATAAGCACCTTGTATTCCCCAAGGTGTTTGTGGAAGGAGCTGTTGGGAGACCTGCCCTGATCCCACTGGTACCCGTTGCAGCGACCTCCCGTCGGGGCTGGGGCACTTGAGCCTCACTGATGTGCCAGCTCTGGGCATCCCAGACACTTTTGTCCACACAAACGTTATTTCATAAGAGCAGAAAGAAAAGAACATTGAGATACAGCTCGGTCTTGTCTCATTCCCCACCACGGCAAAGCCTCTAGGTACGAGCCACTGGGATAAAGAGCAGGCGGTGGGAGGGGGGGCAGGGGAAAAAGCGGGGATGAGAAAGGGAAAAAGAAGTAGAGAGAAACCCACGGGACAGGGACCTCGCTTGGGAAGAGCCGAGTCTTTACGATACTCCTCTGTACACGGGGCAAAGCCAAAGGGACGCGGCTGAGAGCTCCGCGAGGATTCCTCCCGCCCCGGCCCGACGCGAGCCCAGGTGAGCGCGGAGCGGGAGCGCAGCTCTTACCTCTGCGGAGCGCGGAGCGGGAGCGCACGGGCTGGCTCCGGCGGGGACCGGCCGAGGCGAGACGAGCCGAGCCGAGCCGAGCCGAGCCGAGCCGAGCCGGGCCGGGCCGGGCCGGGACCCCCCGGTGCGGGGCGGAGCGGGAGCGCGGGGCGGAGCGGAGCGGAGCGGGGAGATGCGGAGCGGAGCGGGGCCGGGATGGGCTGAGCTGAGCTGAGCTGCCTGATGCGATTCCTCTCCTTAGTTTGTCTCTTCTTCTTTTTCTCCCCCCTCCCCGGGGGTCCCGGCCCCGCGGCGCTGCCCCGTTCCTCCGCCGGAGCACAGAGGCTGCGCGTCAAATGAATCCCGACGTGTGCAGCCCCCTCGGGTTTGGGAGCAAAGGGCATTCGGCCCCTTCTGCGCCAGAGCAGGGGGTGGGCACGGGGGCCGTGGGCATGGCAC
The DNA here is from genome assembly GCA_013401255.1 of Urocolius indicus. Taxonomy (NCBI): domain Eukaryota; kingdom Metazoa; phylum Chordata; class Aves; order Coliiformes; family Coliidae; genus Urocolius; species Urocolius indicus. The sequence goes on from WBNH01009702.1 coordinate 39,193, forward strand.
ATCCCTCCCGGGTCCGCTCCGCCCTCGCCTGCTCAAAGACGCTCGGTTTCACAGGGATGCCGATGCCGGCAAGACAGGACACAGAAGTGGGAAAAGACCCTCCTTCATCTGTTCAAGCATCCGAGACTGGGTGCTGCCCCAGCTCCAACACCGCCCTGGGACGGGGCAGGTTGGGGTTCAACCCTCTGTCCCCTTCTTGGCCTGTTTGGCAGCCCAGGGCTGGAGCAGTTTGCCTCCACGCTTCCCCAAACCCACCGCCCTTTCCCTTTGCAGACAATCCGAGCAGGAGATGCTTCCCTCTCCTTACTATGACTGAGAATCTTCACCAACCCCCCAAAAAACTCCTGCTACCTTGAGTGGAAAAGTGAGGAAATGCGGTGCTGGTGCAGCCAGGTGCTGTCGCCTCTTGGTTCAGCGCAGATTCAGATCACGCAGCGGGACAGAGATGCCCTGATCCTGGCAGAGCAAGATGCCCACAGCCCCATCTCCAGCCTGTGCAACCATCCCGGGGTGCTGGAGCAGTGGCATCCCGCTGGCAGCCGCGTGCCAGCCGCAGCCGGGTGGGTGCATGGGCCTGGGGGGTGCAGGGCCCCGGTGTGCCCCGAGAGGCAGATTAAGGTTGCTGAGGCAACGGGCACACAGAGAAAGCCCGTCTGGATCGAGGCCGCTGGGGAGCACAAGGGTGTTTGTTTTCTGTATTAAGCGCCTGAGCAATGGGGTGTGTGTGGGGGGGTTGCATCAGACGGCTAATCCCCCCTCAATGCCTTCCCTCGGCGAGCGGCCGCTGTAGGGCCAGACCCTGCTCCCAGGAATGCTGATGTGCTCTGCCCAATACGGGCAGACTGGGCTGGGGCAGGGGTCCCCTCCATGCCCCTGCTGCAGGCTGTGGTGAGCAGCTTAGAACAGCCCTGAAGCTGCTCCCAGCCATGGCTGAGCCCGGGTGAAGCTCAGTGCAGCATCGCCTGCTGCTCAGGGACCACAGCCCCAGTGGGATGGCTGCTGGCAGAAGCTGCTCTTGGCCCTGGCAGTGCCAGTTCTTCTGCCCTCACCCTCATCCCACCTGCAGCCCCCAGTGCTGGGGAGCTCAGGCAGAAGGCAGAGCACAGAGGGGCTCATTTCCCACAGACACGGATCGGCCTCGTTTAACCGGAGCTCTCACTGGCAAAGCATTTCCTTTGCACACAGACTCATTAGGCAGCACAGACATTCCTCTGTCCCACAGAGCAAACCATCGGCTGACGTCTCTCTCTGTGCCTCTCCCTCCTACCATCACCCCTGCACCTGCCTCTTTGCCAGGATGGAACCTGAGATGCAGCCGTGCCAACCTGGCCCTGCCGCTCTGGCCACCCAGCCCCAGCTGGTCACACGCTGCTGGTTCCTTCCCTCTGCCTGGCTGCTGGAGCAGCAAGGGCACTGTCTGCACACTGTGCCATCTGCACGTGGGCCACAGGAGATGAGCATGCCTGTGAGGGCACACAAGGCTGTGGCTGCCAGTGGCACAGCTGCCAGCAGCACTGCCAGCCCAGACACAGCTTGTCCCCAGCCCTGGGACACGGCTCAGCCCGGGCACAGCAGCGTGAGGCCGGTGCTGGCTGTGCTGAGCTGCTACTGAAGGCTCTGCTCCCCCATGGGAGAGGAAAGCTGGGCTTAGCACGGGATTTAGCGGCTCTGCTGCCTCTAACCTCTGGCAGCTCTGTGCCCGCCTGCCGTGCCAGGGCTCCACGGTGGCCTCGGCCTCCCAGGACAGTGAGTGATGCTGCCTTGAGAACCAGCAGCAAACTCACCGTGCCAGCAGCACTGAGTGACCCAGCGAGGGCTCTGGCACCGCAGCATCACCGGGGTCTGAATCACAGAACCCTTGAAGCTGCTGCAGTCCCAGCCCTGCCCTCACCCTGCCCAGCCACCACTAACCCCTGGCCCTCAGCACCTCAGCTCCATGGCTTTGGGATCCCTCTAGGGCTGGGGACTCCCCTCGCTCCCTGGGCAGCCTGGCACAGGGGCTGACACCACTCTCAGGGAAAAAAAGCTCTTCTTACTAGTGAGCTCACTGCTGCTCGCGGGGTCCTGGGTTTGCTCCTTGCCAAAAGCCCCATCCCAGCCATCCTGCTGCTCCACACAGGAGGAATGAAAGAGAAGGAGGAGAAATAATTCAATTTAGGGCTGAAAAATGCCTCGACTTCATTTCGGTGGGTGATGGATGTAACCGAATCAGCCCCGTGCACTGTAACAGCGTTTCCATGTTTCCACGAGATGGATAATTGTGCTCTGAAAACCAGCCCTTGGTGCTCAGTAGGAAAATCTGCCTTGGGGGTGTGAGGGGGCTGAGGGCTGGCACTCCACTGCACAGCAGAACCCCATCATGCCAGGGGCTGTGCCTCACGGTGCCCCCATGGCACAGGAGGCTGAGCCAGAGGGCCAGAGCACACTGCCAGGCTCTCTCAGCTTCCCAGCAGAGCTGTGCCAAGGGCAGAGCCGGGAGCTCAAAGGGGCATCACCCTGGCACCACAACGAGAAGCAGGTGAGAGGTGGTGGGATGTGAGGAGGCCTGGCAGGCAGCGGCGGTGCCGGCACAGCGCGGGGTGAGCCGCGGCTCCGTGTGCAGCGCGGTGCCAGATCCCAGCCTTCGGGAACATTCAGTGATGGATTAAATGCAATCTGACTACCACTGTGGGAGGTTGGAGAGAATTACTTCATCCCAATGCACTTCGGAAAGTATTTAGAGTCAAATTTTCAAAAGCCCCTGAACGATTTAAGAGCCAAAATCCCATTTTTCCAAAGTCACCGAAACGAGCAAGAAAAGAGCAGAGAAGGAAACACACAGGTCACTCAGGGCCTGGGGGGACAGAGGTGATGGTTGCCACAGGCACAGCACCCGGAGCAGCCGCTCTGCCGGCTCCATCGGCGGCAATCGGCCGTCGCAGCCTTCGCCCTGGGAGACACGAGGATGCATCAGCCTCCAAAAGCATTCCCTGTGCTTCTGCTCCAGGGTTCTGCTGGGGCTGGGTCACAGTGGCTCAGTTTGCAGGGGACAGTCCCTGTGGGCTCAGGGACAGCACCTGCAGCAGCTGTTGGGGACTCCACAGCCACCGCTGCCACCGCTGGCACGGAGCGTGGACCCCGCCGGGCAGGAGGGTCCCAGGTTGTAACTGGGGCAGGAAAGGTCCCCAGCTGTAAGGGGAGCAGGATGGGCTGTAGCTGGGAGCCACAGGGCTCCTTCCCTTACCCCACAACCCCTGCAGCCTCCTCAAAGCATCTCTAGTTCCCCATTCAGCATCCTAATGAACCACAAGGGCAGTTGGGACTCTCCAAAGCAGCAACCATAGAGACTCGACCCACCTCCCCCCCCAAAAGAGTAAATCCCAAAGCAATTAGCTCTGCAAGCTTCGGCTGGGCTGGTGGAGGTTCCACATTCCTCGGTGGCTATAAAGCTCTTTACTGGGATTGTTTTCCTGCATAAGTCCTGCCCTGGGTACACATGGCCATGGCTCCAGCTCCCAGTGCCTTTGGTGCTGGTGTCATAAAAACCCCACTCTCAGCACTTTGCCTTTGCTAGAGCAAAAGAGAAGCTGGTTTTATACACTTCCCCTGATAGAAAGCATAAAGGATCTGAGACAGAATTCTTGCTCCAGGATCCTTTACAATTCCTGGAGGACATTTTTGGGAAGGGAAGGGTTGTATTTACTTTGGCAGCTGACTCTGCTCCTATATACATATGCATGGAAAAACTGCACTCACCTAAGGTTTCCACAGCTCCCTTGTCTGCAGAGAGCCAGCCCAGGTGGGAGCAGGCAGCCCCCAGCCCTCTGCTTGGAAATGGCTCGTGGAATTGAAAGCCACAGAGGAGCTGAAGGTGAAACTTCTCCCTGTGGTGGCCCTGGAGGCTGCTGGCCCTTCCCAGGCAAGTGCTCGCCCAGAGCCCAGGCTGAGACCTGAATAGAGTTGTGGGGTGCAGTTTAGGAGGGGAGGAGAAGGAGGATGCAGTTGGTGAGTGAGAGCTGGTATTGGAGCAGAAATAGGAGCAAGTGATCTCTGGCCCTGTGCTGCCATCAGGGATGTGGCCTCAGCACCAGCAGTGGGGTGTCCCCATGCCCTGACCTGCACAGGCAGCCCCTCGCTGAGACATGGGGCTGGGAGTGAGGGCTGAAGAGACCCACATCACCAGCAAACACAGCAAATGCAAACCAGACACAAAGTGCTGCCTCAGGGCCTCGTTTGGAACAGCACAGCCCGAGCTTGGGGACGCTGCATTCATACAAACAGCAGCAGCATCTGCTCCTGCCCTCCCGTCCCTTGAGCACAGGGAAACCTGCCCACAGCCCTGCCAAGCTGTGCTGGGGAGGTGAAACAAGGAGTTTCCTTGTGAATAACCCTCCTTGGGCTGGTTTTTTTTCCTGAACACACTGATTCTCAGCTGCCTTCTGCAGGAGGTGTTGCAGCACTTCACTCCTCAGCTGCTGCTGTGGTTCCCCAGGGAACAGCAGCATTTGGGAGGGTGAAAGCAACTGGAAAATGAGCTCCTGTCCTGGCTTCCCCAGCTTCACCTAACCCAAACCAGCCCTCCCTAACCCAAACCAGCTCAGCAGGAGAGGACACAGCATCCCCAGGGTTTGCTGGTGCTTGAGGCCATGGGGTGATGCAACCAGAGCCAGGCACTGTGCCCGATGCACCCCACGTGCCCCTTGATACCCCCCCATCTCTGGGCACCTCTCCCCACCCTGCACCTCCAGCCTTTCCCTGCCTGCTATGGTTAACTCACAAACAGTGGGGTTGGAATAAATCCACTCATTGGCACGTTGTAAATTCATCAGGTGCTGGAGACATTTGTTCCAGCCCACTATAAACACCCCTGGCTAGGAGCTAGTAAATCTGCCTCCAGGGCTGGTGGGTGAACAGAGTCTTGGGTCCCAGGGGCTGCTGCATCCCAGGGCTGGGTGACCCCACAGCACACAGATGTCCTGGGAAGAGGGTGGCTGAGGAGAGATGCTGTCAGGATCAGGCTCACACACACTGCTGTCACTCTGCACAGCTCCTCCCCACACTATTCCTGCACCAGTGAGCAGGGTGGGTGAGGAGCTGTCACTCTGCACAGCTCCTCCCCACACTATTCCTGCACCAGTGAGCAGGGTGGGTGCTGGGAACCCATCCCAAGGGATGAGGGCAGAGTCCTGCAGCCCATCCAGGAGCTGCCTTGGGGTTCTGGTGACCTTCCTGGAGCTTGTGGCAGGAGTTTTGCTGCTCCTGGGGCTCTGCTGTGCTGCTGAAGCATTTACACGGTATAAACCAGTTGTAAAAGTGGAAAGAAAAAAACCCAGGTAATGTTTTATTATCCACCAAACAGCTGCTGCTTCGTTTTATGGGGGGGGGTCACTCTGCAACGAGGTCCAGCTGGCAAAGCCAAACCCTAGTGAACTCCAGGCACCCACTGGCCTGGAGCACTCCCCCAGCACCAGGCTGGGCACGGAGGAGTGGGCACGGCCCGGGGCAGTGACCTGGTTGCTTTATGATGTTTATCAGCTGTGCTTTTGTTGGGGCTGTCAGTGAGTGGCTCAGTGTGCAGCCTGAGGCAGGGCAGGTGGTGCTGAGCAGCTCAGTGTTCAGCGCTGCATGAATCCTGACACCTCAGAGAGCTGAAGGTCCCTGGGCATAGAATCCCAGCATGGTGGGGGCTGCAAGGGCCCTGCAGAGCTGCTCCAGCCCCAGCTCCTGCTAAAGCAGCTTCCCCTGGCTCAGAGGGCACAGGAACGTGTCCAGGTGGGGTTGGAAACCTCCGGAGAAGGAGCCTCCACACCCTCCCTGGGCAGCCTGGGCCAGGGCTCCCTCACCTCAGCACCAAAGGAGCTTCTCCTTGTGCTGAAGTGTCACTTTCTGTGTTCCAGCTCATGTCCATCACCCCTTGTCCTGGCACTGGGCACCACAGAAAAATATGTGGTGCAGGTGTAGCAAGACTGGCCGCAGGCAGGCAGCAGGATGGGCTCACCTGGGGCTGATTGTGCCCAGCTGAGGAGAGAAGGCTGCTCATGCCCTATATAAGTGGCAAATAAAGCCAGCTCAGGGCTGGCCTGGGCTGTTCCCTGTGGATGAGGTGATGTTGTTGGTGTCTTTCTCAAAAAGGCTGGTGGTAGCAGCTCTTTCCTGCAGACATTTTGGGCTGAGTGGGAGAACTGGGGAGGTGGAGAAGGGTCTTTTCCTTGTTTCTGCTCTTACAGTATCAAAGGTGAGAGCCTGGCAGCTTGTCTGTCCACAGGTTGCCCCAGGCAGCTCAGGGTGCAGCTGCTGGGTGAGGGGTGAGCCTGCCTGGGCTTTGCTCAGTTAATGAGTGGGTGATGAGTTTTTGCTGATACAGACATAATGTCCTTTGGAAACCAACATCCTGATGTGTGTCCTTTGCTCTTCCCATCACCAACACAAGGAGATGGCTGCTGCAGCCCTCAGCCTTGGCCTGGGATGTGTCCATGGATGCAGGTGGGTGATGGCAGCAGCTCCAGGGGACTTTGCTTTGTCCTCCCTTTGTGGAGAGGGACTGAGGGGAGACTGGAGCAGCTGGAGACTTTTGGCCAGGGTAAGTCAGAACCAGCTGGGACACAGGGACAAGTGAACCAGTGGCTCATGGAGCTGTGGGAATGGGACCTGGGCAGGGTTCAGCTGTGCTATGGGGCACCTAAAGCCCCAATCTCCAAACCTCAGCACTTGCCAGTGCAGATGTGGGTGGAAAATCAGTGTTGCTTTGCCTCAATGCCAGAGTAGCCTCCTGCCAGCCAGGCAGGGCTGTGTGGGCACTGGGATGTATCTCCCAGCTGGGAATCAGAGGGGCTGAGAAGTTCCAGGAGGGGAGATGCAGCTGCTGGGCACAGGGACATTGCTGGGGGCAGGCACAGTGTCGATTGCTTCTTGGTGTCTTCCCTGGGGATGAGAAGACCTGAAAAGCCCTCTCCTGTCACTGTGAGCCTCAGGGGTGCAGCAGGATCTCAGCAGGGCCCTGCTCAGGGCTCTCGACCACCTCTCCCAGCAGAACTGCTGCAGCATCCACGTGCTGGGTCCCCCAGGAGACCCTGTGGGGTGTCAGCGATGCCGAGGCAGCTCTGAGGCTGTGCTGAGTGCTCTAGGGCTGTGCAGGCACCAGCCCCTCCCTGCTGTCAGGTTTTTAGACTCAAGTCCTCAAAAATGCAAAAAATGCTCCTGGAATCAAGGTTGGCCTGAAGATTTTTTGGTTTTGATCTTTTAGCAGTTGCTGCAGTGTTGCTGTAAGTGCATCCAGATGGCTGCAGACCACACAGAGGCAGGGCCCTGCTCCACCAGCACAGTCACCTTCAGGCCACCCCATCCCACCTCACCTCTCAGGGACCTTTTGGTGCCTTCGGGATGTGCCAAGAAGCAGAGCTTGGGGGTTGTAGAATCCCAGCATGGTGGGGGCGGGAAGGGCGCTGGAGAGCTGCGCCAGCCCGAGCGCCTGCTCCAGCAGCTTGCCCTGGCTGAGGGGGCACAGGGGCGTGTCCAGGTGGGGTTGGAAACCTCCTGAGAAGGAGCCTCCACACCCTCTCTGGGCAGCCTGGGCCAGGGCTCCCTCCCCTCAGCACCAAAGGAGCTTCTCCTTGTGTTCCAATGGAACTTCTAGTGTCTCAGCTTGTGTCCATCACCCCTTGTCCTGTACCTGGAGACAATAGAAAAATATCACCCCATCATCTTAACGTCTACCTTTTAAATACTTGTGAATGTTGATGAGATCGCCCCTCAGGCTTCTCCAGGCTTAACAGCCCCAGGACTCTCACAGAGATGTTCCATCCCCTCAGCATCTTGGTGTCCCTGCACTGGCCTCTCTCCAGCAGTTCCCTGTTTCTCTGGAGCTGGGGAGCCCAGAACTGGATGCAGGACTCCAGATGAGGTCTCAACAGGGCAGAGCAGAGGGGGAGCAGAACCTCCCTTGATCTGCTGCCCACACTCTTCTCGCTGCCCCCAGGCTGCCATTGGCCTCCTGCCCACGAGGGCACTTTGCTGGCTCATGGTTAGCTTATCACCCAGCACTGCCAGGTCCCTCTCCTGGAGCTGCTCTCCAGCAGGTCACCCTCAGCCTGTGCTGGTGCATGCGGTTGTTCCTCCCCAGCTGCAGGACTTTGCACTTGTCCTTGTTGAAGTTCCTCTGCCCAGCTGTGGCAGGTTGAGCTCTGTGTTATTAGGGTTAACCCTAATGGATGGTGGCAGAGTGACCTGTCCTTCAGGGCTGGTGGCTTGTAGTGTGGCTCCAAGTGATATTGTGGCAAACCATGGCCCTGGCTTGGCAAGGATGTGACCTCCAGTAGAGCTTTGTTAAATGTAACAGGGAGCTGAGTGTGTCTTGTAGCCATAATGATACATCAGCTGCTGAGAAGTGATGCTGAACTGTGTATGGAAACCACTGGCTCCATCCCCTTGACTCCTGGTGCAATCCCTGCTGTGGGCTGCTCAGCACACAGCTCTGGCCTGGCTCAGGGAGCTGCTTTGCTCTTTGTGTGGCCTCTTGCTGATACTTCAAATGGAGGAGGAAAAAGGTGGATGTAGTTTATTAGAGGTTACTAATAACTCTGCTGTGTGCAGAGAGCTGGAGCAGGGTAGACCTGGGCTGCTTTTGGTGCTTTTACTGCAGCTCAGAGCTGAAGAGGGATGGATGGATGCAGGTGAGGGTTCCCTCTCAGCAGTATGTGCCCAGGAGGCTGGTGGATGTCCTGGCCTCAAGATGCTCCCCAGGGATGCCCCATCCCCGCAGATGTTGCTGCACTCCCTGGTCAGTGCAGTGTGCTCAGCCCATGTGTTCTGGCCCATCTCTTCCTCACTCCCCAAAAGCTGGAGACCAAGTGATGCAAAATTAACCAGGAGGCTTATTTGAACCCACCACATGTTTTGCTTTGCTCAGAGCCATGGTGGGAGCAGGGCCAGCAGGAAGGTGCAGGTGCCTGGATGGGGCCAGGGGTGCTGGAGCAGGCAGGGTGGCTCAGGTAGGGTTATGGGGGGGTTCCCTCCTGCCCACATTGGCTCCTCTGGAGCATCTGAGTGCTGCCACTTCTGATTCCTGATCTTGTTCCTCACAGGAGTGAGCAAGTGTTTCCTCAGAGCTGGTTCTTTGGAGAGCTTTTGTCAGAAAGCCAGAGCATTTCCAGGGACAGCAGAGTTTCCTTTTCTAAAGGCCAGTTCCCATGCAGGAAAAATGTGTTTTGACCACAACCGATCCCCAGTTCTCCTCTGTGACCCTACCCGAGAGCAAGAGGTGAAGTGGCAGTGGTGACACGCTGGTGCCTTGGCCAATTCTGGTCCATGCCATGCTGCCCAGGGTCCCTCACTTGCCCCCAGCATCACCCCAAAGCCAGTCGGGGCTCACTGTACCTGCTGGGGATGCTCAGAGGAAGGTCCCAGTCCCATCCCTTCTCCCCTCCTCACCTCTGGGCTCAGCTGAGCACCCCTGGGCTGATGGCTGTGCTCCCCCCTCCCCTCCACTGCCCCCCCAAACTGAGGAAGTGGCAACCACAGAGCTCTTGAAAGCATTTTTTTGGTGGAGACCACCGGTACTGAGAGATTAAAGTTGCTGTTGTTTCTTCCATTACTCAGCTTTCCTGAATTATGGGGTGTAATACTCAGGGAGTGGGAATAATTAGGGGAGAACAATGGCAGGCTTGAAGGCTTAAATATGCCTGTGTGGTACTCTCAGCCAGTCCAGCCTGCTGTCACATTTCTCTAGGCCTCCATTTTCCACAGGCTGTGCCAAGCCCTTTCCACTCTGGGTACCCACTGCAAAGCTTCCTCATTCCTCAGCTCCACTGTCCCTGTTAACGCTCTGCTCCCCAGCTCCTGCCCCCAGCCAGGGGCATGGCATGGCCCCCTGTGCCCAGCCTGGGGGGATGCTGGAGCCCAGGGCAGCCCCTGTGTCCCCTTTGCCCCCTGCAGCCCCTCACACAGGGCAGGCAGAGGTCCCAGCCGGGTCATTTTGGTGCTTGAGGAAGCTGCTGGGTTTCTCCCTTCCTCGGTGGCATCTTGCTCAAGTGCCTTCCCAGCAATGGCTCACCACTGAGGAACCTGGGGGGAGAAATAATGGTCAGGGAGCTTGGGCAAGAGGCCACTGTGCTGGCACTGGCCCTGGGGCAAGGTCCTGGCTCCAGCTGGGGCAGGAGGTGGCTGTGGGGAATCTCCATCCTCAGCAGTGGGACTGTGGAGCTGCAGCCTGGGGCAGAGCCTGCCCTGTGCCCAGCAACTTCTTTCCAAGCTGTTGGATGTCAGTGTTAGCACTAATTAAAACAAAAGCCTCTTTTCCTTTCCTTCCTTTGTTATTTTCTGGAAGAAGAGCCATTGTTCTGGCCAGCACTTTCCCCAAGTGAGCTGCCATGTCTCAGCTGCCCACGTGTGACGGGCAAGGATGAGCCAAGGGGATCCCAGGGCTGAGATGAAAGTCTGGGGCTTTGCTTCCTTCAGGGCCAGGATTGGGTTTCAATTTGCTCCTCTTTCTTCACTGCTTGGCAACCTCAAATGCATCCTGCTCCCTGCCATCCATGTTTCCAGCTCGTGAGTGGAGTGGGATGGGGTTGGGGATGGGCTCTGTGCTGGGGGGGGGAGGGGGTTCCTGTGTGGTCCCCACTTGGTGCTGTCACTGCCAGTGGTGCCAGGGCTGGGGTAGAGGCTGCTGCCAAGTGCTTTAAAAACTACCCCCAGAAGCCAGCAGTGCCAGGCTCTGTGGGGCTTGGAGAAGGTCACCTGCAGGCAGTGGCACTGGAGTGAGGGCAAGAAGCTGAGCGTGTGCCTATGTGATGTGTAGACCCTGTGCCAGCAGCTGAGAAACCTTTAGCATCCCTCAGCTTGGAGCCAGGGCTGCCCTGGGGGCCTCAGCAAATCCTGCAAGGGCAGATGGTACCAATGGCTGGGCAGTACCTGTGCCAGGTAGCTGGGGAGGCAGGAGGAGAGGTTCCCCAGGTTCTCCCATCTTTAGAAGCAGCCACAGGGACACCCAAAGCATGTCCCCCCCAGGAGCTGTGCAGCTGCCCAGATGTGCAGGACCAGGAGGTGGCTCCTGGGACCTGCTGGCACACACTGGCAGGGTCTGGGCTCACAGCTTCTCTCCTGGGCCAGCTGGTTGCTGGATGAACAGACTAATGCCAACTGGGGAAGGAGGAACAGGGACCCGCTGCTCTCCCTGGACACGGCGTGTTTGAGCTGCTGGAGGACAAATTTAACCCTGAAAGCAGCAGCAGCAGCAGCTCTTGGGGCAGCTGAGCAGGGGCTGGGCTGTGTGGGGTGAGGAGGAAAGTTCCATCCCTTGGTTTGTAAGCTCAGATCAGCCCAGATGCAGTGAGGATGGGCTGAGAGCAGCTCCTGCCCTGGGATAGATTAGATGCCCTTTGACAACCCGCCTTGCTGGGGTTTGGGGAAGCACAGACCATTGCAGCAGCTCCCTTGCCTTAGAAGCCACAATTGAAACTATTTTAAAAGAAAAACAACCATTTCTCATCAAAATGCCTGTCTGTTCCCAACCCACAGCTGAAGGGCTTGTCAGGGGCCAAGGCTGCTCAACACAACAGCTTCCTGAGCTGCCTCTGGGCAAATCCACCCGAGCTGCACATTCTGGGTTCTGGTAATTGGCCCTTGGAAATGTTGCCCTTTTTGTAGAGAGTCAGAAAGGCTGAGCTGGAGCTCCCTGGCTCCCCCCCACAACTCCCCAGGGTCTTTGTTTCTGGGATGCAACGAGCTGATGGTTTTGGTGTTGTGCAAAAGGGGCTGCAGGAGCTGTACCTTGTTCAGACAGAGCCTGTCCCCATAGGGCACCATGTCCCCGTGCTGCATCCCGGGGCAGCTGAGGATGCCTTCTGGAGGGCACCAGTGTTGCTGCTGGCAGCACAATAGGAGCTGTGGTTTGAATTCTTGAGGTTGAGTTGTGTGGAGTAGAATGAGAGGTTGAGAGCGGGTGAAACTGTGGGGAAGGAGGCGGAAAAGATGGGCTTTGGATGGCTGCTGAGGGGTGGGAGCATCCCGCAGCAGGGAGAGCACCGGCGTCCTCACCAGGTCAGGGCACAGGGCAGGGATGGTGCTTCTGCTGATGTCAGTGTGCCCTGTGCCAGTCCCTTCCCATCCCAGCTTGGCAAGAGCTGCCAAAACGGCCGAGACAAAGCACTGCACGGTGCCTTGGGAGCGTGGACCCAATCAGGGGGAGATAAATCAAGTGTCACGCAGGGTCCCTGCCCCTGGCTGCCCGTGCCAGGCTGCCTGGGAGCAGGGAATGTTTCTCAGTTTCTGTTCACCCAGTGCTTTTAACAGCCACTTTTGCTGCAGTGCTGCCTTTCAAAGCACTGGATGAGCTCTGCAGCCAGGCAAGAGCGTGGGAGGAGGGTGTCTGTCCTGCTTAGGAAACACAAAACAATACAAGAGGAACAATGGAGCTTCTTTCCCTTCTCCTGAAATACCAAATGGCACCGGCTCATGGCAGAGCTGTTGGGGCAGCTCTCGTGTCCCCTGGCCTCAGGACGGGAACTGCAGATTCCTCTTGCTTGGCCCTGGCAAGGGATGCTGAGGGAGGGTGGGTGCCAAGGGGCATGGCCAGCGGGCTGCCCTGCCCTGACACGGCTGCCAGCGGGCACTCCCTGCTTTGGAAGCCACGTTTGGGCCAGGGCAGGGCTTTTGCAGCGTGGCTGTGCCTTGGGGAAGGATTTTGTAAGCTGCCTGGGCTTCCCAGCTCAGCTGAAGGTGTTTTGCAGCCAGGGGCTCAGGAAGGTTTATAAAAGCATTTGTGGACTCCCAACTTGTCAGGCTGTTACCAGGCAAGGGGTGCATTGGTTTGGTACCCATGGGATGCCAGGCACAGGGAGCTGCTCAGCCAGGGTGGACAGAGCTGGGAGTCCTGGGGCTGGAACCCACACCCCAAGCATCTCCTCACCTGGCCCTGGTGCTGCCCAGCAGCTGCTGGGCTTTCAGTGCATGGCTGCAGTTGGTGCTGGGGGATGTGGAGCTGCAGCACCCTGAGGGGCTGGGGATGAGCATCCCACGAGTGCAGGGCTCCAGGGAGCTGTGTGTTGAGAGGTAAGCTGTTGGTGCCAGGGCTGCCAGCACTGTGGCAGCCCTGATGAGGAGCTGCCATCCTCAGTGCATGAGTGCTTGTGGGTGAAAGATCCTTTGCACAGCTTTGGTGAGCCAAGCACATCTGGCTGAAAGCTGTGGGAGCTGCCCCGGCAATGAGGACACGAGTCTGGAAACACTTGCCTCCTGGAGAGCTTCCCCTGGCCCATCCAGCCTCCTCTCCCAGCACCATCCTTTCCTCATCAGTGGGTGCTGGGCTGTGGGGTGTGCAAAGGGTCAGCGCCTGGGGCTGCTGCCCACCCCAGTTTAGGTGGCAGGAGTAGTGCTGGGAGCTCTGCTGCTCACCAGTGAGGGGAAAAGGGATCACCTGGGGTGAGGGTGGGATGAAGGTGCTGTAGGGATGAAGCAGTGTGAGGAGTGGAGCTGTGCTATCTCTGTCACCCTGTACTGTGTGGTCAGAGCAGGAGGGCAGCAGACAGGTAACAAACCCCAGGCAAGTTGAGACCAGGAGCCAGATTGTCCCAACACCAAGGAGGTGAAGTGGTTTAAACCCTCAAGTTAGATCCAGGGCAGTCACAGGTGGGATGTCAGCTCCCACCAGCACACACTGTCCAGACACCAGCCCAAGTCCTGCTGCAGGAGGGCAGAGGCTGGAAAAGCTCCTTCCAATCCCCATGGGTACCGCTGTAACTAAAGCTCCTGCAACCATGGGCCTGGGGTTGGGGTCTGGGTGATGCAGGGTCTGTCTGCTGCTGTCCCAGGGTGGGCACAGCATGGGGACCTTACCCCATACACCCAGGTCCCACCCTCCAGCAGCTCCCCCTTCATATCCTGCATCTCCCTCACTGCTATTGTCATCTCTAATATCACCCAGAGATAGGAAAGGCTGAGAGTTGCCTCTTTTCCTGCCAGGTTAAATCCTTCCCCAGGAATGTCTATTATTCCCACAAGTCAACTTTCCCCTTTGTGGTATGTGTCCAGGGGTCAGGGCTGGCACCACATGAAAGCAAAGGGTATTCAATAACCTAGAGCCGTGGAAAGGCTTTAGTCCAACTCCAACCATGTTCAGGGTTTTATTGATGCAGCATGCCTTTCCCCATTTGTTTCCTATAAACAGCACATGGTAATGTTTAGTAGGTTTCAAACAGAGCTTTTTGCATATTCTCCCTTGTCTACAATGAGCTGCTCAGTAGTAGACAGTTTTAATTTACTTAATGCAGCTTTTGCTTTTTGTTCTTCCAGGGGATCTGAGCTGCTGCTGACCCAGTCGCCCCAGCAAATTACTGCACGAGTCTGGAACTCCCAGGGGGTGACAGTGGGAGCTTCAGCCCCACTCCCAGCAGGGTGAGAGCCTTCCCTCACTTGCCAAAGGAGGGAGAAAGCCCTGTCCTGAGCTCTCCATTGTAAAATAAACCCCCTTTTTAAGCTGCAGGATCAGCCTCCTCCCAGACTCTTCAGACACAGCCCCTGGGGCAGTTGCTGCCCAGAGCTGCCTCAGGAGCTGAGTGTGAGTTGGGGCTGTTTGTGGCTCTTTTAAGAGGCTGTTGAGGCAACACCCGATGCTCCCCAGCTCAAGCCAAGGAGAAAAAGGCACTTTATTGCAAAAGCTGCTGCTGCTTAGAAAAGAGAAGACTGAGGGGAGACCTCATCAGCACTCACAGGTACCTGAAGGGTGGGTGGCAGGAGGATGTGGGACACTTATTTTCTGTAGTGTGCAGTGATGGGACAAGGGCTGATGGGCATCAGCTGGAACACAAACAGTTCCACTGGCACAGGAGAAAGTCCTTTGGTGCTGAGGTGAGGGAGCCCTGGCCCAGGCTGCCCAGGGAGGGTGTGGAGGCTCCTTCTCAGGATGTTTCCAACCCCAGCTGGACACGTTCCTGTGCCCCATGAGCCAGGGGAAGCTGCTGGAGCAGGGGCTGGGGCTGGAGCAGCTCTGCAGGGGCATTCCAACCCCCACTGTTGTATGATTCACTGTCCCTGGGCTGGCAGTGCCAGGGGTGTGCCATGCCTGGGGCTGAGGAAGGCAGTGGGGGGATGCCCCCCCAGCACGCTGCAGGCAGCTCCCTCCCCCCACAGGTTCCTGGGGAGGATTTACACCATTCATACGAGCAAAGGAGGCACAAATTCCTGCTCCTGGAGAGCTGCCATCACCATTCCTCACCTGCACACACGTGGCCCACAGCAGCCATGGAGCAGCCCCCAGGTTGTGCTGGCACAAAGGGGCACAGATGCCTCTCAAGGTGGTATTTTACCAGCATGAACGAGCACAAATAGCATCTGCAGTGAGGGCTGGTGGCAGCGAGTCCCCACTAACACAGACGGGTATTCAGGGGGAAGCAAAAGGCCAAGTGCTCAACCAAGCAAACATTGACTGTCTGGTTTCCCAGTGCTGCCCATCAGCCTCCAGTCCCACCCCCAGTGTCCGTGAGGTGAATACTGGGCAGTCTCCTCCCCGGGCAGCAGCTCCCACCCGCTGCAGCTGCAGCATTCCTGGCGCGTCGCTGCCGTCACCCGCGGCATCGCACCCAAACAAAGCAAGAGGAACCCAGAGAGCTGACACCAGGAGGCTTTTAATGCAATTGCTTTTAAAATGCAGCTTTAAATGATCTCTTAATGGGCAACAGGGAGAAACGGGAGATCTTTTTTATCTTTGCAATGTGTGGCACCTCTGTCCAAAACCCACCCATCAGCGCTCTCCCTCCACGCTGCTCTCTGACTGCTCTTCCAGGACACACAGCACACGGAGCATCCCACCAAAGGGAACCAAACCAAAAGGGATGAAGTGCCTCGATGAGCCAACATTCACCTGGAGAACCTGAAGTAACAGCAGCACAAGCAGCAGCTCTCTCTCTCTCTCTCACCTTCCACTCAGCCACAAGAGGTCTCGGAGCCGCCAGCGCTGGTGGAAGCCTCCGAGCTCCAAACGGTCTCCGTGGATCTGTGCCTTCATGCTATGGAAAGTGATGTGAGAACTGAATGTCTGACTGCATGTTCTGGCTCCCAAGGATGGCAGAGGAAGTTGATTTTCCAATATCTTGCTTTTTTGGAGACGGAACACCGCTCTGTGTTTGTTTTACAGAGCAGCAGGTGCCTCAGCCCGCTCGCCAAGTCAAGTAAGGCAGGAAATTCTGTTGGAGCCCAAACATCTGTGAGAACAGAGCCCAGCAGCACCTCTGCACCACACAGTGTTTGTAGACTGTAACTGGAGAAGAGGCTCCACTTGCTGAGGCACATTTCAATACCTCCTTGTCAGTGGGAGTTCTGGTTTTCATTCCCTGGACATGCCCCGGGGCTGCACACGCTCTCACACCCCAACGGCCTTTCAGCCACTCTTTGCCTTTTTCCTCCACTGGAAACATTCGGTGCTGCTCCAGTGTGGTTCAACAGGCCTCCCCTTCTGAGGGGAGGAGCCCTGAGACTGATGGGGAGGGGAAATGCCAAGAGGTTCAGCTGCACAGACCTGCTGAACCCACCACACCACCACAGCCCTGGAAGAAAAGGAGCCTCCCGAGCCAGCACAACTCTGCCAAACCAGCCCTTGGTGTCAGGTCTGTGTTTTACTGGGAACTTCAGCATCAAAGACCTACAGAAAGACTATGTGCATACCTCCAAATTAACTTTAAACGCCTCTTTTTAAGGTCAGTATTTAACAGGGAATCGCTGGGCTCACACAGTTTGGTGCCCAGTTCTGGTGCCAGACCCAGCCGCAGATGTGAAAGGGCTGGAGCTCTTCTAGGCTCTGAGCAGTAGTTCTTGCACAACTAAACGTCACAACTAGAAATGAAGAGTAGAAAGAGTCCCCAGGGAATATGAAAGAGACATCACCTTATGAAAGATCTTCAGAATGAACCTGTGAAGTAAAAGAGCAACCAGACAATGGTCTTCTATAGAGGATGGAAGTAACAGTAGAAGAATATAACACCACCTTAAACAGTGAGTGACTCAGTCTGAATGTACCTGGGCAGGAGATCCCTACAGATCTGTGATGAAAGCTAAAGGTCAAACCCAGCTGGTCCCCTCCAGACCCAAAGCTAAAGGTCAAACCCAGCTGGTCCCCTCCAGACCCAAAGGAGCTGGGGCTGCCAGTCACTCTTCACCAGCAGGAAGATTGTCCTCAATCCGCCTGATGAACTTCATCCTTATTTCTGTGACACTGTCGCCCTTCAGCGTGTCCTGGACAAACTTCACATCTACAGCCATCTGAACCTAAATGATGGGAGAGGAAAGAGGAGAGCTGTGACCCTTGGTGATGGGAAAGAGAACTGTGAACCTTGGTGATGGGGAAGAGGAGAGCTGTGATCTCCCCTCCTAACAGTAGCTTCTCTCGGGACCCTGAGATCATGAGGAAACCCTCCTGAGGACTCTGAGAGCAGAGTGTGCAATGCAGAGCTCTATGGAAGCACTTGTTATCTTTCCAGATCACATTGTGGCCTACATGGTGGCCAGTGAGCACCTTACCATGCAAAGAGACCTCCCACACTGTAACCAGGACTCCCTGTCACTCAGGGTTACCTGTGCTGCTGCCCCATGTGTGTCCCTCCAACACTTCAGCTAAGCAAGATCATCAAGCCTGAAGAGAGACTCCTAAATCTGAGACACAGCTGCTTCTCTTGTTCCAGACAATTCCCAACTAAGTGCTGTAACTTTACACAGTGGGGATTTTGAAGCTTCATAACAGTTGAAGGAGATGCTTGTCCTTGGGTCATGGGATGAAGGGCTTGGACAGTGGGGCTCACAGCTACCATATGTAACACTACAGCTCTGCTCTTCTCCTGGGAATGAATTTTAAGTGCAAAGCAAACACAGAAGTCACAACCACAGACCTGGCACCCAAGTATCTGCTGATACCTTGGTGATTCATCTATTTGTCTCGCTAGAAGAGAGATGCTGGCTCACCATTTCCAGGGCCCCTCGTAGCACTCCACAAAGCAAGTTGGAATAGATGAGAGATGAGTGGTTGTCAGGTAGCTCAACAAAGTCCACCAAAGGGTTATTTTCCAAGATCAGGGAGAACTCATCACCTCCAGGACTCCAGTTGGTGACGCTCGGAGTGATGCCCAGGTACATCTTAAATGCAATCTGTCACATCAAAGAGAGAAGCATCAAGAGCATGTCCCAGGAAGCAGCAGCAGCTGCTTCTTTGTAAAATTACTGAAGGGTTCTGAAAACATCACAGTTTTCATAATCATAGAATGGTGGGGGCTGGAAGGGCCCTGCAGAGCTGCTCCAGCCCCTGCTCCAGCAGGTTCCCCTGGTTCAGGGGGCACAGGAACGTGTCCAGGTGGGGTTGGAAACCTCCTGAGAAGGAGCCTCCACACCCTCCCTGGGCAGCCTGGGCCAGGGCTCCATCACCTCAGCACCAAAGGAGCTTCTCCTTGTGTTTAAGTGGAACTGTTTGTGTCCCAGCTGCTGCCCATCACCCCTTGTCCTGGCACTGGGCACCACAGGAAAAAGCATCACCCCTAAATCCCTGTGAAACATTTCTCCCAGTTCCCACCAGTCAGAGAGCGAATTCTCTCTTTTTCCTCCTCAAGACCTAGGTCAAAGTCTCAGAGCACTCCTGTGAGTAGCAAATACTCTCTCCCCACCATGCAGAGCTGTGCTGTGACAGTCACCTTGGCAATGACATCTGCAGTCTCACGGAAGTCGTGGCACCTGCCGACGTTGGACCGCGCCAGAAAGTCCTCGATGAGCCGGACGCCGATGTTGTAACCCCTGTGAAAGCACCACACAACAGTTCCAGAGTGGGCAGCACAAGGCTTCTGAAGGATGGACAATGGTTACAGAGCAAGACAGTGGAGGGAAATTCAAAAGCAAGGCCTGAGAACTAGCAATAGGAAACGGGAGCTGGTGGGGCAGGCTTTAGGCACAGAGCAGCACACGCTCTGCTCACAAACACACTCACATTTTGTCGAGCTGCTTGTTGACATCCTCATCATTCTCATAGTCCTTGCACAGCTGGGTGACCAGAGCACCATAGGTCAGTGTGAAGAGCTCTGAGTTCTAGGCAGAAGCAAAAGAGAAACCATGAGTCAAAAGAGAGAACTGGCTGAGCAGCTGCTGCATCCAGAGCTGCTTCCCCTTGGCCTGGAGAGGAGAACAGAAACCTGCTGTCTCAAAGGAATCTGCTGCTTAATAAGGAGAGGTCTCAGCTCATACTCTGGCAAGGCAACTTCAGTCTCCTTGGAAAGAGAAATCCTCCCTGACTAGGAATGACTGAGCATTCCCTTTCTCTCCCCACACACTCACAGCACTTACCAGTGCCGTGTCCTGACTGACCTGAAGAGGGAACCCAGGAGGCTGCTCACATTCTGTAGCCATTCTTAGCAACCCCAGTCAGCTGCCAATCAGCATCTGCCAGCTTTAATAAGCATGTCCCCATACAGCTGGAATGACACCTCCAGTCTCTGGTGTCCTACTGACCTCCTGGATGGCTGAATGTGCAGTTGCCCAGGACCAGAATTGATCTGGACCACTGACCTAGAGGTGAAACCTGGCTCAAGCTGTTGGTGCTGTGCTGCACACAGGCAGAGCCCGTTAGGCTCCATTGCTGGGCCTTTCTACAGCTCATCTAATTCATATTTATTACATTCTGCTACCAAGACTCATCTAGTCCCTAGAAAATTACCCAGGCAAATCATTTGCTTCAGATCATCTCCCCTCAGACCCTTAAACAAGGAACAGCAAGGATGACTTCCAGTCAGCTCAGCAGATCTGTGTGTGCACATCTGCTTTCTGTGCCTGGGTCAGAGTTCCTCAAGCTTTCCTTGCACAGATCCCAGACCTGTCTCCTCTCTCAGCCACCACTCACCTCAGAGCCTCAACTTGAACCAGCTGAACCAAAGTGCATTTCCTTGGGAGCCATTCAGCCAGACCAGTGATTAGCACGGTCACTACAGGCTGCAAAAAACAGCCACAAGGGGCTTTAGCTTTCCACAGAACCTGGAGGAAGTGTTTTCAGCAACAAATAAATCACCCTGATTTATTTCTGCCTCCGCTTTTAGCATTCAGAAACATTAGAGAGTCTAATCTGGGATTAAAAGCCTATCACCTACCATGAGATGCATAGATGCAGAAGGTGAAATGAATGGCAAATACCAATACTACAGAATGAAAGCAGCAGGCAGGCAGAAAGGAAGGGAAAAGAGACAACATCAGAGTTAAGTGACAGCACTGATCACAGCTTCGTTCTGAGCACTTGCACAAAGCCAGGACCAAGAGAAGGAAGAATCAGTCCCAAAAGAGCAACAACATTCAGCAGACACAAACTAGGGCTGTTGGAAGACAGAGGGAATCCCACCTTGTAATTCATTAGCTATCAAAAGGCTTTAAGCAGGTGAAAAGAACCAGTGGCTCCTTCTGGGGACTTTTTGCCCAATTTTAGATCTAAGGAACTGACACATCCTTTGGGGTTTGTTTTTTGACTTACAGTTCTGCTTTCATCTCAGCAAGACAAAGGCTGCGCAAGAGTGAAGACAAGGTGGAAGTCCCTTTCAGCTCAGCTGGCAGCCAGACAACTGGCAGAGAATTTAATAAACATGCAAAAAAAAAAGTGATGCTGTTTTAAAGGATTTCAAGTAATTTCAGTATAAAGACAGGGCTTGGCAGCTGGAGGGAGCAGGGGGTGAGGGGCTGGAGGGAACCCAGCTGTTACCAGTCCAAGATGTTCTCATTCACTGAGTAAAGGCACAAAGCCATCACCTGTCACCAGCCCCAACGTGTGCAAAGCCAGGGCTGCTCATGGCTCACTTTAAACTGCTGTTAACAGAGCAAAGGTCTGAATTCATGAGAAGAAACAAGACTCTTCCATTTTCAGCTCAGCCAATGGCACTACATTGCCCACTAGCACTTCCACTGCTTTTGTTGTCCCGTTGCAGTCTCTGGTCCCAACGCCGTGTGACTGTTCTGTGGCTACAAACACGGCAGAATCCTAGTGAAGGATCAAAATCATGTTTAAAGAGCTGAAGCCCTGGGAGAGGATCCCTCGTGGTGTGGAGTGGGTAGAGGCAGGCAGCTGCCTGACAGTCCCAGAGCCCGAACCAGCCCATCAACGTGGCCAATGAGGGAGCAAACGTTAAGTTTGACTTGTCTTAGTTGCTTTCTAATACCGACACAGCATGGAAAGGGGATTAATCCCATCTGGCTTGAGCCAGAATCAGAAGCTCCGCGGTTTAGTTCTCCATCCCTCCCCCGTTTCTCGGTACAGCTGGACTGGTAACAGCCGAGTCGGGGCCGGCAGGAGGAAAGAAACAGCGGCGGGGAAAGCGTTTGCGTTTTGTCCAGTTTCCCCCAAGCACCGAGTGTCCGGGCCGGGCCAAGCCGAGCCGGGCCGAGCCGAGCCCAGCCGAGCTCAGCCCAGCCGAGCCGGGCCGGGCCGAGCCGAGCCGAGCCG
>WBNH01009703.1:0-32618 GCA_013401255.1 Urocolius indicus
TTCTATGATTCTATGAGTTATGAAAATTATTTGGTGGAAAAGGAAGCAAGCATGAGATATTTATTCACGATCTTGGAATAATGAAATTGCATTATCAATCTCAAGAGGAAAATTATAACAGAAAGGAAGTAGCATGGTCTTGATGTCCATGGCAGGACAGATATTAGGTACACTCCTCTGTCACACAGGAAAATCAGACCCAGCCCTGGGAAACATTTGTTGCAGAATGAGAAATGAAACTATATATTTCCTAAGTGAAAGAAATAATAGAGGATGAAGCTGATGGCCATGTCTTTTAGAGGATGAAGCTGGTGGCCATGTCTTTTCTTGTCTGTACCTAATCCTCAGTGCTTTCTCTCTATGACAAAACATACAAAATCCTCAGAGACCTATGATGCAGATTGCACACATCTTATGGATGGACCTCCAAATTAATAAAAAGTGGGGAAGAATTCTGTGGATGATCAAAACAGATAATTATTTAAGCACAGCACTCAGGCTAATCAGGAAGAAACTCTAAGTGACAGAAGCAGAGCTTGACAGACCAATGGTGGTTTTTATTGGCTTACATCTCTCAATCACAATCTTATGGTTTCTAGGCAGCAAAATCTGGTCACATGTAATAACCATTTCCCTAGCATCTAGTCAATCAAAAAAGACAGGTAACAGTTATAGGCAGAGATTTGCTTATGAAAGACAATTTCAGCCGCAATGCTGAGCTGGTATAGCTTATACTTTTAAAACGATGTCTGTTCAGCCTGGTGATCTCTTTGCTAGTTTTTTTGTACAACATCCTTTATTTTCTTCCATTACTGCTATAAAATTCTTTCAAAGTGCTTTAAACAGTCATTTAACAACAGTAAGGTATATTTAGCAGTCTCCCAAAGCTATTTGTAGATGAATTTCATGTCACAGAATTGTCTGAATAACTAGTAATAACATGCTGTAACACGCAATAACATGCCAATCTGCAATGTAGCCAGAGAGAAACCACTGAAATTACATGTTCTAAATATATTGTCTAATAGAAAAATGGAAAGTCAAATAGCTAAAAACATAAAGAACACACTAAGATGTGACTGGCAGCACAGTTCAAATATTAGAGAAGATGCTAAAGAATACAATTTAAAGAAAATATTATAGCAGAAAAGGAAATCTTTGTCATAATAAAATGTACAAGTATATTTAAAATTTCTTGTAGAATATCATACAAGGATGGATCTTCATGTTCCTGTACTTTCTGGTACTATGAGGCAAAGATGTCAATAGTAGCTATGATACGGGGCAAACCAGAACAAAGCTGTTTTGTTTTCAGCTAGCAACAAGGTTTACTAAACATGCCTGGCTAGTTCTAATCTAAACCATGCCATTTTACAGGGTGGCAGAGGAAAGTACAGAATTTAACAGTGATGACTCCAGAGGCAGAAAGACAGTAGTGGTGCTGATTCAGGTATAAATTGTTGAGAACTTGCTAGTGTCAGTGGACATGCTCCATCTTTAGAAAACAAAAATAAATCAGCAGCAACTGAGGTGCTGAGAAAGCAATCAAACCATTTAAGAGATTAACTCTCCTCCAAAGTGTTGTGGAGAAAGTCAGAATTGAGCACTCAACAATAATTTTCTCCCTGCAGAAAGCTAAATACAGAAACAATGAGAGAGTTTAAACTACTATTTTATTTTTTAAGATCACTGTCATTTGGTGGTTGCTTTTCTACCTGTTTTGTCGTTTGTGTTAGTGTATTCAGAGTTCTTACCCCAAGAATAAGGAAACAAGTTTCTTCATCTACTGCAGGCAACCTTGGCTGTTAGTATTACTCCAGAGCAGAATGAGACGAAGCTCAGACTTAATGCTACTCTGCAACAGAACAACAGAGCCGCATCTGGTCTATCGCTTCATCTTCAGTGCAAAGTGAATTTAGCTATACTTTTTGCATAGTTACAGGTTTTCCTCATACCTTGAAACCCTTGAAATGTTTCTTAAATTTAACTCATAAACAGAATTGGTAAAGCAGATTCAGATTTTAATTCTATAATTCCCTAATAAAGGCCAATATATTGTTTATTAAAATACATTTAACAAGAACTGTAGCCAAAAAACTAAACTAGGCTAGCACAGTAGGGTATAATCCACAAAAGATCATACTGTTGAAGAGAACTCATCTCCCAATGTCCATGACAACACACACCATATATAACAAACATTATTGGAGTGCAGCCAGGTCACCACAAAAAAACAAGTGATCTTCTACTATCCATTAAAACACACAAACATAAACTACATTCACAATTAAAAATTCAAGCATGACAGCTAATCATTCAAAATGACAATGAAAAGATACAGAATTAAGCATTGTCCAAAGCTTCTGTTATAAACTGCCAAATGAAATAGAGATGGATGGATGAACAACTCAGCAGCTTGTTTCTAAAAACCAGCAATATTCTGGGAGAAGCAGCTGCAGGAATGTAACTCTTAGACTGAATTTTAGAGATACTAACTATACTCTCAGTCACTTAACTGACAGAAGTATTTTTACAATGAGTATTGAGATTCATTTCTCTTCCCTTGTGTACTTAGGACTGTTTCAAATCATCACCACCAGCACCCATGACAAACTCTGGGTTTGATCTGTCTGTGGTCTCAGTGCACTGAGAGTTAGTATAGTGTTCTGATATCTGAGAATTTTTGTGAGAAGAGGAAATAGGGTCTTAATGAAGATAAGAAAGAATCGTAACTAAAGTTCTGCAATAATAAGTCTAAATAATGTAGGAATATGCATAAAGAGACTTAAAATATATATTTCTTTCTACAGAAAATATTTTTACTTAAATAGTGACAAGAATGAAAGTTTTAGGCAAGAGATTGGATATTTTTGTTGATGTCTCAGGAATCGTCGAAGATTTCCAGAAAAACAACTTACTTCAGAAACCATAATTCAAAACCTATAAACAAAAATGTTGACAGATATAAAAGGTCTTTTTTTTTCCTACGAACAGTTAGGAAGAAAAGATACAACTGATGAAGACACAAGACTAAATTGCAGACACACCCTTGAGCAAGTAGAGATAAATCAACTCTTTCAGAATTTATTACTACATTTCTGCTTTTCTTGTTTGAGGGTCAAAATTAAAACATATTTTAATTAAATCACGTTTACCCTCAGAAGGAGAGTAAAGTAAGTGTAATAAAGGATCCAAAGAATCATCTTTATACGTGTGAAAACTGTCTAGATCTTGAGCCATGGGTTTTGTCACTTTTGCCATTGCTATCCTCTCCCTGTCCTGACGGGGAGGTGAGGTAGGAATGAATGAATGTATGACTGTGGGTGCTCAGCTGTTGGCAGGGGTAAACCCAAAACCTAGGTGAACATAGATACACATTGTCTCCCTGCATACTTTAGCAAAGGTCATTGAAATACCTAGTTTATTATGTAATCATGACAGAAACATAAACATCTCAAACAGCTTTTACCACTTGCTAATGATTTCTTCTTTTATTTGGAGATGAGGAGTGGGTGAGTTTTTTGTTTTAAAGATTTTTGCTCAATTCTGTAAAGTCATCATTAGGTATACACATGATACACTTAGGTTTAAAAAAAAGTATGATAACACTGCAAAGGAAACAAAAGTTCTCCAGAACTTTTCTTCAGCCATTGAGGGTGAATTTTCTGTTGCACTTTGCAAGTTTTAGTGTCAGGGTATTTCTGAATCCCATTTCCTCTGAATGTAATTATTTCCTCACCATATCCCAGCCATTAGAGTTTCCAAGCTAGAAATTCACAAGCAGATAAATCAGTCAAACTTGTCTGGTTTACTGTCACTTGTTGAAATTTAGCTAAGCAGATGGGTGATTATGGAACATTTTCTTTTTGAAACAGTACATGCTTATGTTCTTCTGGTGAGACTGTCAGAGCTTTCAGTTTATGTGAATGGATAGGTAAAAATGACTTATGGACAAGTTTGGACTGAAGTCAAGATTTCATTTAAAAAACAAACAAACAAAAATTCTTAGGAAAGAAAAATACTTTTATGCACTTATTTTTATCATTGAAGTGACAAAAATCAGGCCTTCTTTTGTGTATAAGTTCAATATAGCCTGTACTTACATGTGTGTACTGTAGTCTCAAATAGGAATAGAATCAAACTTGATTTCCATATGATGGATGAACAGATTCACAGTTTCTTTTTTTTTTTTTTTTAATTGGAATTTAAAAAAAGGTCTGAGATTGGACCTGAGTTTGGAAGAAATTGTCTTTCTCTAGGAAGCAGATGATGATATATGCAGCCTTAACATTTATTTTGTGTAGTGTAAAGGAGGCCAACTGCTATTCTGCTGACTTCATTAGAAGCAGAGAACATTCTCCTGCAGGATCAGGGCTTGTGTGGGAAATGGCCAAAAATGCAAGACCTGGTCATCAGCTTTTCCATGGAAAAAGAAGCAGAAAATCTTCCAGGAGTACAATAGCATTGTTTCAGCTTGAACCATGCTGCAAAGACTTAATATATATATCCTCATTAAATTGAAAGTGTTAATTCCACATAGTTTAGCTTATAACACCAATAATTTAATTGGCAGGCTTTTTCATTTTCACAGAAAGTGAAGAAGTCCCCAGGTGTGAACTGTATTCATAGGCTAAAATACAGTAATTTAAAAGGTAATCTTTTGTACTTTATCAGTACTCCTCAATAGACACTTAATAACATGCCTGGTCAGAAATGGATTAGTAAGGCTCTAAAATGCTTCACTAAGTAATTTAGGATTTTCAGTTCCCTTTTTACAGCATAACAGGTATTCATGAAACGGTTCAATTTTTCACAGATGGACTTAGTATATATAGTCTAAATCTCACTGAACTCATTTTTTAAACCCAAACTGTGGTTCTCCACTGCAATTAGGTTGCTTCCTAACCCCAAAGCATCCCATCCCCACAGAAAGCTTTTATTTCAGCATGAAATTTCTGTCAGTGCTTACAGTTTTGCTGGTGGGAAAGTCCAAAATAAAGGGTGATAAAAACAAAACAAAACAAAAAGTTAAAGAATTTGACATATTGGGTTTTAATTTGTCTGAATTTTTTCACCTTAGTGCTTTAGTTTATCTAATGCTTTTGTGAAATCTTATAAGATAACTGAGGACGCTGAAACAAAGTTTCTCAGATCTGAGGGAAGTGCTCTAACCTCAGGACTATCATATAGGAGACAAGTACTGCCATCATTTACAGAAAGCGGTAACTTCTAATCAGCTCTTGAAAGATTAACAAAAGGGATGCTTGATTCATAGCTGCAAGCAGGTGCCCAAAGCCTCAAATGCGGTGGAATGTCAGTGACAGTATGAGAAAGCCTTATGAGGGTCAAAAAACCAGTACCTACTACACTCCATTTGTCTACCCAACCAGTCACTTTATCATAGAAGGCTGACATTTGCTCTCTTCCAGCCTTCAGAAACCTCTCACAGTAACCATAACCTTTCAAATATAATCAAGAGTGGCATCTCAATGACACTGGCCAGTTCTGTCAGCACGAGTGAGTCCAAGCACGCTTGGACAGTCTTTCCATATTTCTTCGAGGTCACCTATCCCTGCTTCTATCTCTTGTATGCTTCCTTCCTGTGTTTCATTTTTTAAAAGCCTCCTTATAAATATATATGTGTATAATGGAATTAAACAAAAACACTTTCTTTACAATTAGGTGTGTGTGTATATGCGCTAGAAAAAAAAATCCAGTTTTAATCAACTCAAAGTCATAACTAATATATAAAAATGCATATTTATTATGCTGTGATAGCAGTATTCAATCACTAGTATCAAATTAATCAAGTTCTGTGGTGAAGTAATTATGCAGTTGCCCTATAAATTCAAAATCGGTATAATCTCAGAACTAAATTCTGAGGTAGTTCTGATTCCTCTAGCAGAAAAATGGGCACTATATAAATTAGCCTGACTCATATACTGAGGCATTCACCTGAAACTTTAATTGTTGGCTGTTTCACTGATGTTATATGAGCATATACATGTTTAAGTATGTACAGAAAAAATACTAGAACATCTAAAAGTTGTGAATCCAGTTGTTCCCAGGAATAAGCCCCAGGGTTCAGAACTTGCAATGATTCTTCCTTTCTTATTTTAGGGAACATCTACTTAGCACTATTCAGAAACATTTACAAATGTTATCTTGTCAAAGCAGCTATTGTATCTCTTTCTTAGACAATGATTATAGTAACTCTGTTCATAGAAGCACAGATGGGTCCCAGAAGGGACCTCTAGGGAGCATCTAGCACAGTCCTTGATTCATATCAGTTCCAGTCAGATGAGTTTCTTCAAGGACCTGTCTATTTGAGTTTGAAGTATCTCCAAGGAGAGAGATTTCATGCAGAGCTGCTCTGAAAAATGTGTTCCTACATTTTATCTTTCTCATGGTAAAAATATATTTAATATCTAATTTAATTTTCTGTTGTTGCATCATTTGTCCTCTTTTTTTCTGTGTACCTCCAAGAAAAATCTACTTCCAATTGTCTCTATAGCTTTCCATTAGGTGGTTGACAATAGCAGTTAAGATCCCTGTTTAGTTTTCCTATGATTCAAAGAACCTCTCTCTACCTGTTTCCCCTTGTGCTTTATACATTCTATAAATTTTAGGACCCTCTGATAGGCTTGGTCCACTACATTAACATCTTCCTCACACTGGGAATCCAAAATGGGACAGAATACTCCAGATACAGTATCCCAACTAGTGAATCAAAGGGGTGGAGCACTTTCTTATCGTGTTAGTTACATTAAATTCTAGTGAGTTACCTTTGCCTAAGTGTCAGTAGACTAGGCCTATCTGCTTCATTTGTCCTTAAACACTTGTTGCAGGATATGTTGATTACTAGGGTTTAGTTGTGGCTTTGTTTTGTGGGGTTTTTTGAGTTGTTGTTTTGTTTTTTTTTTTTTTGCAGGGAGAGGAGGGGAAGGGGAATGAGGTGCAGGGTAGGGAGTTTTCTTTAATTCTATACTTGCTACAGAGCAATCAGTCTATTTAGATGCATGCTACAATCTGGATTACTTCATCATTCTAAACATTTAAATTATCAATTCTTGTGTCTGATTTTAATTACATAATATTTTCCACTATTGGCAAAGGCCTGATAGAAGTTTGAGGTAGTTGCAATGGCAGATACTCCATAAAATGTAAGTTATGTGGATTGCCAAAGGATGAAACTGTAAGTGATTGCTTTTCTTGGCACTTTGCTGAAGGGAAACTGGCACCACAATTTTTATAATAAAAGCTGTCGAAAAAAATAATAATTTATAGTAAAAGTCTGTGTTTAGTAGTTGTAGTAAGAAGCCTAAATTTTGCAGAAAACCCACACAGTAGATGATATGGACTAGAACAAGTATGCTCAATTTTACGTTTAGTCCAACATAAGATGGAGCAACCTAAGACAGAAAGTACGTCATACAAGTAACCTCTTTTGTCTTTGTTTAAATTCTTTGAAATATTTGGTGGTTTAATTTTAAAATTTTCACCATCTATCACAGAATTTCTGAATGCCTATGAGGTCTCTCAGACTCAGTGGAGGAAGATCATGTGCAAGATGTTCCCTATAGACCTCCTGGAAAACCACTAGAGTAGTATGAGATGGATTATGAAACTTTTTGCCTACCGCCTCAGTGTATCCACCACACACAGCTTATTTTCTTTTTTAGTCTCAGTGAAACATTGTATACTTAAACAGTAAAACAGTAAAACAGCAGTCACCAGAAATAGAAAAAAAAAGGTGGTTTTGTAATACAGATTGGATGCTAGCAGTTGAACTCAAAAGCTCACAAGCACTGTTTCATACTTCCAGCATCCTACTTCCATAAACACGTTGGTGAAAGAAAGCAACAGTATGCTTTGTCAGTAAGCACAACAACAGGATACACTGGAATATATAAATAACTCTCACAGAGTAGCCACTTATTTCACAGAATCTAACCCCTCAAGAAGAAACAAAAACTACTCGAGAGAGACAGTTTGGCCTATGTCCAGCACAGTCCTTGGTAAGGCATGAGAGAGTATCATAGCACAAGGTCTGCAAGTGAGCAGGACAAAGTGCTGAAGGCCAAGAACAGGACCCTCAAGTATATCCTTGTTCCTACCCTCAATCAGTTACTTCCTGGCCACAAAAAAATTCAATTCAGTAACTGCTTTGATGTCCAACCAGGCCGGATGTCACGCAATCAGACATGACTGCATGCTTATCACCACCCTATGCAACAGCACTTCTCAACGTCCACAGGTCTGGCCTTTCAACCATCCAGAGAACATGCACACTATGCAAAGTGCACTGCTGGGGACTACATTCTTGTAAAAGGTGGATGTCAATATCAAATTCTCTTAATTCTGTCCAAAATTTACAGTTTGGGCCTGGAACCTTCCCTATCCTCCACATCCTGAGAGGATTCCTCTTATGCTCCCCACTGCACAGCACTTCAATGACTGCCTGCAGGGCTGTTTACTGGAAGCTCAATCTTTCTTCCAGCCAGTGGAGGCATTCCTATGATCTGAAAAGGACAGTAGCTGGGGAGTGGAGAGGTAGGGAATCCTGCATCCTCTTGCTGGATGCATGTCCAACTCCATAAGACAGCCAGTACTGCCTAGTGCAAAATATAACCTGGGCCTTCAGAAGCCTTGCCAGGAAGAAAGGAGTAAAAATCCTTCCTGGCCAAGGAACTGCTCCAGCTACTGCTGTATTGCACACTAAAGCAATTTCCTCTCTCTTTTAATCACTCCTAAGGAAAAAAAAGTATCCATGTTGTTTTTTTGGGGAAAAAACAACATATTTGTGTTGTTCTGGGGGAAAGACATGGGGAAAGGGATGCACTCCTGCCTTCACAAGGATTTCTGGCTCCACTTTTTACAGTATCGATAAAACCCTGTTGACTCCAGCCCAGAAACTAAGCAGAGGCTAAGTGGATGCTGACTGTACTTCTTTGCCTTAGCACCCTGGCTCAGCATGGTAGTAGTCATGAGCTCTATTCTTTTTGCTGTATTACCTCTTACTGAAATTGTATCAGGAAATTAGTTGCTGCACACTTTTACATCACAGTCCTAGAAGGTCAGCAGTTCTGCACCAAATGTGCAAGAATGAACTTCACCATCTCTACTCCAAACACTTCATACAAACCTTTCATACCAGGATAAGTATTCTTTTGCTCAAGGACACTAGTCAGCAAAACATTTATTCCTATTCAAATTTCAACAAAATTCCAGAGGAATTTTTAGATTCCTGTTTTATTCTTCTATATTGTCTATCAAGGTGTTTGTCAACAGCTATTCAGAAATCTTTGAAACCAATTCAGGCTATCAGAATTCTCAGACAATGTCATAATGGAAATGCTGATAGAAATGGATTTATCATTTCCAGCAGTGTTATATCGGAGTGGCTTCTACTGCATATGAAAAAGAGCCCTGAAATATATAACACAATCTTAAGAATTAAGTAACATGATCTCAGAAGCCTTTGTTATGTGACAGAAATGACTGCAAGCTGAATTCAGCTATTCAGAAAAATGACTACAAGAACAATATCACTTTTTTTCTTGCTGTTTTGGTCCATCTGCAAGATGAAGTCTTTGTTCTTTTAAATATTTTGTATGGTGAGAAAATGTAGTAAAAATAATACTTGGAAGCTAGCAATATCTATTAGTTGATATGCAAAGGTATCAGATACAGCATAAACTAATTTGGGGAGTCTGAGCAATCTAAGTCAAGTATTGAGCAAATTTGTGCTGTCAATGGAATAAATATTTCTGTTGTCCACAATTTGTGTCTATATTATTCTGTAAAACTCGTGCCTTTAGAGTAGTGAGTACATTTTTACCATCTCTTTTATTGATCTCCTGTTACTAGAAATTGCTATTTCTGTCACAAAATGCATTACTATTTTCTCTTAAGTCCTTTATAAATCATTACACTTACAGATGAGACAGCATGCTAGCTCTGACACTCTCTAAATATTCTGTAGATCTTTCTCAAAATGTTCAAGTTGTTCTTGCATTTATTAAAAAATTCTTCACAGAAAACCTTTTTGCTACATAGTGAGTAGGTATGTCAGCTATCATGTGCGACCTTTCAGTATCTGCTTCATTTACCACAGTGAATCTATCATGACTGGGGGATTCAAAATAGTAACCAGATATATTAAGGATCCAAAGCACAATTATGTGCTTTAATTCAACAAAATTCAAAGGAGAATTAAAGAAAAATATCTTATATGTATGGCAATCTAACTAAAAGCATCTGACTTGGATGTTTTTAATAAAAATTCAGAGAGGAAAGCAAAACAAAAAATGGTGTTGATACACATGCCAGAATACTAAATGAGGCCCAGTTTTTGAAAACAGAAATAGACTAAGTATAAGGATCCATATGAAGAGACGATATTCATGCAGATTAAGTTAGACACAGTTCAAATCCTGCTTCTAGTGCAGACTCAATAGTTTTTAAGATTTACAGAATTCTTCCCACTAGCAGAAATTGCTTCTTGGTTTATCTCACAAACACACACATTGAAAATTCTGTAGAATTTTAATGAATAAAAATAAAATTAAATTATTTTTTTCCCTTCCAGAATTTCTACATCAACTCAAACATATGAAATAAAATATTCTTATCCCCTGTAAGAAAGCACACACTATGGGTTAAGCCTAAGCCAAAAATAAAAGCCCTTAAGAACATGATAAAGTTTTATTCTTTGCATAAGGGTAAGTTCCAGCTGGTAGAAAAAAAAATACACATTAGCAGTAGGAAAAATAGACTGAGTATTTATCACTTTCCAGACAGAATTCTGCACTGACTAGCATTTCTGGAAACACTTTGCATTATAAGAACATGCACACCAAAGAAATTATAGCACTCTCCACTCTCTGTAATCCGTCCTCACCAGATACACACACAATTTCAGTTATAATAGCTATTTCCTAATTATTCTGTAACTCAGTTTCTATTTAAAGCACTTTGAGAGGCTTTGCTCTTGCTATGAAAAACATACTCAAACCATCTCATTACATTTACTAAGAGTTTCTGTTGCCAAGAACCAGGAGCATAAAGCTCTTTTCTATACAGTCAAGAAGAGGAATCTACATTTTTAGGACTCACATATCTCAGTTTGCCTGAGGCCATGGAAAAAGGAAATCAGGAAACCTAACAGTAGCCACAGTTAAGAAATGGAGTCAAGACAATGCCAGCAAAAATAGTAATTATTGTTCAGAAAGTTTATGGATTATTTCCTAAATCTTAGAAATTTAGATAGAAAAAAAATGTAAACAGTTAAAGGTTTTCTGAGGTGATGATTGAGTCCTCAAAGTACCTTTCAAAAGAGCAGTCTAAGGCTCTGAGGGATATAGTTAGGAGAGTAAGACACATCAAACATTTGAGAGAAGGAAGGACTGAATAGACTTGTTTTTGTTGTGGTTTTGGCCTCGGCAAGGTTTTTTCAGTAGCAGGAGAGCTAGAGAGATGGCTTCTTTAAATAGAGTTGTCAGAAGTTTCCTCTGTAGCTGACTGGGTTAGGGCCAGTCAGTTTTAAGTTGGATCCTGCACCTGACCCAGGCCTGGCCAATGTGTGGTGGAGGTAACGCCTCTTTGAATAACATATTTGAGCAGAAAAAGTTGTTGTGCAGTGGCAGAACTGCAGCAGCAGCAGGGAGAGAGAATGTGAAAAAATCTCCACAGACACCAAGGTCAGTGGAGAAGGAGGGGGAGGAGGGTGCCAAGGCACCGAGAAGAAGGTTCCCCTGCGATATGTGGTGAGGACCATGGTGAAGCAGGTTGTACCCCTGCAGTCCATGGAGGACCACCGAGAACAAGAGATCCACTCGCAGCCCGTGGGGGAGGTGCTCACGCCGGAGTGGGTGGATGCCTGAGGGAGGCTGTGACTCCATAAGAAGTCCATCCTGGAGTAAGTTCCTGTCAGGACCTGGGAGTCCATGGGTGAGGTGCCCACGCCGGAGCAGGTTTGCTGGCAGGACTTGTGATCCCGTGAGGAGACCCAGGCTGGAGCAGCCTGTCCCTGAAGGACTGTCTCTCCCGGTGGATGNAGGGGTGGGAGGAGGTGTTTTAAGATGATTTTATTTCTCGTCTCTCTGCTTTTATTGTTTCTTTAATAAATCAAACCTTTTTCTCCCTGAGTCTGTTTTACCCGTGACGCTAATTGCTGAGTTTGATCTCTCCATCCTTATCTCAACTCACAAGCAGTTTGTTATATTCCTCTTTCTCTCTCCTGTTGAGTTTAGGAGGGGGAGTGATATTATGACTGGGTGGATATTGGGCTAAATCACCACAGCACTGTTTCCCTGGGATGTAACACCTCTGAATCAATAAACAAGGTTTTTGTAATCCTGATTTGAATTAGCTATTGGTCTCGGAAGCCTAAAGAGCGGTTTCTGTCAGATATTTGTTTCCAGACTCCAGCCCGCAGCAGGTCAGGAGTCATAGAAAGTTCAAGTGCAGGATGGCACAAGATCTAGGCATAGCACTGCAATCTGGAGATGAAGTGAAAGGCTGCTTATTTACATAGAACGGTTGCAGCCAAACATAAAGTTCATCACTCTGTTACATAAGCAAGAGTCTTAAAGATATGGCACAGACAGAAGGCAGAGGCTTATGTAGCTAATGTCATGGTTTATTATTACTAGGCAACTAGAAGAAACAGAAAAATCAGCAATGGAAATTGCAATGCATATGTTTTCCAGGAACATAAGATATTATGCATACATGTATGTAAGTGTGAGAATGAAGCTCAAAGGGAAAAAAAACCAAAACAACAAAAAACAAACAAACAGATATAAGCTAACAAGGGGGAAAAAAAGAGAGTGATGGAGAAGAAAAAATGAACTAAGCATTAAATCAGGAAGTCTTAAGCAATGGAGAAATAGACTAAAATAATACATGTATATATATATCTCTATATATACATACACAACAAAAACCCTACTGGAACTGAAAAGACTTTTGTACACAACTAAAGATCACTCATGAAAGACTTACAAGTAGATGTCATAGATGGAGACAGAATGGAAAATCTCTGGAGGGTTTCTAAGGTGACATAAGAGGTCAGAGCTGTCTTCCCCACGTTAGTACTAGTATAGGAAAAATGAAAAAGAAACATGGAAGTTGAGACTGAAATAATGAAAATACAATGAAATGAGAAGAAATTTTAAAAATAAAAGACTGGAAATAGGTTTAAAAATAGATATAGACTAAAATAAAAAAGAAATATGATCTCAAATACAGTTATGTGCTAATCTGTTAATATTATGCTAGGTATTACTGAGGATAATTGAGCAATACCTCAGAAAGACTTCAGAAGGACTTGATTTTAATGCATAGTTTAGAGAAACCACAGAAGTCCAAGTAATCTGACCAAAACTTTCCTTAACAGAAAACAAAGTTAAGAATACTTTGATTTGAGATTACTGGTACCTTCTGCAACAAGGTTTTAGTTGCATAAACATACAAATTTAACAAACCTGTAATAATTTACAGGCATGGTCCTGGATTCAGGGGTTCACAACCATGCCCTAAGAAACAGATATTTACAGTTAATAACATTGTTAGTACCACTCTTAGTAGTGATTTTAAGATGTAAGTGCTTTCAGATTGCCTTCCATGACATAGGATCTCAGTCATTCTACCGAAAAAAAATTAAAGAGGTTGAAGAATGCAGAAAAAACCACAAGTCTGCCCAGAGTGACAAATTCAGTCTGACAAAACACCCAAGTTTGAACATAGTTTGGAAACACTTGTCTGCAAAAGAGCATCCGAATTTCTGTTACTTATAAGGTACTAAATACCTTCAAATAGTGTGGAAAAACAAGCACAACTGCACTTGTCACTGGTATGATGAACAAGAATATTTGCAATAATCAGCACATTTTTTTCTGGCCAGAAGTAGATATCCATCTCTGACACGACCAACTTACCCTTCTTCTATAGTCAACTATAGAGAAAAAGAGTAATTGTAGTAACATATTACCCTCTTCCCGAAGTTAACAACTGAAATAGATCAAGAGTTATGCCCTAAAAGTAAAAATGTCTCTAGAAGGGCTACCTACATGGTTGCAGAAATTTGCTTTGCAAACATCCAAATTTAAATAAAGATGAAGACATATATGGCTGTTCCTTTACATCTTCAGTACATTGCAGAATGTTCCACACATTAATCTCCAACATTAAGTAGTTTATTTAACTGATTTTTCTAAAGCTCATATCACATGAAATATAGATAACTCTTACCTAATTTCATCTATATTCAACCTGTCCTCTTAGAAAAACAGTTCTTCTTGTGTGAAAGTCTTTTCATGCTTTTCATGTTTTCCATTATTTTCCCTAACCTATTCAGATTTGTATTACAAACTATTTGGCTTTATATTTCATCTACATGACTAATTCTCTACAGTACAGCTAAAACTCTGGGCAGAGATAAAAAGGCAAATATAACTTACTTCTGTTGGTTTGATAGGAAAAATATTTTTTGTATACATATCTATGTATGAACATATTAAAATATGTTGCTTTGGTAAGTTTATTGATTTCAGTTTCTAACAACTCACATTGTAATGTGCAACTAGTAATTTTCAGGACCTAATTTCAGGCTTCATAAATGACCAGAATTCCAGCCTGTATGTTCCCCTCTAATAAAACAATCAAGCTACTTTTAAGTCTCCTGGTCAACGTATTCAGAATGTACATTTAAATTACAACTTAAAATACAGAAACATATGTTGCAGAGGTCTTGAAAACTAGCACAAGTAGTACAAACTGTATTATTGTTAGGATATACTGAGGTAATCTGGGAACGGAGGCCAGTGAGCTGTCACCACCTGCCCCTTATCATAGTCCATTATATATTATGCTTTATTTTTCCACACAACCAGGTGGCACCAGTGCTCGAACCCAAACCTTCATGAGAACCTCTTAGTTTCATTTTGCAGTTGTGCTTTCTTCTCTCTCAGCAATTTATCTGTACTCAGTCATTTGTTTTTACACAGTTTAAGAAAAAAAAAAACCAGATAAAATCTGTTTCACAAGAATCTTTTCATCTTTTTCACAAGAATTTTCCTGTTCAAGTAAAATAGCACAGAAAGGAAGGAAAAAAATTCACCCTACAAAGAAATGAGAAATGTATGTCAAAAAAAGCAAGGGATGTATGCCATGGAACATGGTAAGCAAAAGATATGCAAGGAGCAGGAAGCAGAATATTCACAGAAACAAAACTTCTCCAGAACAGTTTGCTATAAAGTAAGATATCACTTATGGATCTTCTGTTGCCAAATGCTATGACTTCCCCAGATACTCTATCAAGCTTAGGCAATCTTTCTTATTATGTTAAATCTTCCATCACCATCTTACTCTCATATTTTACACTGTAATACAAAAAGACACATTGAATTGTCACCATGAGTGACAAAAGCCCTTCACCTCATTCTTTTATTAATATCACTTTTTCATCTCATGAAGCACACAAAATAAGCAATATACAAGTTGCAGAAACATTTTACTTCTATCTGCATTTAAGACTTAGTAGTATTCACATTTTCAGGGTTGTATATATTTTTAGAGGTCACCATTTAACAACATTTTCTTAAGAAATGTCCAACTGAAAAGAACTTTTCCCCTTTAACTTTTAAAGCTGATTTCTTTTACATTATTTGTCTCATTATCAGCACTTTCTAATGGTCAGAATAAAGTTCAATTGAGTATGTTTCCTGCAGTCCTCTTCTGGCTTTGGAGGTTGTTTCCTGACAGATATAAAAGTCCTTTGAACTTTTAGCTTTAGAATCCTTCACAATGAATTACTCAAACAGTTTTTTCTAACCTTCCTTATACAAATACATCAAAGCTACTACATGATAGTGAGAGTTTTATCTACAACAAAAATAAATAATTTATTCCATTTATTGCTATTTCAAGTTTGCTACACGATTCTCTAGGGGGAAAAAAAAAAAAACAACCCAGCTATGACCCAGTTACCAGTAGCTACCTATCTACAATAGTCCTGTACAATAGCTCTAGCTCTCCCTGACTATCAGGATTTCTGAAAGTTTTAGTGAAAAGGAATATGAAAAAGATTAGAACATTTTAAGAGGCTAACTCTTTTCTGATTTACAACAGAGGCAGAGCTACCATAGTATTTAATTCTGGAACATGAGGGCATATGGGTTCCTTAGACCAACAACTGAAGCTGAACAGATTCTCTTTTATCAATTCGTAGTAACATTTAGAAGGCTTCGCTGAGTCCAGTTAGAAATTTCTTGATGAGGCACAATAAGTTTATAGCAATGATTCTCCTGTGTTGCTCTCCACAGGGTCATGTTCTGCCTTGGGACAAATCTCTGGCCTTCTTGGAGTTTTTACAACCTGTTTTGGATTTAACTTCACATAGTTTTTGTTAAAGAAGAAATTAATTCAAGGAAACACAGATAAGCTGAAGATAAGAAGACTGAATTTGCTGTATTTATTTTTGCACACTGCCTCAAAAGAAATAATACATCAGCCAAAGTTCATTTTCCACCCTTAATCAACAGCATTATTCCTTTGAACAAGTCCAGAAGAGGCAAACTTTTCAGAGTTTTCATCTACAGCCAGTCTTCTCATATAGCACTTCATCTTGCATTTCCAGAAGCATCAACCCATGACCTGTGTACTAGCTAACTACTGAAACATTTTAATTCTTCATAGGCTACTGGAAATCACTTTGATTCTTCACCAAGACTTAGAGAAACAAGAATTGTCCTAATTATGTCTTTCATTAATTAAAACTCCTAGGATCATTAAAATGATATTGAATTAATGAATTGCAAAATCATCAGGTTGTCTCTCACTCTTGCGACTTTAGTGTAGCACACAAAAACAGAAGTGGGATAAGAGGGGTGCTAGTATACGGCACATAATTTTAGTCTCTCTTCCCTCTTCCATAATGTATTATCTAGTTTTATAGTGAATATCCACACTAAGACTTGACAGTATTCAGATTTTGTCATAGAACAGTGAACTAACATTAAGAATCTGGCAGCTTTGGCCCATATTGATTCTCATTGAATTAACTGTTAAAACTCTACAGGCCCTTTGTACCTAAACACAGTTGGTAGGTATTTTTTTGTTATACTTCAGAAAGTCTCTAAGGATAGAGATCCTACAGCCCCTCTGAGAAACCTACTACACCATTTAACCCACTCTCATTTTAAAATTTAGTCGCATTAGGTGATGGAACAGTGTTTTCCCTGCACATTATTTCCATTGTTACAGTCGCAAAGGAAGATGGAAGACATCAGAGCAAATGGCAATAAGAAAAAATAAGAGACTTATAGAATTATAGAATCATTTAGGTTGGAAAAGACTCTTAAGATCAAGATGAACTGAAAACCTAACACTACCAAGTCCACCACTAAACCATGTCCCTAAGCAACACATTTACACATCTTTCAAATACCTTCTGAATGATGGATGACTCAACCACCCACATGCAGATGATCTCTGAAGGTCCCTTCCATTCCCTACCATTCTATGATTATCAACCACTGCTAGAGACAAGACAATTTCTAATTGAGTTTTTGCCTGGTCCAGTTCTTAGGGAAAGATGCAAGCCCAGATTAAGTGGGATGTGTGAATGAAGAGGAAGCAGGGCTGTTTGATGAGGCAGAATAGCAACACCACCAACGACTATTTTTGGGGAAAGAAGATTTAAAGGATCTTTATTTCCTCCAGTAGAAACTGCAATGCTGCAGTGTTCTGCTTGTATCCTCAAGAGTTCCTTTACCAACCTTCCCATTAGTTCCTGCTATACATCTTCCAAGAGAAGTGAAAAAGGATAAAGTAGTTAGCAGAAATAAGTTAATCCTATTTCTCTTTCTACAAAGTGTGCTTATCTTCTTTTCTTCCATGCCTCTCAACTTCAACCCCCTACTTACAAGACAGTCCTTCAAAGGTGACAGAGACCAGCAAGACGGGCAACTTTGGGAAGGTCACAAAGGTTATCTGTGTGAGGATGGTATAGCCTGCAGCAGGCCCTGCAGCCTGATTCTCTGACTGTCCAGAGCAGAGACTGCTCAGTCTCTGAGCTTCTTCCCAGGCCCCATTCCCTTCACATGGACTAGCATAAGAGGCTGTTAGAGCATAGAAACAAGTTAAAACTCCATTACGATCTGTTCCTTGAGACTAAAACAAAATAGGACGAAAAAACACACTAATGGCATTCTTACCAATAAATTCAAAAGCTAAACCCTTGTGGTGTTCAGGAAAAAAAAGTTTGACTAGCTAAGGCAATCATTTGGCTTCCCAGCTTTCATTTTCTACCCAAAAAGACATGACAGAAAATTTTCTCATGAGAGATATAGTCTTTCACATACTGACAACTGAAGTAGGAACCCACCTTACTCACATGTCTTTGAATTTCCCTGTCTCATTTATGTCCTTGTCAAGACCATGTAACTGCATAAGAAGCTTGCACGAATAAGGAACAAATCCAGGACACAAAATAAGCATCACTAAATTAAAACTAGAGAAAAATCCAGGTGGAAATTGCATTGAAGCTTCAGCTGCAGAAAGGTTCCTGACAATTCTTCCACTGGTAATATATTGAAGAAGAGTTAAACTTCAGACTCCTGGGTGCAACTGCAATTTTATGTCTATAGTGCTTTT
This sequence comes from Urocolius indicus, assembly GCA_013401255.1. NCBI lineage: Eukaryota > Metazoa > Chordata > Aves > Coliiformes > Coliidae > Urocolius > Urocolius indicus. Next base: position 18,661 of record WBNH01009703.1, read on the forward strand.
AGTCTATTTTAAGTGTATTACATGACATGCAACCCCAAAGACTCCACAAACTGTGTCTGAAATTTTATTTGTATTGTTTTATGTTATTTAAAAGTCAAATAATACAATGCTTGCGGTTTATACTTAGAACTAAAGCTCCTTTATTGTAAAAGCTTTAATTAAATTGCTGTCTTTTTTCCTTCTGTATTCATTTGTTACTATTTTTCTACAGAATAATTGGTCAGGTAACCCCATTATTCTTTTTCAGTTACTTTTCTGCTACATTAGAGCTTTTGTGATATCTTTTTCTCAGTGTAGTTCTTACATGCGCAGTGCTTTGTTTCTCTGTGTTGAAATATGAAAGTTACGAGACCAATGAAGTATACAATAAACGTTTTACAAATTTTTAAGTCCTGACCTTTACATGATTTTAAATTAATACAGCTCTGTGGTAGTTCAAATAACTATAATTATTTAAATTAGCTACTAGATTTCATAAATATTTTCTTAAATATCCAAAATATCTCCCAGTCTAAAAATAAAGGCTAAAATTCTAGTCTCCTACCAGGATTACACTTGTCAAATCTCATCAGGCTCTTGCACAAGTGCTCAGAGCACAATTCCAACAAACAGAGCAGGATATTTCTTACAGATGATGGACCATGCTGCACTTCTCAGTCAGTTTTATCATTTCTTATCATATTTTTTTGTTCCACTGAGTCCCTGGTTAAATCTCTGTGAAGGTCACCTTCAAAATTAGGACACTGAAAAGCTGAAGTGAGATCTTCCATGCAGGACTGCAGAGTCTTTTCATGTTGGTATTTGTGTGAATGGGTTCTGTACAACCACAATTTTTGTTCTACCTTTTTTTTTTTTTTTAATGAAAGCACAAAATTACCCAAGGAAAATAAACTGTGGACCAAAGGCCAATATCCTGGCAATACAGTAAGTAATCAGACAAAAAGTGCATAAACTCTGGCAATCACATCAAATGAGGTGGCTCCAGATATGCCTGGGGAACTGGGGAGCCCAGAACTGGACACCAGATGAGGCCTCACCAGGGCAGAGGAGAGGAGGAGGAAAATCTCCCTTGACCTGCTGGCTGCACTCTTATTGATGCATCCCAGGATGCCATTGGCCTTCTTGGCCACGAGGGCACATTGCTGGTTCATCGTCAATTTATTATCAAGCAGGACTCCCAGGTCTCTCCCTGCAGAGCTGCTCTCCAGCAGGTCAATCCCCTGCCTGTACTGAAGCATGCTATTTTCCTCCTGAGGTGCAGGATTCTGCTCTTATCCTTGTTGAACCTCACAAGGTTCCTCTCCACAAACAGAAAAGCTTATAAAAGCTCTTCAGTTAATTCAGAGACATCTTTTTACTATGCATAACATAGTTCCTTACAGAAAATCTGTGTATATTTTAGATACTGTTTGGTATGTTAGATGTGCACAGATGTGTTCCTTTCTAGTTTAAGCGTCTGATTTAAAAGAAGAGAAAAAAAGGATATATAAATCCCATAACTAAACAAAACTGCTAATATAATAAATGGAAAAGCTGAAATAGTAAAGAAAATTCTGCAGACGGAAGTCTAAGATTAGATAAGAACATTTATATCTTCAGGCACATGAATAGGCATTGTAGTAAGAGTGTGGATTGTGTTGAAAAATGTTTTTTCCAATAGTTTTGTCCCTAAATTAAAATGCACTCCTTGAGCTTATCCTACAATACCATCAGCATGAGAATATAACACCATCTAAAAGGGATTACCTTTAAAAAAGTAAGAGTTTATAGCATATTAACTAGAAATTTTCTCAAAGACTAAAACGCACCACTGGTGCGGAAATTTCTAAAGGATGGTGGCTTAAGATAGTAACTCCAATCTGCCTCTGCAAAGAAGTTTCTAAGTAAAACTAGGTATGTAAGATGCCCAGTTAAAGAGAATAACAAAACAGGGAAAACATACTTTCTTTGAATGTAGAGAAAGAGGTTACGGGATCACAGAATGGATTGGGTTGGCAGGAACCTTTAAAGATCATGTAGTCCAAACACTTATGCCATAGGCAAGAAATCTTCCACTAGGATCAGGTTGCTTTAAATTCCATTCAATCTGCCCTTGAACACTTCCAATGATGGGGAATCTACCATTTATCTGGGTAACCTGTTCCAATGTTTCATCACCTTCATCACAAAGAATTTCTTCCTTATGTCCAATCTAAATCTCGCCTATTTTAGTTTAAAACTATTGTCTCTTGTCCTGTCACATCAGGCCCTGGTAAAAAATCTTGCTTCATTTGTCTTGTGAGATCCCTTTGTATATTGAAAGGATGTAATAAGGTCACTTCTCCAGGCTGAACAAACCCCAACTCTGTCAGCCTTTATTCACAGCAGAGGTGTTCCAGTCCTCTGATCATTTTAATGGCTCTCCTCTGGACCTTCTTTAACACGTCATTGTATTTTTTACAAGGATCAAGGGGCCAAGAGCTGAACACTCAAGATGGAGTCTCAGGACAGCAGAGCAGAGAGAGAGAATGACCTCCTTCGATCTGCTGGACACATTTCTTTTGATGCAGCCCAGGATATGATTGGATTTCTAGGTTCTAGCTGTATATTGCCAACTCATGTCCATTTCTACCTCCACTAGTCCCAAGTCCTTTTCTGCAGAGTTGCTCTCAATCAATTCATCATCCAGTTTGTATTGTTACTAGGAATTGTCCCGATCCAGATGCAGGACATTGACAGACTTGGCCTTGTTGCAATTCATGACTTTTTCATAAGTTCACTTCTCCAGCCAATCAAATTCCCTCTGAACGTCATCCTGTCCCTCTAGCATGTCAACTGCACCACTCAGCTTGGTGTCAGGTTCTGTGTTCATGTTTTTTAAAATACATATTGCTTTGGTAACTGTGTAGTTTCAAAATTGCTCTGGTTATGTCTTCTGTATTTTCCAGCAAGCTATTTTACAAGTATAGATGCAATTAAAGAGACCATGGACTAAGTCTAGTCATCAGGCCTCAGCAGCAGTTATGCATACATTATTAACATTAATTTAATGTCCTCGAAGAATAAAAGAAGGCTGATTGCTCTCCTGTGCAAACAGCCCAGGTAGCTCATTAATGGAGCTGCAATGCCTGTTTTGTCACTCTACTCACAGTGCCCTAGGTGATAGCGACAAGAAAAGAAACTTAAGAAAAATGCCATCACTATTAACTATCAGAGATCACGTCCGACATTAAAAAAATACCAGTAAGTTGGCATGGATCTCAGCCTGGTGTGCGGTCAAGGGCACCAAAATCCTTCTGGTGCCTCACAGTGCAGGTGATCCAGAGGGGAAAAAAGAGAAATTGGATAACTAAATGTAAAGGAATAAATCTTGAAACATAAAACAAAAATAGATGTTAAACAGTAGGTGAAATTGAGGAGACACTTCTTAAAACTCAATTCTTTTATTTCCCACACTGCCACATTCATTACAACTGAACTGTGGTAAAAAAAAAAAAAAAAGAATAAATCCATTAGACCACACTGCTAGCAGCAGTTTTTAAGCTGCTACACAAGTCTATAATCATAATCCATCAAGTAGTACAAGGTAATTTATTGTACACTTGGTGCTTAGTGCTTAGTATTGTTACTTTAACTTCTAGAAATAGCTTTAACTCAGACAATGCATTCTACTTTTGATTAAATTTTCTATTTGAGACCTAATTGACATGAGTTTGAACAGACAGGAATTGCCAAATTGAGTCGATCATCAAAAGGCAGCGTTTAGGGAAAAAAAACATAAATTCATTGTATGAGAAGCTTTTTGTTCAATGAAGAGTTGGGGTACATAACACTGCAACTAGACACAACTATCATTCAGCAAAGACACAAAGATAATGTGTTAAGATGGAAGAATTGTAATTACATTGAACTAAATAATAAAGTATCTCTTTCTTGGATTCTCATCCAGGAGAGACAGAAAGAGCAAGTACAACAAATAATGACAAAACTTTCATAATAAAACTTCTGAGGAACTCTGAAGGCAAACATTCTGTAAATTTTGGCTGCTCAGAAGCAGGCCACCCTCTGACACTAATTATTGCATTTTATTGTTCACTGATATACTTGGAGGATGATTAGACTTTCTAATCCATTTGGTAATCAGCAAGATTAATTTCTCTCTTGCCCCATGAACTGCTGTTGTCAGCAGAGTCATTTTGTTCTCATATTGAAAACTCAGGTTATAGGGTAGCAGCTGAGGTAGACTAGTATAGCTACATATCATTTCACAATAATTATAGATTATAATTACAGCACAATTACATTGTTTTGTAAATGTCCACACAGCTAAATGTGATTGCAGATTACACTACAATCTCTGTAGGTCTTCCCATGGAAGTAAATTTACTCGTTCAAATATTTTAAGGTGAAAAGTTCAACAACTTAGATACATGTAAGACTTTGCAGGACTGGAACTCAAAAGTCTCTTCCTATACCTACTATAAACTTGGAAAAGAATATCTTCACCTTAGGGAACAGCAATAGGTCTGTCAATAATAAACAGACTATCTTTTAAAAAAGTGTTAAGCACAACAACTAAAAAATTAAAAGAAGACAATGAGAAAAATTAAGTTGTATGTGTGCTGTGGTAAGAGTTACTTAATTTCACTTCTATGTATTCTGTTCTTTTGGGCTACATATATGCAATTTCAGTTAGAGTAAGACAGTACTCGTATGTATCTACTGAAATGAAATTAATGTAAGAATTTAATACAAATTGCACCCATGTTTACATTAAAATACAGCATATAAGAAAAGTCATCCAACTTACTGAGCCAATTAGTGGGTTTTGCGTTATAACTCATCTAAAAATTGCTCCCAGTATAATACTCTGATCTCAGTTACCTATGTTAATCTCATTAAGTGAAACCTGCTAACTTAATCACTTTGAATATGGACTTTAAAAGATTTAACTTAGACAAGAGTATCAATTTCTAATTTCTTTTACCAGGTGTACACTGCAACAAATAGTCATCATAGAATCATAGAATGGTAGAGGTTGGAAGGGACCTTTAGAGATCGTCTAGTCCAACCCCCCTGCAAAAACAAGTACACCTAGATCAGGTTGCACAAGAACATGTCCAGGTGGCTCTTGAAGACCTCCAAGGAAGGAGACTCTACACCCTCTCTGGGCAGCCTGTACCAGGTCTCCATCATCCTCATAATAAAATAAGTTTTCCTTATCTTTAAATGGAACTTTTTGTGTTCCAGCTTCATTCCATTACCCCTTGTCCTTGCTAGATACAATAGTAAAAAGGAATTTTCCAGCCTCCTGACACCCACCATTTAGATATTTGTGGATTAATGAGATCCCTCCTCAGTCTCCTCTTCTCTAGACTAAACAGCTCCAGTTCCCTCATCTGAAGCAAAGAATGCTCAGCCTTCTCTGCATCCTCAGTCACCAGGTCACAATCTGTGTTCAGCAGCGGGCCCACATTCTCCTTAATCTTCCTTTTGCTGCTAATGTGCCTGAAAAACTCCTTATTTTCCTTTACTTTCCCGGCCAGGTTTAACTCTAAAAGGGCTTTAGCCTTCCTGGTTGTAAGCTGCCTGCTCTAGCAATGTTCCTATATTCTTACCAAGAAATCAGACCCTTTTTTCACCTGTCACAGATGGCTTCTCCCTGAGCTGTCCCAGCAGATCTTTGCAGGCCTCCTGCCTCCTTTTCCTGCTTTTCTACTTGTGGGGACACACCAATCTTGGGCTTGGAGGAAGTGACGCTTGAAGATCGATCAGCTCTCTTGGGCACTTCTACCATCTAGCATCCTAACCCATGAGGTCCCTCCAAGCAGATCTTTGAAGAAGCCAAAGTCAGCTCACTTGAAATCCAGGGTTGCAATGCTGCTTGGTGCCCTGCTTCTTCCACACAGGATCTTGAATTTCATCATTTCATGGTCGCTGCAGCCAAGGTTGTCTCCAACCTTCACATCCCCCACCAGGCCCTTCTTATTTGTCAGAACTAGGTCCAGCAGCACAGCCCTCCTCATTGGTTCCTCAATCACCTGTGAGAGGAAGTTGTCATCAACAATCTGTAGGAACCTCCTGGACTGCATGTGCTTAGCTGTGTGGATTTACCAGTAAATATCAGGGTGACTGAAGTCTCCCATGAGGATCAGGGATTGTGATCATGAGGCAACTCTCAGCTATTCGTAGAAGGCCTCATGCACTTCCTCCTCCTGATCAGGTGGTCTTAACAAACTCCTACACCAGTATCACCTACCTTACCCTGACCCTTAATTTTCACCCACAGCCATTCAACGCACCCTTCATCCCCACCCAGGTAGAGCTCAATGCACTCTAGTTGCTCCCTCACATCTGTGTTTACAGAAAAAAAATGGTTGGAGCAAGTGCTGGTAAGTCAGAAAGGTAACATATACACTGCTATAGGAGCAATGTCTTAGTAAGGAGCATTTTGAAATTACTAAAAATTACATACAAAGGAAGATCGGTGTCATGTTTCTATCCTTACAATGGCTGAAAATACAGACATTGGAAACAGCTAAGGCTCAGCCTATCTCAAATATAGCATTTGCTTTGGAATCTATTAGCAAAAGAGCTAGAAAAGTAACAGGAAAAGAAACCACTGCCTGATCTACTACCATTTATTTTAGAGAAGCTAAGAAAAAAGTATGCAAGAAAAAGTATGTCATTGCCAATTCATCACAAGAAGGAAACGTGAGTGGACAGAATACATTTTAAAAGACTTGCTTGATAAGTATCATATTTTAATTAAAGAAAATAAGAGAGACCATAGCAACCCACAGCACTCCTTATGTACCATGTAGCTCAGAGGAATTACTGAATGTGTAAATCAATAGCTATCTGCCTTCACAGAACAATGCAGGCGGTTTGATTGAGAGTTAAAGTGTATTTCATAATGAGCACAGTAGAGCCATTGACACTTTAAGAGTTAAAATTATTTCAGGAGTTCTGAACAGAAACTTCTTTTCAGCAGTGAAGAAAAAAAAATTTTCATCTCTCCATTCAAAAAGAATGAGGTGTGAAATTTTCCTTAGCAGCCCTACTACCCCTCAATTTCCTCAAAACAATCTGAGAGCAGAACTAATCCCTTTCTGAATGTTTTTTTAGTTTTCCATACTCATCTCAAGAAACCAAACAATGAAGATGTGTTGGACTACTGAGCAAAATAATTTACTCATATGCTATGACCTTAGTACATCTGTGGATCTGTGCTTATTGACCAACCACATGCCCTATGTGCTCAGAGCAAATCCAATCCTGGTCCAGACAAGCTGGATTCATTGTCCATACCACTCATGTTTACTGCTCTGTTACAGAAGAGATTGTGTCAGATAATCAGACAAATGCATCATGCTAAGTCACATTAAAAGATGCGGAGAGGAGGTAAAATCTCTCTGTAAAATTATGAGAGTTTCTTTCTTAATGGGCTTCTACTAGTGTCTCTCCAAGCCCTGATGTCAGAGCTTATGCATTAGTCTTTGACAATTTAGATTATACTTTTGAATCTGCCCCTACATGTTTCAAGTTACTGTGGCAAATAGGATATACCCTCCTAAATCACACTGTTAAGAAAAAGGAAGCAAGCTAGTAAACCACTGCCCTCTGAATAGAAAATCATTCCTGTTTTCCACAACTGGTAACAGTAGGAACTGGAACAACTGGACAATACAGATAAGTGAATAATAATGGAGAGAATAGGTTTTATTTCTTAAACCCTTGCTTATAATGTAGAATAGAATTTCAGCAGTGGCTAATCCATGAAACTTGGGTTCAGAATTTGCTTTCTTCCCATTCTTTTCTTATACCCTGTCCCTCAAGGTTTTTTTTGTTGTTTTTAAATAGTAAAGGGGAAGGCCTAGCATAAATCCAAACAAGCTACAGATTAATTACTTCAATAATATGTACAACTGGGACTGTCTAGGACTGAGATTACAATTAAGTAAATAAAATAATTTTTAAAAAGTTGTGACCTCAGCAGCCACAGTGATTATATAGCTGTCTCTTGAATATTGTCAAGATCTCCCATCCTTAAACCTCAGTGACAGTTAATGATACAGGACACATCCACAAGGAGACTTGTAGAAAGACTTATATCCTTTCTATCTAGTCCTTAAGCCCATCAGATGCAAGTTGGCTCTAATCCAGAAGCTATGTAACCATGCCAACACAACACTTCTGCGTTATACATGTATTTTGTTCTTACCAAAGTACTATGCATTAGAAAACTTGCATAAGCAGTATTTTAATACAGTAAAAATAATTTAATTTCAAATTTTCCTTTAATTTTCTAAAATTACTATTGTTGAAGTGTAGGTGATTGTATACAGATAGAAGCTAGTCAATATTTAAAAAGTCCTTCAATTTCACTGTCATTTATTGATGATCAAAGGTTACAAAAATCTTGTGCAAAATGCTTTCTAATCATAAATTAGAAATTACACGTTTAAAAGAGAAATTTCTGTTTATTGAGCATTAAAACTGTAAGAAAATTTTGAAAACAATGGAGTTTAATTTGACACATCTGGAAAAACTATTACATGCAAAAGAGTGGTTTTTAAAATAATCCATTTTTTGGTACATTTTTAATACTAATATAAAATATTGCTCATTCCACTATCTACGAATGTGATATATCTCATTGACTATGAAGATACAAAATGAACAATTTTTTTAAAAAACACAAAAATAAGAAATACAATAGCTCATGTATTGATACTGAAATGGTAATATTTATTTTTGCAAGAGATTAATTTCTCTTTTTTTTTAATTAGGCCAAATTCAAGGGGAAGAGCAAATTAAAATTAAAGCAACATGTTACAGTTCAAAAATAACTCTTCTAGTAGCTGTCAACATAGACCTCATTTCTGGAGGAAAAAAATTATCCCACAAATGCAAAGAAGGAAAAGAGGGCTTCAAGTGAATTAGAAAAAGAATAAGAAACCACACATAGTGTCTTTAAAGCAAAGTTGTTCAGTTCAAAAACATCACTATTTTCCATGGTAAAAGAAAAGGCATATTCCTTTGAGCTCATCTTTAAGTCTAGTATATGTCACAGCCAGTATAAACATAAACCAATAACATAATGTAAATTTTAATAAAAAAATGTCTTTTTTTTTTTCCCTAAGAAAGAAGAATAATCAAGACATTTGAATTGTGGCTGGATAACTAGTGATGAAGGTAGTACAGAATTTACTGTCAATATTCACACATTAATGATTCAGATTGTGTATTTTTAAGCTAGAGGGAACACTGCTTGCCAAAGTCATTGGCAATTGTAGTTTCAACAAAAGTACATTCAAAAGCCAGACCACAGAATTATCAGTGAATGTCTGAGGCTGGAAGAGACCATTGAAGGTTATCTAGTCTTAATCCTCTACTCATGCAGGGTCACCTACAGCCATTTGTCCAGAACCTTATCCAGATAGCTTTTGAATATCTCCAAAACCTCTCTGATCAACCCATTCCAGCTGTAGCTCACCCTCGCATTAAACAACAGGCTAGCACGCACATAGACAATACTTCCTTTCCCTACCACTGACAGCTGTGGTAGATAGACAAAAAAAAAAATCATCCTTGTAATATGTATTATTTACTTGAAATATTCCATTTTACCACAAATCCGTTTATCCAGTTTAACCATGTTAAACAGAAATACATCCAGTTTAAGAAAAAATTCCCTAACTTTCTACCTATAGTGACCCAAGAGACATGAGAATTGCAGCCAAAAAAAAAAAAACTCAAAAGTGATGAATCAGTAACAGAACCCAGAGACTACATTTTAAACCTAGCAAAGACAATTGAAGGGAGGGAGGGTGAGATTTGTTCCTGAATTGTAATTGAATTATGTTAATTTTGGTGAATCAAGGGGAAAAGCGACAAATCTCTCTAAAACCAGGAAACAACTTTGTCAGCATAAATTCTATTCAGCACTAGAATAATGTGACAAGCAACAAAAAAACAAGTTTGTTTTTGAATGAGTAAGAAATAGACAGTAGTTCTACATTTACCATGCTAGAGGCGGAAAAGAATTTAGGTTACAAGATAATGTCATTGATAAAAAGTGCAGATCAGTCTCTCGTTTTCCCAAAACAGATAGATTAAATTTGTGTAGATTTTATACGAGGATTGGTTAGATGATTTCTCAAAAGCATTTTATCTATTATTCACTTATGGCAAAATTATATGATTGTTCCCATAAAGTATATCCCATTTATAAGTCACTGTTGCTCTCATTAATACCTGGCTGTGAAATATTTTTCTTATCAAGTTGCAAGAGACATAAAAATTTTCTGCTAACTTCTATTACGTAATCACAAAACACCTGGAGGTTTTTCTCTATCTATAGGAAAACAGTGCTGCTTTACTGTGAATACTCTATTAATCACATGAATTAATCCCACGAATTAATTTGGAAGGAGTTGATTTACAGCCTCTAAAATGTGAACTGATACATAAACATGGTGGCAGCTCACATGCTAACATATCAGTTCACATTCCTCTGAACTGATAAGCTGACAATTATTATTTGTTTTGTAATTAGTTTTTGACACTACTTTTGCCATTTTCTATTCTACAATAAGTGGGATCAGTAACTAAAATTTTCCCTGACCATCGGCTATTTAGGTATAAAGTCTTTCCAAAGACAAAACAATTTGCTGGTTAATTTGAAAAAAATGTTACGAAATCTATCACACCGATCCTAAAAAAAATGAAAAAAAAAAATAGTAGGAGTTTGCCAAATGTGTAGAGTTCTAAGTATGTGGACTTCCTCAGTTGCTTGGAGATTTAAAAGGGTAACATTTTCTTCTTTTCACCATCTACCAAATCACTTTTAAAGATGATGGCACTTAGTTTTTTGGATTTTTTTTCCTGTGAAATCATCAAAGGGAAAAAAAGTACAAAAGGATCTGGAGGGCGTCCCATCGACTGTTACTCTGCTTTAGCTCAACAATTATTTTAAAAGCTAATTTGCATCACATTATTTTTCACTTGTTACCAGAAAAAAAAAGCTGAGTTTACAAGATCACACTCTTATTACTCCTGTCTTGTATTGATTTATAACCTTCCTTTAGCAGACAACAATGTGCCAGATACGATAATTTCCAAGAAGCTGTGGTGGCCAGCAAGACTGTGACATACAATTTGAAAAAGATGACCAAGTCCACAAGCCATCTCCACCTAGTAAAATCCCTCCAGATATGTGAGAAATTTGTAGAAAATGATTCCAAATCCTCCTCTGAATTTAAATTAATTAATTATTTCTATACTAGGGTAGGAATGATTCTGATGGCCAAGAGGCCTTATGCCAAAGAAAAGCTCGGTGTCAAACAGAGAAAATCACAACTCTTTGAAAGGTAATTACCAGCTACTGTGCAGTGCTAAAGCACTTCCTTTCTATTAATATCCAGAAAAGCTTCACTTTCCCAGAAGTCTCACAAAATTGCATCTTCTGTATGCTCAGTATTGATTTCAGCTGCTGTGAAATCAAACACGTCTAACAACACCAGTTTCAATGCATCGTAAGGATGAAACAGATCAAAACAGAATAATATGATAGTACTAATAAAGATGAGAAAAATACAAAAGTGCTATGCATGGATATCCCTGTCTTTTTTCCTCATAATAGTCTCTGAAAGATCAACCCTTAAGAGTTCTTAAAATAGTAAACACCCTCATAAACTGAGGTCAGAGAAAAGCTGTTCTGAACAAAGGAGAACATGCAGGTGAAAGTGCAATTCTCAGTGGCTATTGCTCACTAGATATGCATTTGGAATTTTTGTTTCCACAGCTATTCAAAAATAAGTTTCTATTTTGTAACTTGGAAAATACAAAGGCCAAATTATGTGGTTATTTCTAATCTCGTGTGCAAATCACTCACCTTTTCTTTCCAGTTTCTCTTTTTTTTAAAAAAAACATGTTCCATTCCAACTAGAAGACATCTAGAAGTGCTGATCTTTTCTCTCTTGTTTATTTCCTGACATCCCTGTCTTACTGACCTTCACTAAAATTTAAAAAATATATAACAAATGTCAAGCCTGTAGTAGAAAAATCTATTTTATCTTTTCTTTCTATTCTATCTTTTCTATTCATCTTCTATGTCTCTGGGAAAAAGCACACTTTTTAAAAGAGCAAGCACAGGTTTGGTGACATTCTGAGATGGGCACACATTCATAATTTCCTTAAGTAATTTCCTTCATCAGTGCAAAAATACAGAAGATAAGGCTGCAGGTCTGCTACTGCTGCTGTCCTTGCTACAAGCTGGTCCTGTGTTTCTCTGTCCAAGGTGCCCTGACAGAGTGCCTATTAGCTCTCAGTAATGGTCTGATCCTCTGTTTTTATGTTACATATGATGCCATATGTGATAATGCAAGATAAACAAAGAAATTGCTATAAAAAGATGTCAAAGCTGCCTAACTAAGAAAAAAATCAGCTATCATTTTCCCCACAGTAATTACTATGTATGTTTTTAGCTGTTAATACCAATACGTCTTTGCATGTCAAACATGTTTTTGAAAGCTCTTTATACTCTGGTAGTTTTCTCCAGTTTTGAAGAAAACACGACTCCTGCAGTTGTTCTTAAAATCTGAAACTTGAGAACTGCTATCCCAACCTTGTGATCAGTGCAAGTGCCTGCCTAACATCCCTAACATGTAAGGTTATCGTCTGATCAGGCTTAGAGACATTTACACCTATCTGACTCTCTTGAATAAAAAATACTATTTTCCAACTGAATTACAATATGTCTCATCTACCAAAGGAATTTTTAATTGCTAAGTAATTTTTATTGGCCTTTTCTTTCAATATTTGGTAGTTTTCTTTTTCTTCATAGTAATTGTATGGAGACATTCATTCTTACTAAAATTTTTTATTGAAGTGAGTTACCTTTGTACACCACTGCTTCCTCTATCATAAAGCCTCATGTTATCTATTGTGCAATATTTACTATTATTATTTGTTCATCTCTAGCATTTAGAAGCCTCAAATAGGGATTACATCTGTGCACAAAAGATAATCTGTTTTCCAAACAGCTTAAAATGCATATATTAAATTTTGTCAATTTCAGTATTTTACACTATTGGCACAGACAAGTGAGATTATCACAAAAGCCAGAAATAAAACCTCTCCCAGCAGGAGAAGAAAACCAAACAAAAGTGAATAAGCAAGGGAGCCTGAAGGAGTCTTCACTAGAAAGTTAAGAGACTGGTCTGTTACAGAGAGGATAAGAGTAAGAAATCAGATTAAATGAAACAGAGAAAGAAGAAAGCATAAGGCAGTGACAATTTCTTTAAGAAGCATTCCAACTCAACATATCTGTTGTAACATTGTATGAGAACACATGGGTAGGTAAGACTTAAAGGAACAGAAGATTTTGTGCATATCGTGATTTTCAGTCATCGTCCCCTGCTTACCTGCACTGGGACATCTGTGAAAACATGTTTTCGCTCCCTTCTTCTCATAACATATTTTAATAGAAACAGTGAAAGAGAGAGGAGGATAAGAGTGCAGAGAGGTGGGTAGACATCTGTACCTTGTCCTGAAGTTCGATCAGGCTCTTAAGTTTCCCTAACATACACTGCTACATTCAAACAAGGCTTTACTCTTATAGGTTTAAGTGGTCTCATCTAATTCAGATTTGGCAAGTTATACCTGCTTCTAAGTTTTTCCAGGATCAGGAGGTCAACTGTTGAGGATAGTGTGGAGTTACTACAAAGGCAGATTGACTACTCAGATAACCTGCACAGCTTACAGAGACTGTGGTCCTGGGGACTGTCATGGTTTAGGCCCATCAGGGAACAAAAGACCACGATTAGCCTCAAGTACCGAAGACTTAAGGATTGCTAAAGGGCAGGGAGAGCTTAATTGCCGCTTAAAGTGCAGGACAAAACAGACCAGGCTACTCGGCTTGGGGAAGAAAACAGAAAATAATTTAATACCAACTAAAACATAAAACCCCAAAA
>WBNH01009703.1:32871-63210 GCA_013401255.1 Urocolius indicus
TCTCACCACGGCTTGCAGAGGGATCTCTGGTCTGATGCTCCTTCCTTCCTCCTTCTCCGACTGTGGGGTCTGCATGGTTGTCTTCATCTTGTACCACCCTCACACCTCCTGCCTGGCACCTCAAATTCCCGTCCCTAAATAGTGATCGCAGAGGCACCAGATTGGCCCAGCTAGGCCGGGGGGTGGGTCTGAACCCAGGAGTCGGGGGAGAGTCTAAAAAAACTTTTACCAGGTCTTCACTGCAACCCGCTCCTCCTGTTACCAAGCAAAAGCAACTCCTTGCTAAACCATGACAGGGAGGCAAGAGTTGGGACACCCACCCTCATATAACCATGTTCTAAGTACTGGACCAGAACACAATCTGAGTAAGTGATCCTGTTCATTGGCTCACTGTGCATGGGCTTCTTGAGATACCCTGGTGTGATGAGTTGTCATTTCAAAGAAAGTCCTCCTGCAATACCTTAAAGATTGGTACATTTTTCTTAAAATGAACATATATCCTTAGTTACATGCTATTTTAGTTTTGTATAATAATATGACTTGACTTTCATCTCCAAAGTTATTTCCAAGATACAAAGTATAACCTCAAGTCAGGAGCAGAGATCTGACACTGTACAAGCAGCAGTAGACATGGTAATATGCTTCTCACAATAGCATGAATAATTGAAATTGCCCTATGACACATCATGTGCCACTTGACTTCAGGCAACCAGTTCCTTGATTATCAAATCATGATAATCAGGGTAAGGCCCATTCTTTTGTCTGGTGTAGTTTTACATCTTTTCAGGCTCTTTTACCATGGCATAAAAAGAATACAGCTAAAAAGATGAAATATTCTTTTGAAACTTTTTGAGACTGTTGGCTTTGGCACTGCTATGTAAGAAGCAAAACTCATTTGAAAGAAGTGATCCACTTAGAAGTAATGATAAATGTATGATATCTAAAAGAAAAAACAGTACAATCTTTCTCCAACAGTTATACGTACACAGAAACTGACACTTTAAAAAGTAAATACTACATCAGTAATCATTTAAAGGGAACAAAAAAAGTTTAAAAGTCTAAATTCCATCTCTGCTATTATTATATATTCATTTTCCTACCATTTGCCTTAATCAGCTTGAGATCAGCATCAGCTTGAGAGTGAAAGGAAAGAAAGGCACTATTTCAGATAACCCTCAGACATTCAAAGCCTTGATGAGGTTAGCATAGTATATATTGGAGACTCAGTAAAAAAAACAAGTTTTCCATGACCAATAAGGCATTTCAGGGAAAAAAAAAAAAAGAAAAGAAAAATATATCGTAAAGATAACTTCAAACACAATTTAAAACACAGCTTTGAGTCTATAACAGTCAACTTTATTATTTCAGAAATAATAATTGTGGAATAATACACACAGAAGAGAAAAGACCTTATGGACAGACATCTTTGAAAGACAGAAAACCTTTCAAAAACAGTAGAAAAATATTAGTTTTGAGATAGTAACACAAGAAGATTCAAATTTATGATCCTAGTTTTCCATAGTTCCCCTAAAATAGTCTCTAGACTGCATATCGTTTACTCCATAAAAACACAGGACATATTTTCAAAAACCTAATGCTCTGCTTAGCTATTCATCCATTTTTCTGGCTGGACACTAAATAGTAAGGTTATCTTGCTTGCCAAAACAGCTTCTGAAACTGTTCAATTTTATATACATGCAAATCTGCAAGGTCTTACATTTAAATACTAACCTCAAGTGTTATGGTAAAATTATGAAATCTGTTATTTATTTACGAATTGTTTCTAGAACTAATTTATTAAATTTTTATTAGATGTCTCAAACAGCTTTGGGAAAAACATACTCAGCACATGTATGCAAAGACAGAGGAACACACATTCCATATCCAAAGAAAAAGCAGGTGTAAACTATCCTGCTGCACAGGCTTGCCATAACATCTACACCTTCTTCCACCCCTTTCTCTTCCTCAGCCTTGAATGACACCAGAATTCCTCCTTCCTTTACCCTCACTTCCACACACAGACACGTTGTCTTTCCTATTGTGAACAAAAAAAAAAAAAATCCAGAAAACTCTTTGATCTCTGTGAACCTTCAACGTTAATACAAACTACCAGACTAAGTCTCTACATTGGGACAGAGCTACAATATGACACACCAAAAGCTAGATTTCCAAGACAGCTGTTCCCACTGTGATGCATCTGCGTGGATGTGATTTCCACTTCATTTTGTCCTGTACTTTCAAGAAAAACCCAGATACTCTTGAAGCTTAGTCTAATTATTCTTTGCAATATCTCTTGGAGTTTAGGATTTAATGTCTTGTTTTGTTGGTATTTCAGGGAAACCTTGTCACCATGCATATATTGAAAATCCATACTTTATTTGTTGTACAGTCAACAGAACCTGGCTTTTAAACACTCTGTTCTGTGTTTTCCCTAATGATATAAAAACAGTTAATTTTCTGGTCTAATATTTCACTGAGCTCTTTATCTACTTAAGGACCATAAAAAGGTCATATGAGGAGACAAAAATTTTTCCTTTACCAATACACCTTCGACACCAACAAAAACAGTTACTTACAGAATGCTGGAACAGTTCAATAAGTCAATTTCAATTTTGGCAAAGGAATCATCTCTTTCTATAAATAGTGTGTATTTTCCATCATTCTAATGAGCTCACCTAATAGTAAAATGTTAATATTTTTTCATGCAGAACTATTTTTTTAACTTAATTCTTATCAGATCTGTATCTTCTGATATTATTTACATTAGAATAGATTAATGGTGTATATGTAACATTATTCTTGACAGGGGATGGAATAACAGATTAACATTTAGATAAGATGATATTGGAATCATCTAACACGCAAGAAATTATTCAGAGGATCACTTTAGCTACTTCCTGGAGAAAATCTTCATAAAAGTTATTTGTGTGACATACTAAATTGAGTTATTTAGAAATGCCTTAGGAACACTGCATATTGTAACTAAAAAACAATTACATTTATATGTTGGTAAATTATCCTTTGAAATCCCTTGATTCTCTGTAGGGAGGCCCTACCGAGTAGGAAACACAAAGAATGAGAACTTAAAGAACACGTCCAATAATCCATGCTTCATTATGATCATCAGGAATCTGCAGACACCAAGGTCAGTGCTAAAGGAGGGAGAGGAGGTGTTCCAGGTACCAAAACAGACATTCCCCTGCAGCCTGTGGAGGACCACATGTCAGAGCAATTGGATGCCCAACAGAGACTGTGATCCTGAGAGAAGCACAAGCTGCAGCAGGCTGCTGGCAGGGGCTGTGAATCCATGGACTAGGGGAAGCCCATGCCAGATCAGGTTTCTATCAGCACTTGTGACCTCATGGAAGACCCACACTAGAGCAATCTATTCCTGAAGAACAATTTGCTCTGTGGAAGGGACCCACACTGGAGCAGTTCAAAAAGAACTGCAGCTTGTGGGAAGAAACCACATTGCAGAAGTTCATGGAGGACTGTCTCCCATGAGAGGGACCCCACTCTGGAGCAGGGGAAGTGTTAAGATCCCTCTCCCTGAGGAGGAAGCAGCAGCAGAGACCGTCTATGAACTGACAACGAACTCCATTCCCTGTCCTGTACTGCTTGCAGGGAGGAGGTAGACGCTTGGAAGAAGGGAGGGGTGGGGTGTTTTAAGGTTTAGTTGGTATTTCTCATCACCCTTCTCTGTTCTGGCTGTTATTGAATCAGACCAATTCTCCCCAAGATGAGTCTGTTTTGGCCATGGCGGTACTTGATGAGTGATCTCCCTGTTCCATGGGCTTTTCACTGTATTTTTTTTTCCCTGTTCTTAGGAGAGGGAGTGATAGGCTTTGGTGGGCACCTTGCATTCAGCCAGGGTCAACCCACCACAGGCAACCATCTTTTTTTTTATTTTATCTGTAATTACAGTAATAGAAACATCCTTTCCTTGGGGATAAATGAATCAATAACCTATAAAATCTTTTTTTTTTAAAGCAATGAATAATACCTGTGACTTATCAAGGCACTGCAAGCACCTGCTTTTCTGTCTTTCACAGTAGAGCTATTATCTAGTTACAATTCTTCCCCGAGGCTATTGGAAATTTCCCTGCTCTACCAGATTAAGAATTCATTCAACAGGAAAGAATGTGAGCATGTCTAAAATTTTTTGTGGGTTTGTTGGGGATTGGGTTTTGGGGTTTTTTGGGGGGTTGAGGTATGTTTCCCCTATCTCTTTTGTATCCAAATAGACTCCCTTAAGGCTTTATAGCAAGAAAGCACTTGTCTTTGCAGAAAAAAAAAATCTACAGAAGTTTTAACATACTCCAAAAACTTCAGTTAGCATTCACTTTGACTGAACCCTTGTGTAAAATACTAGTGACTTTTAGGTTAGGCAGGCAAACTTCTTTCTCTTCCTCAAACCAAGGCTAACATATTATCCCTTAAGTTTAGATAGGATGAGAAAGCAAGTAGGAACAGAGGGAACTGATCAAGCCTTTAAAATATAGATTCTTCAGTTCCACCTAATTCTGGGTGTACACATCTAAGTTTAAATTATTTGGAAGTATATCTGAGAAGTTAGTGTGATCCATTTTTTGCCATCAACTTCTGTAAACTCATACTTTAAATTCAGTTCTTTATTGATATATCCATATGACCCAAGATCTGCCTTTCTGAAGGCATATTTATTTTTCCTTGTTTTTCTAGCTTTCCATAATGGATATTTTTTTATATCCAGAAATCAATATATTTGAAGAATACTTTTCTTCTAAGATGAAGAAGAATGCGTAGGAGGAACATAAATATATATATATGTGTGTGCATATATACATAGCATTGTTTATGTGCACATACACATATCAGCTACAATGTAAATTATAAGCTGTTTCAGCATGATCACAAGAAAGTTACAAGAAAACTTCAGCTTGCAGAAGGAAGAGCTTGCCTACAGAATGAGAATGCACAATACTTCTGTCAGTCCCAGTAATCAGTATTTTTTACCAGTAATCGGTATTTTTTACCAGACTACAAGATAATAATTTACCATGCTCATATTTTATTTGCATTCTGATCTGCAGGTAAACGGTGACAGCTCCAAAATCCAACTAAGCTTTTAAATAGGAAAAGTTGCCAATTTACACATTATTTAAGCAGCATAGACAAATACTGAAGTGTTCAAGCTTCAGTTCTGCAGTTTTGACAACAGATTCAAGCACTACCATAGCACAAATTTGACCCATATCAGGAAAACATACATTGAATTTCCATTCACCAAGAGTATACAACACTCTTACAAAAACCTTAATATTTTATATCATCTGTGCTCATAGCAGTACAATAAGGAAACCCTCATCCATCAAAAGGACCACACATAAATTGTTATTATGTTGGTATTTTTTTGAGATGCCTGAAATAGCAACATATGGTAACATTAGATCAGACTTTTTCACCCTTTTTTTTTTTTGTGCTTGTGTGTGTAAGGAAACCTAAAACTGCAAATGTACCGCCATCAATCTGCAGTCACACAGCATTCTAATCTAATTCACGCTGCCCAGAAGCTGAGTTTACATGATCAAAAATAGGCATATAGGTTAAAGAAAATTAACTTTTTTCTCTTCCATGATTTTTTAGTAGTACCCGAGCCACAAATAATTTGAACGACTCTTAACATGTTGGAGATATTTACATAACTTTTCTGTGGTCATGTCGTGGTTTGACATGGTAAAGGGGAAGGGGCTGTAAAGATGGCGTCTGTAAGAGGTTGTTTGCAACTCTCCCCAGCTCTGAGCCAGACCCACTTCTGGGGCTGAGCCAATTAGACCTCCACGATCACTTTTTAAGAAGAAGCCAGAAGAGGAGGTTTCTTCCTCCATCTTCTTCCTGCTTCTTCTTCTTCTGGCTGGTGATTCCTATAAGGAGTAGGAACAGTGAGAGAAACAACCATGCAGACTCTAAGGTCAGTGGTGAAAGAGAGGAGGAGGTGTACCAGAGCAGAGACTCCCCTGCATTCGATTGGAGAGAACTGGTGAAGCTGAGATTTATTTTCATTTCTTTAAAGACTCTGCATCAGTGGCAGAGACTCATTTTGATAAAGCTGGCCCCCAGACCAGAGGCAGCGACTCATTTTGATACAGCTCACCCCAGACCAGGGGCAGCGACTTACTTCACTACAGACCCCGAGCCAGGGGCAGTGATTTTCTTCTTTAAAATTATGGCTAGAGCAGGCCGTGTCCCAAAGGAGGGATCCTTTATCACTATGGCTGGAGCGGGCTTTGTCCTGAGGAAGGGACCCAATATCCACAGCTGTAACTGTGAGAAGGAACCCACAAAAAAAGCAACTCATCAAACCTGTGCCCAGAAGAGGCTTTGTCCCGAGAGAGGAACCCTATAACTGCAGAAACTGCAACCGTGGCAAAGAATCCACACCAGAGTTATTCAGCAAGGACTGTGTTCCATGTAAGGGACCCTGTATCGGCAGAAGCCGCAGCTGCTGGGAACAACTCACACCAGAGAAGTTCGTTAAGGACTGTGTTCTGGGGAAGAAACCCGATGTTTGAGCAGGGGAATAATGCCAGGAGTCGTCCTCATCTGAGAAGACAGAAGCGGCAGAGCCCATCTGTGAGAGACTGACCACATCCCCCATTCCCTGTCTCCCTGAGCCATTGAGGAGGAAGAGGTAGAGATATTGGGAGCAGGGAGCTGGGCCTGGGAAGAAAGGAGGGATAGGTGAGGGAGACTTTAAAGTGCTGGTTGTAATTTTCTCATCATCCTACTCACTTTTTGCTTTTATTCCATTCTGTGTCTTGTAGAATAAACTTTCCTACTTTCCTCTCTAAGTCGAGTACTGGAGTTTGTTTTGCCTGGAACCGTTGGCAGTGAGCCCTCCCTGCCCTTGTTTTAATCCACAACAACCTTGCTTATCTTTTTACTCCTATTTCGCTGGGGCCTCCACCATCCTAACGAGGGTTGGGGGTGAATGGGGGCACCGAGAAAGCGATTGTTGTGGTGCTGCTGTGCTCGCTGGGCCAAACCATGAAAGGTCGTTACGCTGTTAAGCACTTTGTCTAATAATATGATTTTGCATATCAACAACTGGACTATTTGTGGGATTTCTTTCTAAAGAAGGTAGAAGCATAAACATTAAAAGTCCACAAAAGTTTAAAAGATCATACAAATAGCTCCAACAAAAGGATGAATGGTACACTATTTATTTTACACTATTTAGAGGAGTTTTTTAAAACTAAGGACTTTCCATTTTAGTTCAATTCATGGTACCATTATATAAAGTGTATCAGTGAACTGATTTAGGCTACTTTCATGAATATCAGCAATTTTTAAAATAGCTTCTGAACATTTAAGTCTACAAATCAAATTTATAAGGCAGCACTTCATCCATCACTGAAGTGACTATAGCAGGCATTTATACAGAACAGTTTGAAAAATGAAGGAAAATATTATAACAAACATAGACAAATTGATCACAATGCTGAGAATGGCTTCTCTCAAGCAGTCAAGAACTGCACTTCCCACAGTGCAAAGGCCAGTTGCTACAAATTTTGGACCTTAAAAATCTGGCATGAAATTCCATCGTTGTGGTTTACCTCTGGCTGGGTGCCAGATGCCCACCAAGTTTCAATATCACTCCCCCTCCTAAACTGGATACGGGAGAGAAAAAAATGTAACAAGAGATTTATGAGTTGAGATAAGGACAGGAAGATCACTCAGCAATTAGCATCACAGGCAAAACAGACTCAGCTTGGGTATGAAAGGTTTGATTTATTAATGAATCATCAAATACATTATTCACAGAGGCATTACCTTAATCACTAATTGGCCAGGCCTTGGTCAGCTGTGAGTCTATCTTAGAACTGATTGGCATTAGCCCTATCAGCTACAGGGGAAGCTTCTGGCAGCTCTTTGATTAAAGAAGCCACCCCTGTAGCTCTCCTGCTACCAAAACCTGGCCCAGGCCAAACCTCCATATTGAGACAACTAAATACATCGCTATTTTTAAAGTCACTGAGTATCACTGTTTTCAAGAGAAGATTGTATATGTCATTTCTTAAATACAAACTTAGATAACCCCAGTTTGCATTGATTTTAACTAGGAGCATACAAGTGTCTATAGTATGATGTATGTTGTCATACCGTATAGTAATCCACACAATATTGTTGCTTATGGGGAATTACACTTCAAGGTGGTATATCATGGATTTTATATGTGTTATCTAAAACCACATCACTCATTATTGCAGACATTAACAGATATCATGGGTTGTAAAATCTGGAATATGTAGAAAATGTGCTTTTTATGCAATGGTCTATGAGGAAAAAAAAAAGGAGTTTAAATTGTTTTCAATATACATTTCCATTTGAAAAGGAATTTTCCTTTCTTTCTTTAGCAATATTACATTACTTCTGAGCAGCATGTCACAGAAACAGATGCTTAGTGTGAAGTATAACTGAAAAATCTTTCTAAATATACCAAATATTTTTATGAGTAACTAGAATATATTTTTAACAGCATATTAAACATTATTACCCCAAAAGAAGACAGTGGGAGTTTAATTATGGAGTCATTAATCAGGAATTATTCTCAGTACTGTATTTCTGCATAATTTACCCTTTCCATTTGTTGGATATTGCCATGACATATCAAAATAACTTCAGACTGAATAACATTTCCCAGTTTTTAAAATAATAATCAGCTATCTTCTCTCAGTAGCTAAGGGAATGGTTAATCAAATAAATAGTTTGGCTTCTCTCCATCAACAGATACATTGATCTTTACAAAGAGCGAGTTACCCTCTTAAGATGACTTGATGAATATCTGGGTGGTCACTGAGTCCACCTATTTTACCTGCTGTTCTATCCAGTGAGAAGAAATACTCATTCTCATCAAAAGAATTATGGACCAAGTATGATGCATGGTATGCTTCCTGTATTTCAGTAATAGAAAAACCCGCCTGGATGTGTTCCTGTACAACTTGATTGGTTGACCTGATTTAACAGAGAAGTTGGACTAGGTGATCTCTAATGGTCCCTTCCAAACCTACGATTCTGTGATTCTGTAATATTTACTGGGTTAACACACTGACCAACAGACTCGTGTATGTCTGAATTAGATCTTAAGAAAGATTTAGAGAGACCCTTCAAAGAGATCATAAGCCTAAACATATGGCTAAATTTAAATACCTTGTTAGAAAGGCTACATTTTTCTGTGAGCACACCATTTAACCTCTATGTATCAGTCTATTTCTTTTGGCATGAGCACTTGAGTTCATAGATGTAAGTGTACTGTGCATATGTAAAACCAATTCTTTCATTGTCTCACCTAATGTCAGACATTTTCAGATCGTAACCTTATTTCAAGTCAGACATACTTAAAGACAGATAGCTTAGTGCTAAGAAATTATAGGCAAGGGTAAACGCCTGCTCTAGATTCACATAAGAAATGTCTGCATTTCTGAGCTGGCTTATTTAAAAATTTACTATCTTAATTTGTTTGTACCCATCTGTACAGTGAGGAATCTCAGATTTATTAAAAGCTGTTAAATGTTAAAGGTATATTAAGGAACCCAAAGAGGATAAACTATATATTTTTTTTTCTCTTGAAACAGAGCACTATCTAAGGAGTGATGTGTCTCTTCTCTCAGGACTAGCACAGTGTTTCACATAGATGATGCTGGCACTGTCTTTTTTTCTTTACTGGGTAGAGATGAATGAGTAACATCTGAAGCTTAATATTATGACTACAGTCGGATTTCCAGAGTCCAACATCAGGACTCTACTCATATCTTCAACTGCCTAGAAGACAGTCATCGAGGTTAAGCAGGTCATCTAGGTTTCACGTATAGTTACTGGACAATCTGATTTTAACATTCATTCCAAATATTTGTTTTAAACTTGTAGCAACTCATTCTATCTGAAACAAAAAACATTGTCTGAAATTTCAAGAGGGCAATCCTTTCACGTAGGTATTCCAATGACTTAAATAGCTTTCATCCAACTTTTAAGTAAGATGAATCTACTCTCAGGATCCCGTATTAGACCCATGTAGGCAAGTTATCATCACATCAGTATCGTTACTGATCTAATTTCAGCTTGTTCTGATCTCCAATATCCTGTGGTCTCCTTCATTTTCTATTCTAAGTATTTAAAAATACTGTATGTAATGAATGTGAAAAACTTTAAATACAGTCAGCCGCCCCAGGAAATAAATCTGAGATTTTAATTGAAATGACTAATTTATTTATTACAAAATTGTAAGCAAAGTTACTAATATTTAAACTATTATTGTTCCAATTTTAGTTTCAGAAAAAGATCAAGCTTACATGTAAGTCTAATCTCAGTTAGACATAGCAGGACCTATATAGTATCATCTTGGTAAAGAGGTGATTGGAATAACTGTTTTCCTGTGCACTGAATACCTAGAAAATGGCTAAAAAAAAAACCTCCTCTAATATTAACATTTTGCTGTGTTAGGGAGATAAAGGCTGGAAGAGTGTGGTCCAACCTCCTGTTCTTTGACAATCTTGCTTTGGGTGATCTTCTATTATCAGAATCATAGAATGGTAGAGATTGGAAGGGACCTTTAGAGATCATCTAGTCCAACTTCCCTGCAGAAGCAGGTCCACCTAGATGAGGTCACACAAGAGTGTGTCCAGCTGGGTCTTGAAGACCTGCAAGAAAGGAGACTCCACAACCTCCCTGGGCAGCCTGTTCCTCTGTTCCATCATCCTCACAGCAAAATAGCTNTGCTCTTGTGTAGCCCCTTGCACTTTGCCTCTTGCAGACGTCTAAGATGAATAGAGTTTGATTGGCACCACGAGTCAAATCATTCTCATCCAAATGTTATAATAGCTTTTGGCCCTCATTGGATTTATCTTAAAGAGAGTTATTATAAATTTGTTATTTATCTAGATTTTTTTTCTTCAGTCATTACCAAAGTCCAATGGACATAATAAACATGAATGTGTGAACTTTTAACAAAATAGGAACATCCGCTTTAAAAAGAAGAGCTTCATGGTGTAAAGAAAAAAATAACCATCATGAAAACCTATGAAGGACTTAAAAGGTTCATGAAATTTCAGGCCCCTCATGCCAGTAAGTCGTAGATTTAGAAACTGAAGTGAATTCCTGAACCAAAAATCTATTACCAAGCATAATGAGGTACTAATAAATTTACTTTTACGTAAACTTTATGCTTTAAAAACCCTAAAGTAACCAAAATCCATCTTGGGTAACCACAACATTATAAATTTATTTATTTATTTATTTATATCTTTATGCACATATTTCAGTGACCAAAATTCTTTGTTTGTTTCTAAAGGCTCTAAACTTCATCTAGAAAATAGCATATAGCTGTAGAAAAAAAAAGTCAGAAATTTAAAACAATGGTTGCATTTCACAGGAGGTTAGGAAGCTCACAAAATTCAGTATTAGCATCAATTCTGAATTATGAAGCATACTCTACAGAGAACATATTGTGATGATGTAACATCAAGTATTTCAAAACCACCTGAATGAACAGAATGGAACCCTGACAGCAAATGCACTGACCTATGGTAAACAGAACTGAATCAACTGAGATAGCCATAGACTGATAAAGGCCACGATTTTAAAGTTATAAATTGTCTTTACAATGTTCTGCCGATATATCCACACTCATCCTGGCTGCAAACCGTGTTGTCATTGGCAACCACGTCCCACATAGAAGTTGTGTAACCACACGGTTGTGATACTTTTCTTGACTGAATAATCTCACTGTCAAAAGTGTTGATTGGCTCAGCCAAAATATTATTGTAACATAGCTACAATATTTCTTACCAGAAGTGAAGGATAACTCCAGATGACATGTCTGAATATGGCCAGCCATAAGTTCAAGTCTGTCTACAAAAGGGTATAGCTGTAGTTGTATCTTCAGAAACATAGGTTAACTCACTCTGAATATATCTTTGTACTGTCTAGGAAATTACTCATTGTCCAAACCGATGGAAATTATTGTAGCCCTCACTAATAAAGTGGTGATATTGCTGTTTGACAATCTTATTAACTAAGGAATGGAAAAGCCTTTATTATATAGTAAAGCTGGTGAATTTTATCTTGCCTGTCCCACTGGATTAGGTCATGGAAAGAGCTGCTGCTCAAGCATGCATATCAACCAATAATGTCCTTTTTAGCAATATTTGAAAGGTAAGGGAACCGCACAAGTTTAGAATTAAATAAAAATATCAAATTAAAGTTACAGTCTACAATTTCTTGAAGTTTTATTTAACCTAATTCAAACAGGCAGGAAATAGAAATCAGAAACTTCATTTTCTCCCTTGGGCCTTGTACTCTTGAGAAGACTTGCAGCGTAATGAACTGTTCACCACCCTGAGTGCAAGGCAAGGCCCTACTGGGTTTGGTCCCCTCCCCATAGACCCTATTAACAATAGGCCCACAATAGTCTTGTTGACCAGGAGCTGATGCCTTTGTAACTGTGCCCTCACCTTGCAAGCGAGGCAATATTTGATATAGAATCATGTATTTCTGGCTATGCATTATACCATCAAATGAGACCTAACTCACCTTGGTAACTAGTACATTTGAGCATACAGAAAAAGGAACAGCATATTGAATACATTTTTTGGGTTTTGTTTAGGTTTTATGGGTTGGTTTTTCAGAATGTTTTAGACAGCTGTTTTTAAACCATTTTGTGAAAGACAAATAGAGCAACTCCACTTATTTCTCAGAGCTGGTCCAAAACCAAACATCTATTCGTTCTTATGAAGTTACAAAACATGCAATTCTAGAATGAGATACAATTTTAAACTGAATAAAAATAGAGATACAATTCTTGTCTCATTTTTTTATAGTTAATTCAGGTAAAAAAAGCACACAAAAGAATATATAAAAGCAATAGCCATAATAATCATAAGCAGTTAATTTTCTTCTGAAAAGTAGAAGCTCAGATTTCACTTCTTCCCCTCTGACTTTAATATGTTAATTTAATAAACTACGATTTAATAATAACAGGAAAACTTAAACTCAGTACTTTTCGTTTTTATCCTGTAAACATCTACCTGATTGCTACAATCTTGCATAAAGCATTAGAAGTGATATTAAAGTACTAATATTTTTCTATTAAAATGATTACTTGGCAAGAAGACGCAGAACGTCAAAAAATATACAGGCCACGAAGTGTCACCTTCACATAGGAGGAATTCCCTGCAGTGAAACTGGCAAAGCTCAGCCTTGTCATGAGTCATGCTAAGGATTCATTTAAATTATTGGAGGGCATCCAACCTATTTAAAAGTCTGGCTACAGGGAGTAACATGTTGTATTTCTGTCTTAGTCCTGTCGCATTTGAGCATAACTAGATCATCTTTTCATTTCTGCCCTCCTCCCAAGTACACTCCAGTAGCATTCCACATAACAATCAGTTCCTCTCAGTGACTCATTGTTTTGTCTCTTACATCCATTTAATAGGCATTCCTCTGAAGATGCATCTGCTTGGAAGACTAAAGACTAACCACTTTGTACCAGCTTCTTGAACTCAGATTTGCAAAGATACGAGTCTATTTCAGGAATGTTCAATATTTCCTGAGCATGTGTTTGATAAAAAACACATAAACAAAAACACCTTAACCAGTATTCTCATAAAGGCTGTTTTCATAACAGTACAATAAGAATCTTTTGGACAAGAGTATCAGTAAAGAGATTATCTGCTGTCTCCTATGTGATGTAAAAGTGATTGCTCTGCAGGTAAACAGAAACTATGCTTGCAACTACAATAACAACAGCTCATTATGCTGTATCTTTGAAGAGATACACATGTTTCGCTTGATGTTAGCTTGTTGTAGCTATTAATACGTGTATGTCAATGCTAAAAGCAGCAAAGCCTTGTTTACGTGCCCATGATTTCTCACAGCTAAAAAAATATTATCTTCTGAGTTAATCGCGGGCAATGTCCAAAATTTCTCTTCAATACCCGTAGTTAAAAACAAAGTTTTTCCCCAAGGCCACAAAAATTTCAGCCCAACCATTTTTTTTTTCCCAAAAAAGAGAGTCATTGCAAAGACTGAAGAAGCATGGTCTGCTTCCCACAGGAAGGGCAAGACAAAGACGTTCAAAGTGAGAAGTGGGAGAAAAACAGCAGAACATCACCATCATCTGATGCAATTGCTTAAAGTGCACACAGGCTCTAGATTGCAAAGTGTGTATTAAAATTCCATCATACTTTATGTCTAGTAATTTTTCTGTCCTCTCTGTCAGCATTTCTGGAAAGGTGCTAGACAAGCTTTATCTCACAAGAAAAACTAACAGGACAGAGTGCAAATGCAAGCATATATTTCTGAACCAACAGTAAAAAACTGTCACCAGTAACTCAGTTTCTGTAAATAATTTCCCCAGAGATACCAAAGGATTGTTGTTAAGAAACAGAATAAAATAATTATAATAGAACTATCCTTACTTAAATAAGCCTGGATTCTAGCATTTAGCCTAAGCAATCAATAGAAAACTACAGATCCATCCCCATTCCAGTGGAATTACTTTTTTCTAAATGAAATGCATTAGACACACAGCTTAAATTTGCTGGGATAAATCCCAAACAAAATTTTATTAACTTTTAAAAAATTGAGGATATGAAAACTGATCCCATATCTAGAATTCAGCTCTCCTGAAAGTGTGCATTTGCACCAGTATTGTGAGGGTAAAAAACAATATTCAGAATACTTATCAAGATAAAATGTTTAAGCTAGGGAAATACCCTTTAATAGTTTAAATGACTAATAGTTTACATTCTGACAGTGTATTCTTGGCTCTGATCAATGCATTATGTTCAAATGGCAATGAGTTTTGTGATAATATAGCGACACCATGCAGTATTCTGACTAGGTCAAAATGACAATGTACCCAACTCAGAACACTCAGAAAAACATCACCAAAAAACCCACTTGATGTGAGACTAACAAAGGACTAAGAACATTGTTATGTACTTTGTCAGCAGTCCTCTAGTCAATAGTACTCAACTGCACAGTCTTACCAGTTCATTTAGTAGATTTTAACATTTGTACTTGAATCATCTCTCCATCAAGAAATCTAAGTAATTTTGTGGCTCCAGCAAGTTGGACAAGGGAGTCTCTTCTGTTCTATTTGCAATGACCTATACCCTGAAGTATAACATATCAGCACACTTTGAGAAGAGCACTCAATACAATAAATGCTTTTGTTATACATATAAAACCCTTCTATTTACATGTGTGCAAAGGCATTGTGTGAAGGTTCAGAAAACTTTTACTTATTTTCAGGAAAAAATAGGTTTAGACTACAGTCAAACAATGAATACTTCTAGGTAAATCACAGAATTTTCATTACCTTGACCACCCAATATTTAATATTATCCTAGTTCTAATAGAAATTGTCATAAATACTAGTAATCCCTTGGGACTTGCACATGGTCTATCTCAGTTGTTCATTCAATTCCCTACACAATCAGAGACATATAACAGAAAATATAGTATAAATGCATATCCTACAAGAGAGAAAATTAAAAGCAAGCATAACAGATGAAGAAAATAAAGCAGGATGGAAGAAGAGGTACTAACATCTTAGAACCAAAGGCAAAAGCCCATCTAAGTAGGCCACCCACATTGTTAATGTGAAAAATTTTAAGGAGCAGCACAAATGCTGCCATGTCTGTGTTATGAACTGGTAAATGGTCCAGTTACTGCTTCCTAAAATAGCAAGAAAGTGGCACATCTCTCCTCATGAGATCTCAGCATCACATTCTGAGCTATGATGTAAACTAGGTTACACAGGTTCATTGGAAAGTCTGCTTATTGCCATTGGGAAAAGTGTATTTAATGGACTTGGCTAATAAAGAGGCTGTAATACTGGAACAGGTCATGTGAATACACATAAAACATAATTCTCAGTGTATTTACACCTTTGTTATGATTAAAAGGATAAAAGTTCTTAAAGCTCTCCCCATAATACTTCCAGGAGTGAGCAAACAAAAATTATAAACAATGAAACTTCAAAACAGGCCTTTCAGAGATTAGTTATACTCAATGTACACTAAGAATAACTCCACTAGCTAACTTAAGGTATTGCATTCTACCGTCTTTCTCAAGCAGAAACTGTTGTTTGGATGTTCTGACGAAAGCTGAGACAAAAAAAAATCAAACAGGTTTTTGTCTTCAATGTCCCTGGCTCTATAGCTATAATTTCACCATGTTCAGTTTTACCTCTTTTGAACAAAATATAGTTCCAGCTGGCTCATTCAATCCTTGCTTCACATTCCTTTATTGTGGTCAGATGGACTGCTACTCTCCTTGACAAAGTGGGCCTACTCCTAAAGCCTGATAAAGGCTAATTGAATCTTCAGATTCCCTTAAGCCTTCCTCTAATCAGTTGTAATTATTATCTTCCTGTCCTAATGTAACACAGAACTCATATTCTCTGTTTGCATTGAAATGAGTATGAAAGACATCATTATTTAAGTCTTATAAGCTACTCACATAAAACAAACAGAAATCTTCAGAGAGAAAACCTGAGCTGAGCTACTATGCTTGCTTATTTCAGAGAGAAGAGAGTGACATCTTTGTGTTATCTTGATTTTTAAGTCATTCGACTTCTATTGCTTTGGTCTTATGGCCTGCAGTAATCTTTCTTGTCCATTATTTTATGAAAAGCTAAAGAACAAAATTTATTTGGAGCTAAGGTAACCTAGGATATGTCATATGTTCCGGGGAGACCCCTATCTTATTCAGAGACAGTAAATTCCCTGACACTAGTGCTCAAAATCCCACAAATATTCAAAAAACAAATAATTCTTTTCTACTTTCTCCTTGCTACATTAATCAGATAAGACTAACAAATTTCAAAGGATAAAAACTGATAGTTACATTAGATTAATGTCACTGTTTGAAACTGTTGCAATCCGATCAAAACTATTCAATATCTAAACCTATTTTATAACTATCAGGATAATCAGCATAGTGAAAGGTCGATCATTTTCAATTTCTTTCAAATTGAATGTCAGAATATTTCTGCTATTAAGTTGATTAAATCAGTGTCATCATCTTCCAAATGGAGTGTGCTTACAGTAGAAAATACAAGGTCTACACAATTCAAGCATGATCTAAAAAATCCGGAATATATATTTATGAGCATAAATCTCAGTTCTCTTTCATTCATTTGCAGCACTTTTTGCAATTCTGTTGACTGAATTGAGAGGAATCCCAAGCTCTGTGGAAATTTATTCTAAAAATGAAATATTACAGAGCAACTAAAAGGCAGTTGTTTCAGTAGCTGTCATCTCTTCAGGAAGATGTTGCTGAGTATTATAGCATAGATGTTTTGCCTGCACACCTTGATGAAAGACACCTCTTTGTTCCTTAGACAGGCCTGAGCAAGTCATATATCTACGATGAAAAATTATATTTCACTAGAACTGTTTCCTGCTAATTTGTTAAATAAAGCCAAACCCCAGAGGAGACTACGCTCCTGAAGCTCATTTGCATTTGGGCTTTGAACATTTTTTAGAATAAAATCCAAACATTACCTGTTAACACAAACTATTAATGAAATAGCAAACAGTGTAATTTTACAGACTTTTATGTAGTCATTTTGATATTTGTCATGTTACTCCTACCCAACTCAAGAGTTTATAGTTTGGGAGGGTCCATTTTGAGGTTTGTTCCCCTCCTTCCCTATAGACTGCAGTAAAACACTCATCATGGAGTACAAGACTGTTTGTGTTCCTACAGCTGGCAGTACAACAAAAGCCACACTTAGATGTCTATAATTAAAGAAAGGAAAATGATATTTAAAAGAAGGAAAAGAGTATTTAACTAAAGCTAGTTCTAAACAGAACCATCTTTCTTTTAACAGAACACAGGTTAGAGTGTGTAAGTGCATCTACAGAGGTGTACCAGGATGAAGCTTTAATAAACAAGGATAGTCTCATCTAATTGTTTTTAAACTCTCACTGTACCTGTTACAGAAGCCTTGAGCTATGGGAAAAAAAGATTTTTGGAAAAGTGAAGTCTGACTTTCAGAAATTAATTAACACCATGGTGTTTGTAAAGAGTGGAGAGCTGAAAATAATGAAAGCATCATGATTAAAATAAAAAAAAAAAACATTGAGAAGAAGCTCAAAACCAACAAACCTTTTACCATCATGACAAAATACTATTTAACAGACAAGAGTCATACCTGGAAGAAACTATAACCTCTTTCTTACTGTGAAAGGAGAAGTAATAGGAAATTTTCCATTTCCTTCACTCATTCAAACAATGAACTGAGTCTTCCTTTTCTTATTTTCCAGATAGTGAACAGGAAAAAAATGAAACAGATCCTTAATACTTTTACAATTAGATAAACAGAAACATTAGCAAGCCACAAAAACAATTGTTCCCCTTGTATTTCAATTTCTGCATGAAACAGTAAAGAGACCAGTGGCAGGAGATCACCTTTTTCCATCGCACAGACTTATACACATCTTGAAATAGGCACTACCTAAATATTACCGAGTAAATCTTTGGGTCATTTACCTCTGCTGATTCCAGAAGCATATAACAACTCAGGCATAATAGGATAAAGAAACAGTTTCAGAGGTGTTGTATATGTATTGTGGACAGAAGAATGTACTATGAAATACAACTGTCTTCTCAATTTATTACGACAGTTTTTCCATCTTGGAAGATGGAAAAAGAGGAAGATTCATATAGGAAGATTCCCTGGAAATCTTGTGGAAATTAAATACACAACAAAAAAAATCCCAAACAAACCCAAAGCCAACTAACCAAACAAACCATCCCAGAAAAACCCCAAACCTTTGAACAGAATAAAAGAATTCCAGTTGGCTAACCACTTCTGAAGCAGCCAGCATGAAGCTCATCCTGACATAACCTTGAAGCAAAAAATGCAACTTGCAGTATGTCTGGCTTTCTGCCTATTTCCAACCCCCAACAGAAACTGACCGTTCAGTAATAGAAAATGTACAACTCAAAGCTCCTGTAAGTTAAAGACAAGGAAAGATTATCGTCTACAATAATGAGCCAGTAAGGTACCGTTTTCAACACCTGTGACGTATAGCCCCACAGATGCAGCAGAGGACCACAAAATTCTCACTACATCACTCATTTTGCAAACATGCTCTGCTACTATAAACAGCTACATGATTACAGGTGATCTACTAATATAATAGAACCCAAAGAAAAAAGCACATCACTTCAGCACCATCACCATTTGCCATAACATATGCAAGGCAACTTCAGGCAACAGTTTCTTACTTAAGCAGGGTCTGAAATACAGTATAAAATAGATTCTGACATGTAAATGCTTTAAGTGGAAAAAATGCATAGTCTGCAAGTCATGGTTGGATGCACAGACATATAGATGAGAAACTAATGAATGTTTTTATTGGCCTCCTGTCATTTATCAAATGGTAACTGATAAAAATAAACATCATAAAATTTACAGATTATGATGTTCCTTGGTGCTGTAAAGGTCTTCAAGGACTTCTGAAGAAAAATCTTTGCTCCCTGTCTGGTGTGTTTCTTTGTTGGAATTTTTTAAGAACCATCCAAAAATATTGTCAGATAAGTTTATTATCTTCTGCAATTATTCAATTGAGAAAATAGCTTTGAACTTAGAAGTAAAAATTCCCTTTGAAAAACAAAGGAAGTGATTTAGTACGGAAACTGTGCAGGCCCAGACCTGAGAAGACACATACTGCTTTAAATAAACTTCAGAAAAGTCATCTACATCATGTGACTCAATTCCCCAAACTCAAAAAGTCATTTCTGCCAACATACTAAATAAGCTACTGTATAGACACTTATATCACTGAAAGATGTGCTGCACAATAGTCTGCCTTCATGACCAAAAAGGCCTCCTAACAAGTACCTTTGGACTGAAGTAATTGCACATATGCAGTGAAAATGCAAATGCAAAATACAATATAAACAGAACAAACAAACCTGATAAAAGGTAGAAAAAAAGCCAGAGGATTTATGTATTCATACTTCTTCTGTCTCTTTCTAGTCACTTGATAAAATGTTACAGATTGTGAAAAACCCTTACTATGAACAATCTAAAAATAAGTGAGTACTATTACAGGATCACTAGAGCAGAAAGCAGTAATTTTTGAGATGGGTAAACTTAGTTTGATTCAATACTAATTTAATCTGGGCTGCTGCCAATATTGATAGCCTTGTCATTAGCTCAGCTCTTGTGGCACTAGCAATGACATTTGCAGAGCATGGCCAGTCTGTTACAATACCCTACCAGATGTTTGTGTGTATTGCAGATACCTAAGGCACATACAGTAGCTACTCTTTCTTTTCGTTGGATAGCATTTACAGAAGTAAAAGAAAAGAGATTTGCATCTTCCATCATCATTAACAAATATTTTATTTTTATTTTAAAATATATCTGTCTGAGGGACATTTCTCAGCAATTTATCACAAGTTTCCCTTCTTCAACAATCTTTCTTATAGCAATTTATTAGAAAACAGATGTAGTTGACAACATTAGAGACACTTATTCAGACATCAGAAGTCTCTCCAATCTCTCAGATTCCTTCAGGTTTAGCTTTTACTAATGTTAATTTAAAAGCTGAGAAAGAGTAGGTGTTTTTAAAACACTGAAGAAGCCAGGTGCATCAAAAACCTCCTCTGACTGCAGGGAATATTTTGGCTGCTACTCAGAAGCTGTTAACATAATTTAATTCTTTTAGCTCCAGCTAAGTTTCAGCATTTTGAAAGAAAGCCTGGCACATTGGGGAGAAACGTCAAGTGCTAGAAACCCAAAACTCAGATCCATATTACAGAAAATGCCTCCAATATAATAAAAAGGATTTTCACAGCTAATTTAAATGAAGCACAGTTTTTACAACTCTAAATCTCTCACTCTGCTTCAAAATTTTACCAATACGTAAATTATTAGAATCCAATAGAAATTAACTTCTGCAAATAAATTCCTTGAGGTTCTCAATGATAAATTTCCTTTCATATTCTGATTTTTTTCTGTCATTTCTTACAATTTATATAAATCACAACATGATGCTTGTGAATTACATATAAATGTTGTATCAAGACTTTACATCTACAAAATATAATTGAAAACCTCAGTTTTATTTCAAAGCACACAATTGCACGAATGAAGGGGGATATTAAACACTGGAGAGACAGCACTTGTATTTTTGTTTGAAAAAATACCAACAAAATGTTTATGGAGTAAGAAGTTTTATCTTGTGAGCTACTTCATATAAACAGCAGATAGTGAGAGCCCTGATTTACAAGGCAAGGTTTGATAGGGAAATATATAGGTAAAAGAAATAAAAAATCCTCTCCTTTTAATGTCATTCTCTTCCTCTAATAATCAACCTGATTTGGCTATTTCAGATTTTGTTTGCAGCATAAAGTGTTTTTTGTCAATCTTTATTGCATGTAAGATGGAGATTTATATAATACTCTTGTAGATTTTTTCTGTCACTTCCTCTGAGCTATCTCATAAGAGCTGAGGGAAAATTCAGCCAGCCTGACTACAAGAGCCTGTATTTTTTCCATAAAAAGCATTGGGTTTCACTATACATTACTTCCACATTTTGCTTTCCTACTTTTCTAGTGGCATCATATCTCTTGAAGTCCTCTCTGGGTGGGGATCACTTCAGTTTCTGTTTACCTTCCAAGAAGTTTCAACTCTGAATATTTTAATTTTTTTTTTTTACTCAAACTGCCAGAATTTCTACTGTATAAAAATCCAAACCTTTCAGACTCTTTATGTGGGTTGGTATGAAAAGCAAACAGCAGAAGATCAGAACTTCCCACAAGTTTGACACTACAGATGTCATTAATCTGTCCTACATGGAATATATATTGGTGGCCATATTCAAGTGAGTTTTTGCCTGCTTGCAGAAGACCTTTGCCTCATGCTGCCAATATATCTGTAAAAAGTTCAGATGTTTCTGACAGACTCAAACCTATATCTATACCAAATGTTGGGTCATTTGTGTGTGTCAATATAAATACAGGGATCGACATCAATGCAATTTTTTTTGATTGAAATCAAGCATACAGGTTATTAATTTCAACTATAATCTCAGTTCTGAAATAGGTAGAAATAATATGTTTTTAAATGCAAACAGAAACACTAAAGTATTTGTTAGAGCTAATAAAGAAGTTCAAAACAACAAAAAAGTTCCAATTCTAACATTAACGGTGATTTTTTAAATTATTACTCTTTATTTAATTAATATCTCTTTGAAAACATCAGAAAACTCTCTCCAGTCTCACGTGAAGTTTAACAGGAAGACATACATCACAGAGTAGCCATAGAGATTCAGATACATATCTAGAGAGAACTCCTAATTCTTAACACACTAGCTATGTTAGATTGTGTTTCTCCATGGAAAAAAAAAAATGCATGTTTTAAATATAATGAAAAAATACCAAACATTACTATAAAAAATATTATCCCTCTCCCTAATTAAAGTATTTGCAACCTTCTCCTTTTCTCTTGAGCACTATATGTTCAGGCACACTCAAAAATAATCCACAATTTTTGTTGAACTGTAAGAACTTTATACTAAAATGTATTTCTAAACCATTTTTCAGGCATTTTATTCAATGTATTGTCTACTTCTGGGGTTCTAGATGAAAGATGAATGAGCCTAGAAAAATCATAAACAAGAGAAAAAGCAGAAGCCAATGTATGTGTTTATGCATATAGACACATGAGATGGCTCTCCACTTTCACGTGTTTAACATCTGCAGTCAACACCAGATATTTGTTACATTCTTAAATCAGCTGTGTTCCTTGGTACAACTGGTCCAGTCCTACTGTCAAACTGTTATTTTGGGCTGTGGGTGGCAGTAGGAAATTATCATTGTGTGTACACATCTGAGTATATGTACATAAACAAGTTTCAGACCTTGCTCCCCAGTTCCTTTCAGGTCCAGTTCATGGAAAGCATTTGAAGTGATCAGGTCATGCTACATGTACAACTGGAATAATCCGATGACCTTCTCATCACTGGAAGCAACTTGAGTCAAGATACTAAAATACTATTCTTTCACTGCTGTTTTAGTGCAAATAATTTTGTTTGAGATAAAGAAATATTTTAAAACTATTTCAAAAGTGCAAGGATATCATCAGTTGGATAAAAATAAGCAAAGGTGAATAAGTCATTATGAGCTTTCATTTTTGCCCCTGCTGATGGTAAAATGTCGGCCATGGGTTCCCAGCTGCACTTCTGAAAATGAGTGTTATTCATGAGAATGATTCTTGAACGCGAGGGCTGGAAATTTAGAATTACATTCGGCCTAAACAGAAGAAAATCACTGCCCTTTCTACATCTATATGGAAAATACCAAGCTTTCTTGCTATGCTTAAAACACTGAAAGGTGCTGGCATCAAACACACATCTTTGAGAACCGAAATGTCATGTTCACTCTAGGAGAGAAAAAAATCCTCAGGTGCTCATTACTACAGAAAAGCATTCTCTCAGAAACCAAACTGCAGGCTTTCTCTATGTGGTCAGCTTTTAAAGGTTAATTAGCAGTAGTGAGTGATAAAAATTTATAACCAACTACTTATAATTTTTTAATGGTGTGATTTCTAATCTTTTATTATTGTGCTTATGCTTGAAATCAAAGTCCCATCTGCTCACATCTCAGAAAACTCCAAGGGAAAAAAAATATTTAATATTCTAAAGCTTTTGCCCCATGCTACATATACAGAATGCTTTCCATCTCCATGCCTCATAGATACAGTTTCTAAGTAACTTGGAAGTAAGTATCTTCAAAAACATTCCAGTATAAGCATATTACAATAATTTAGAAAAAAAAAAATAAAATCTGGAAATAGTCATTCAAATAACATCTATTACTAGCTTGTTTTTGTAACTAAAGGTAGATTTTCTGCAGAATTTTTGTCCTACTATAGGACTCTTGTCCTTTCTGTCAAAGTGAAGGTAAACAAAACATTACATTTTGGGGGGACGTTAAGCAACTGAGAACTTGGAGGTTTGTATTTTCAAGGCAAGTATATCTTCTTAGTACTTCTTCACCTGAAATTTCTTAGTGAAATTTTCTAGTATCTTACAAATGGCAAGGTGGTTCTCCTTGTATCTTGTGTTCTTAAATGTATGTATCATCTCACCACAGACATTCTGTCCACCACATATAGAAGTGGTAGCTAGGCAAATTTCAGAAAAAGTTTCCAATTATTGAACCTCAAAGGAACATCTGTCACCTTGATAAAAAATAATTGTACATCTAGATCACTACAACAGCCCTACTACTTAGCTCTACTGAAGAGAAATTTGCCAAGGCAAAGAAGAAAACCATGGGAAGGTAAGGAACAATAAATATAGGGAAACCCAGCAATCTTCCTCACTTAGGTGAAGTTATGATGACATAAAAAAGACTATGTGAAACATCAGACGGGATGATTAAGTGTGAATGTTCTCCAGTCATCAGAGCTCAAAACCACTGGCAGATAAACATGGTTGTGAAGGCAATGTTTTTCAGTAGCTGATCACTCATGATTTTAAAAAGAAAGGCGGTTAGTCTCCTTGTGCAGTTCTGAAGAATTAAATAAATAATAGTTTTTAATGCAGTTGTAAGACACCGAAATGGAAGACACTAAAAATAAAAGTTAAGTTCAAGTTTAGCTTGAATCAGTACAAGAACTAAAAGCAAGGGTCTGTCTTCTTTGTCTCAAGGACAATTACACAATGCTTTAATACAAAATATTTGGACTGCTTTAAATATTCTTTCTTCATGTATATAGAAAACACTAAAGCATTATCTACCTGTTTACACTGTTCAGTTCTAACTAGTGGCCACCTAATTCCTCAATGTCAAGTCAGATAATACGGTAATATAGTTATTTTGACAGTGATCCAGATAGCCAAAACAACATGATTGTCAGTTTTTGGCTTGGCATGCTTTTTCCCTTTAGCTCTAATTCACATCTTTTTTAATTTTAAATCCTTTCAGCCCTACAAAACAGATTACAGTCCTTAATATGAACAGACATTAATGTTAGGAGAAAGAGATGGGAAAAAAATGACAGTAGGGCAGAGATTATAAAATAAGAAATCATTGTATTGTAAAGCACATGCAGAACAATAGATTCACTGTATCAACATAAAAAATTTCTTTAAGCAAGTGGGCATGCATTCTCCTGGTTTTCAAAACTAAGTCTCCAAAATAAGATAATTAAGGTTTCCAGGACAATATACAATTGATGTACAATTTTGTCACACAAATAAACTCTTACATAAATGATCCCATAACAAAAACTTTAACCTTAACAGTCAGAATCACGCTTTAATTCTCTTGGAATCCTATTTTGAGTTAATTTGGAAATAAAATCTGAGTTTAGAATACGTATGAGCTTTGCACAAATCTGCATCTATTTGTATGATAATGCAAGTATACACAACAGAAAATTGTCCAGAATTCTTTAGCCTTGAGAGAATGGGTCTATTGTTCTAATTTGTTGCTCTACTATAGCTTGAAAGTGTTCATCTAGATTATAACAGTTGACTTACACAGTGACTCAATAAGCACCATTTACAAGCAAATTTTCAGACAGAAAAAAAAACAGGAGTTATGGCCATTATGCAGTTACAACGCATGGGTAGTGTGTGAACATTCACCACAGGAGGGCAATCCTGATATAACAATAGGAAGTGTGTATCTGTAGGGGCTGTCATGTTCATACTCCTCCCACTTTCAACTAACTGGGTGCATTTTGGATATTGGACCTGTGTCCAAATTATCAAGATGCTGGTCATGATACAGAGTGCTTTTTAACTGAGGAGCACTGTTACAGAAAATTTCCCTTTGGCCCCCAGACTTGTTCCTAAAGTGTTCAGGACATGGACAGAGTAAGCACTTCTGGAAGTGTTAATGCTGGTTCAGCAAGTATCAGTTTAAACTGTATGCATCATTACTCAAATATGTTGAAAACCATCCATGTGGACAAGTTAAAGTGAACATTTTCAAATACTCAGAATATTGTTGATGTCAATCCAAAGAGTAATTAGCATACTGCCATAATGTTAACAATTAGGAAAAAAAAAAGAAAAAAAAACCAGAACTTTGGATGTGAGTACTCAGTTTGGGGATTTTTGTTCACATGTTTCCAAACCACATACAAAAATATCTCTATGGAAGGACTGGAAACTTCTTACACATTACAAGTATTTCTTAAAGTACTTTGGGATGTATGTACTTCTCAGTGATTGTCCCGTTTTTAATCTGGGTGTTTCCATAATCAGTAGTAATTGACTCCAAGACCAGTGTCAGTAATTTCTTCATCTTACAGATAGTTTGTTTCCATGATATCAGCAATATATTTGAAAGGCCTCAATACATGGGAAAAAAAAAATCTCTCTTCATAAATGTAAGTGGAGAAATTTATTCCTTCACTATATTCTGATGGGTTCAATGACCTAAGAGAATAATTGCACCTCATTTACTTAAGCTGGTTCAACAAAATAAACATT
Organism: Urocolius indicus; assembly: GCA_013401255.1. Lineage (NCBI taxonomy): Eukaryota > Metazoa > Chordata > Aves > Coliiformes > Coliidae > Urocolius > Urocolius indicus. The sequence continues at coordinate 59,385 of WBNH01009703.1, forward strand.
TTTTGTTTCAGCTAGGATACATTTAATTTTCTAGGAGTGCTAATAACTGTAAAGTTTTGGTTATTCCCAAGCAGTGCTTGCACAGTGTTGAGGCCTTTTCTGCTTCACATCCTGCCTTGAGAGTGAGCAGTCTGTGGGGGGCACAAAAAGATGAGAGGGAGCATGGCCATGCTTCTTTTCATTACAATCATTATATATTATTATTGTTCTTACTAATATATTTTATTTTCACATTAGTTAGTAAACTGTTCTTACCCCACAAGTCCTTATTTTTTTCCCCTGATTCTCCTCCCCATCCCACTGGTGGTGGGTGAGTGGGCTGTATGGTGACATAGCATTACGTTTTGAACTCAGGGATATCCATTAGATTTTTGCAATGCAAAGCAATTAAATACTTTAGCTAAGACTTTCCTAGCCTCAAAATAATGTGACTCCATACTGCCAACAGTGATCTTCACTGAAAAGAGCGTTTGGAACATATATTTAAATTAAATACAATCAAATTTGAATTTCCAGAAAGCAAAATATAGAGCATTACAGACTGTAGACCAAGTCAGTTTGAGAGCTCTAACCCAAGCACCCCATTCTTCTATGAATATACATCAAGACATATCACCTAATTCCACCATGAGAGCACTTGGTCATATCATAGAAATATTACAACTGTAAGAGGAAATATTTAAGAAGATTCGTATTTGTGTTTGGTTTATATCATATTTGAAACAGAAATGTCAGTTGTGATTAATAGCAGTATCTTTGTGCTTGCTGATCTCACATCCACTATAATATGACACTGTCTGCCTTAAATGGAGCTACAATTACTTGCTTTCATTTGAGTTCAGGCAGTATTCTTACTTATTAGAAGCTTAGTGCTTTTACCTTACTCTAATATCACTACTCAGCAGAATCTTTTTTTCAAGTCTATCTACATTATTTTCCTTAAATGGTTGGACCTCAGATAGACACATTTCTAAATGCCTGCTGTTGAGAGTACATATATGCACACACATACACATCCATTAGCATACATTATGGTTGCACAGAAGCAGTGCAAGCATACGTAACAAAAATTTTGCCTTCAGGCACTTTTCTGCTGCACAAACACCAGGCTCAATATCAGTTATCAGAAAACTGAGGAGAAAAAGATCCTATTCATAGATCCTTCATAAAATTACAATGGCCTCTGAATGTCACTTGGTCTCTAGGACTGTCAATAGGGTAGAGTCATTTCATGGAGTGATTCAACCTCCTCAGTTAAAGTGAGATAGTGCACTGTGACTGACTTACAGGTATCTGCTTCTTTCATGTAGAAACCAGGTCATAAAGCAGTGGTGAGGTGTGCACAGCAAGGACTTGTACATATTTATTAGACACACAGGTTCTTAATATAGGCATTGCATCTTAGTTATACTCCAGTCTTAGACTGTCTACAAACTTTGTAATAGATTACTAGCACTCAAAGAAACTGTCATGGGTTTGGGGTTTTTGTTTTAATCCTGAAAAAATGTTCAGTTTTCCTTTCCACAAACTTTAAATATTCTAATCTAGGTGGGTAATACCGTTGTTTGTAGCATTAGAATAATAAGAATGCATTAAAAATAAAGATATCCCAACTTTACTACTGCCTTAACTGGAATCTGTATTACACAAAGGCGGGGGTGGGGAGGTTAGGAAGTGTTGAATCTCAAGGAAACCTTATTAGTTATTTTTAGAGCAGGAGCACTAATCCTATTATTGATTTTCAAAGTATTAGCAACTTTAAACTCAGCAGCTATGTAGCAATGTGTATCTTGTCTGGTCAAATAAAATTATGATTATGCTTCCAAATATCATAGACTAAAAATATTTTTCCAGAGCTATTATAAAATAAAATCCAATTTGACAGGAATTACTATTCATTTTGTACATTCTGTATCTTGGTATATGCATCTCCCTTGACTATCTATATACATATATACAAAGTTTAAAGTGTCCAGATATATAAAAATCTATCTCTAGCAACAAATGCCACGAAAAACTCTTTATCTAGACATGCAAGATGACCAGATAGCTAAGAAGTTAATCAAATTCTAATTTACCATTACAAAGACAGCATTTACCATTCCAGTGATAGCAGAACATACCCTGCTTGTGCATATTTTCAGGGTAACAGTTGGACTCAGTGATCTTAAAGGGCTTTTCCAATCTAAATGATTCTATGATTCAGAATAGTACTAAATCACAGAGAACTGTTCATATATATTATAAAGTTCATGATGCAGGAAGCATCTGCTGGAGTGAATGGTTCCATTACATGCATATAGACATTATATACATGACCCTGAGAAAATTTCCACTGTATTCAGTTTGTGCACACGCTCAGTTACAGCATTTTGATCTCTTGGATTTAACCTTTTTCTAACTCATATCTGTCTTTTCAGATTTACATGCAAGAGTAATGGGCTTACCTGTTCACTACATGTCCATTTCACACATTGTCTCGGGACAATGGATCCATCACTGAGAATAAATTGATTGATCCTAGCACCTCGGCTAATGTAAAAAATCCAAGGAATAAAATTTTACACAGACAACACTGACAATACAGTCTGTGCAAGCAAGTCTTAAATACAAAAGACAAGTCTGTTTCTTCTGTAAAGCTCCTGTAAGGAAATGAAAATTGGGAAGTTCCAAATATCAGACTTATTAGTTTGTCAAAGTTTGGGAGAGAGAGAAAGTTCAGCAGCGTTAAATGTTTCATTTAATTATAAAATTATTTATTACATGTCTTGAACCTTATGATGTGGGATTTTTTTATAGAATACCATTGTCTTCTGTACATACTTTCTTTTCCAGATATGACAGAAGTCAAGAGTAACTAAAAAATCCAAATACTGTGTTCCAAACTTCATCACAATAGCTAACACATTTCAATACCAAAAGGGAAATCTACAATAAAATGACAGATGTGCTGAACAGAAAGACAGTTTCTTTCTCTCTTTATTGCTCTCAGCATCTGATCAGCAACCTCTCAAAAGTTTAATCTCAAGAGGCAGAGGCAGTATGTTCATATTAGGGACAATGATTTCTCAACCATAAGATTTTGCTTTTTTAACAAGTGGTCCAGAACATTGTGAATGGTGGTTTGGATTAAATGCATTGGGTTTTGCTTCTGTTGTGTGTGCACTACAAGATCTGTGTGCAATACAAGTTCTGTCTAAGGCTACAGTCAACTACAACTTTTTTTCACTCAAATACTTTCTTGATTCACTGGGAGAAGTAGGTGGATAAGTCTTCTGACCTTCTGCCTCAATATATCCTCACATGTTTTGCCTGGAGAGGAAAATATGCAAGAAAATAGGCTTCCTATGTGGGAGAACATTATATTGAAACTCTGAAAAGCCTGAACACTAAAAACAGACTTTTACTGTTTTAGTAAAGCCTGTAGACAGCAGCTCCTGCTCATTCAAGTGGGTTTTGAATGTCTCCAGAGAAGGAGACTCAACAACCCACAGGGCAGCCTGTTCCATCACTCCATCACCCTCACAGTGAAGAAATTCTTCCTTGTGTTTCCTTGGAATCTCTTGTGTTTCAGCTTGTACCCATTGCCCCTTTTCCTATCATTGGCCATCATTGAGAACAGCCTGGCCTCATCCTCCTGATACCCCCCCCCCACACACACTTTACATATTTGTGAACATTAATGAGGTTACCCTTCAGGCTTCTCTTCTCCAAGCTGAAGCGCCCCAAGCTGCCTCAGTCTTTCATCATAAGGGAAAAGCTCCGCTCCTGTCATGGTTTAGCAAGGAGTTGCTTTTGCTTAGTAACAGGGGGAGCGGGTTGCAGT
>WBNH01009703.1:63460-136636 GCA_013401255.1 Urocolius indicus
ATCAGGGCTCTGAGCCCGGGAAGAGGAGAGGGGTGGGGAGCAGGTGGTCTTAAAGGGCTGGTCGGACTCTTCATCTCTGTACCATTCTGTGTTGTTTTGTTTTGGTTCTGGTTTTTGGGGTTTTGTGTTTTAGTTGGTATTAAATTGTTTTCTGGTTTTCTTCCCCAAGCCGAGTAGCCTGGTCTGTTTTGTCCTGCACCTTAAGCGGCAATTAAGCCCTCCCTGCCCTTTAGCAATCTTTAAGTCTTCGGTACTTGAGGCTAATCGTGGTCTTTTGTTCCCTGATGGGCTGAAACCACGACAGCTCCCTTCATCATCTTGGTGGCCCTGTGCTGAACTCTCTCCAGCAGCTCCCTGTCCTTCTCAAACTGAAGGGTGCAGAACTGGACACATTATTCCAGATGTGGTCTCATGAGGGCAGAGTAGAGGAGGAGGAGAACCTCTCTTGACCTACTACCCATAGCCCTTCTAATACACCCCAGGATGCCATTGGCCTTGGCCACAAGGGCACATTGCTGGCTCATGCTTATCCTGATGTCCACCAGGATCCCCAGGTCCCTTTCCACTATACTACCCTCTAAGTGTTCATCCCCAACCTGTACAAGAACATTAACAGAACTGGCTGTTAACTACAACTTATTTGGTGATTTATATTATTCAGTGCTAATCTCTTGGTTTTGCTTTTTCTCACCTCTTTGAAGACAGATATTGTCTTAATACGATATGGAATTTATAAATGCATTATGTTAAATCAATATCTGTCAAAGGGGTTCATTTCACTAAAAGCTCTTCACAATACACTTTTTGTCTATAATCACAGCTCTTATGTCTACAGGGAGCAAGTGTTAGCTTTAATATTGGTATCAGAAAGTAATATATATGTTTTATTATTACAAGTGATATAGGCAGAATAGTCCTTCATTCAAGAGTGTCAGAAGTTCATACATTCTGAACGAAGTGAAAGGCCATCTGAAGTTAACTCTGGCAAGGAATATCAGAAGCCACAAGAAGGACTTTTATAAGTGCACGAGTACACCAGGAGACCTGGTGACATAGTACAAAGAGAAGGCTGAGGTACTGAATTGCCACCTCCTCAGTTTCAGTAGGCACGATCACAGGGAGAGTCTGGAGCAAGGAACACTTACCCTTGGAGGAAGAGGATCAGATTACACAAATCTTATGCAAATTGGAGATTTATAAATCCAATTAATGGCTCTGAAGGGACACACCAATGAGTGCTGAGGAAGCTAGTTGATGTCATTGTGAGACTACTCTAAACAATCCTTGAATGATCACAGCAATTGAGAGAAGTACCTCAGGACTGGAGGAAAGTAAATGTTACCCCTATCTTCAGGAAGATTCAGAGAAATGCAGATCAGTCACTCTCACTCCAACATCTGAGAAAATGATGGCACAGCTAATCTCAGGAACCATTTCCAGGCATATGACAGACACGGTGGTGACTACAACTAGTCAGTGTGGGTTCACAGAAGGGAAGTCAAGCTTGACCAACTTAAAAACCTGTGATTAAATAACTGGTCTGGTAGATAAAGCTCCTTTCCCTATCCACTACAAAGAGTACTGGACATAGACTAAATAATACATTGGATAATACACCAAAGGGTTATGATGACATTTACAAATACTTCAATAGTCTGGAAAAGTGGGCTGACAGGAACTTCATGAAGTTAAAAAAAGGGAAGTATCAAGTCCAGTACCCAACTCCATCGTCCCAGTACTTGCTAAGGACTCACTGGCTAGAGAGCAGCTAATTTAGTGTCGTGCTGCAGTGCAAATTAAACAAGAGTCAATAATGTGTTCTTGCTACAAAGGCATCTGACAGTATCATAGGCTGTTAAGAGTCCTGCCAACACTAGCAAAACCCGAAACTGAAGTGTTTGGTCCAGTTTTGTGTTCCCTAGTGCCAGAAACAAACAGACTTACCAAAATGATTCTTACAAAGAGCCACTGAAGTGATGAAGAGACTGGAGCATGAGGAAAGTCTGAAAGCACTGCACTGTTTAGCCTAGAGAACAGAAAGTTCAGGAGTCATTTATGTATGGATATATCTGAACAGAAGGGACAAAGAGGATGGAGCTAGGTTCTTTTCAGGGAAGTAGTCCTTTGCAACCTCAACTACTTCATGAAGTAGAATCAAAATGCAGTACAAAAAAAATATAGTTAGACATGATTCAAAGTTTCTTATCTTCACATACAGCAATAATTTTGGGAGGTCAGCAGTATTGTTTCTTGTCATCTTGATGGGAAGAGTACATTTATAGTAACTAATATTTTTTAGACTTCATATTTATGCTTTCTAACAAAATATAGACACCAGCAAATATCTGTCTAAGCATCTACAAGTACCTGGAAAGTTTAATTGAATGTAAATTAGAACCACTCTTCAAAAGTGTGGAATCCTCACGCCTTCCTATTCAGTTTTTCCTTAAGGACATAAATGAGTAGATTAATAATGTGATTAGTCATCTGAAAATCCAGATTCAGGCAAAATAGTAAACTGAATGAATTCTAACATCCTCAGCACAGTATAGTGAAAGTGAAAGGAATGAGTAAAATCTCTAAGATTTAAATACAAAAATGGCTGACAATTGTGATGAGAGATCCCAGCAGTTCCATTTATGGCTAGTCAGATAGTTTGACAACAGCTGCACCATTTCCTTTGTCTGGCATGTTTCATTCATTTTCTCCAAAGAGATACAAAAGGAGCTTAAAATGTGAAACATTAACTGTTTAAGAACTTCCTTACACTAGAGGAATTAAACTCGTAGCAATTTTGAATTTCACACAAAAGAGTTCAACTTAGATATCTAATAAGGATACAATGGATGAAGTAGATACAGTGCCCACTTGTACAAGACACCTCCATTACAGAAAGATTTTCTCTGAGCTGAAAAACAAGGATGTATTACACTGGAGGAAAGGGGGAAAATCACAGATTTTTAAAAATACAGCAAAAAGGAAGCTATATTGATTTTCAATATTTCTGCAAATGTCCTAAGGGGAGATTTGCAGACTTCATGCAGTTATTCTACCCACAGTTAGTGGTAATGACAATAAATAACCTGAATAACTTGTACTCCTAATACTGACATCCTGGAAATAGCCATCAGCTCTTTAACAATTCTCCTTGCATAACAAAAAATACAGATTTGAATAGTATTTTTTTCCAGTAATCTGAGTTGATTATATACATAAATAAGAAAAGGAACCAAAAGGATCTGAATCTTCCCTCAGGTTTCATTTTCTGAGCTGGCAAAACATACATGAGGCCAAAGAGAACATTGACATACAGCTTTGCTTATATCATATGTCTGGTAGCAATTGCTGTCAGGTCAGATGTGATACCCTCTAGTCTGAAACTCTAGAGAAAAGAATCCCAAAACCAAAAAGGTTATTACGGAAGATACAACAGTAAATACAAATAAAAATACTGATTTGCCTTATGCAAGTCTTGTTCACAAGGAACTATTCTTCCTGGGTTGAAACAGAGCCATAGATTAGTCCTCTAAGCTCAGAACTGGATTAAGAGGTACTCTGCACCTCAGCTGGTAGCCTGCTGAAGGGAAACAACAACACAGCTGTCCAAGATGTGCCAAGAAGAATTGACATGCCAGGAAGGCTGAAATAACTGCTGCAAATAACCTACTTTACCAAACAAGGGAGAGTGAAAGTAGAGTGGCACAAAACACAGCACACACATAAAGGACAACTAACCAAGTTGAAAATGAGCCAACAATATGCCCTTGTGGCAGGAAAGGCTAACATTATCATGGGCTACATTAGGAAAAGTATTGCCAGAAGATCAAGGGAGGTGATCCTATCCCTCTGCTCAACATGGGTGGGGCCATAGGTGGAGTGCTGTGCGCAATTTTGGGTTCCTCAATACAGAGAGATAGACATACTGGAGAGATCCTTGCAAAGAACCATGAAAACAATGAAACGGTTGCAGTACCTCTCCTATGACAGCTCTGCACTTTTTATCCTAGAGAAGGCTCAGAGGCATCTTATTAATGTATAGATATACCTGATGGGATAGTATATAAAGAGCCAGACTCTTTTCAGTGGTTCTCTGTGACAGGACCAGACACAGTGGGCATAAATTGAAACACAGGATATTCCCTCTGAACATCAGGAAACATTTTCTCCCTGTGAGTGCACACTGCCAAGGCTTGTCCGGGGAAGTTGTATTCTCCATCCTTGGGAGACATTTGAAAGCTGTCTGGACAACATCCTGGGCAACAGGCTCTAGGCGGCCCTGCTTGAGCAGACGCATTGGATAAGATGACCTCCAGAAGCCCTTTTCAACACATTCATTGACTGATTCTGTAACACTTTCACAGCATAAAAAGGACTAAAACATTTTTCTTCAAAAAAAACGATTTTGGTCAGATTCACAGTAGGAAGCAGTGGAAGGCTCAATCAGTCAGACTTATCACAGGTGGGAAAGAGAGGATTGGCACATTCCAGCCACAAACTCTTAATCCAGGCAGTATCATCCAAAGTCCACACAAAAAGGACAAAATAAATCCAGGGTAGAGTTTAAGCAAAGACCTGAAGGGACTAATGACCTAGTGTATTAAAACTAGAAGGGTAAATTCAATACTTGTTCCTCGTTCAGATACTTGAATTAGGAAGACAAATACTTGCACTGGAAATAAGGAAGCATGCTGAATAGCTGCACTTAACTGCTGTATGTTCTAGGAAGTAACAGTCTTATTTTTAGGATAAAAATATCCGAAGTCATTTGGTTTCATTCTTGCCTTCAGGGTGTATACACCTTTGGTCCTTGGGGTTTGTTGTAGGTATTGTTTTAGGAGACAGATATTATTGAAGTATGTAGATAGCATCTTTGAAAAATAACTGCAGAAGTTACTACAATGTACAAAATAATTGCTGTCATTTGCACAAATAGTATTTTTCTTTGAGCATTAAAGAAGTCCCTAATTGTCTGTGTAACTAAGAATCTAGTCTATCTTCAATAAGCACTTTGAATTTCTTGGTTTGATCAAAAAGCATTCCTTCCCTTTCTAATTGTCTAATTACTCAAGTGGTCATAATTGCAGTTGAAAGCCTTACATAGAGATTTAGGTTATTTTTAAAATAAAACAAAAAATTTAAAATCCATTACTGAAACAGACTTTGCCAATTTTAATGGAAGTGAAATGGAAATTATTTCAGCAACATGGTATTTTTAAACATCTCTAATATAATTTAGTGATACCTGCTAGTAATTTAGCATCCTAATTTTACCTCCCAAGACTGTGAGGTCCTTAGAAACTCCTATTGCTCTCTTCCACCTGCACTTGGAGTACTAATGACAATTTCATGGCATTTATTAATGCTCCATTTCCCAAAGACCTAGAGGCAAAAATAATTTCTAAATTATGAAGACCTTTCACATTTAGATCCCTTATTAACTAGTTTTAATTAAAATCATCATCTTCTAACAGTCTGATGAACCAAGTGCATTTCTGTATGTGCTCATCATCAAACCTACCCTCAAATTTTAATTGGAGATTTCTGCAAGGAGATCATGGAAATTTGATCATCATCTACCCAGACCAATTCACATTGGAAAAATCAATACCATTACATAGGCTGTCCCTGCTCAGAGTGCAAGTAATAGTTAGCCTTTAGGACCGTCACTCTGAATCTGTAACAGGAGAGCAGAAAGCTCTGTGCTTTCTGTACAAGTGATCATCATTTTAAATCATCCTCAGTTCATTTGCAAATGAAAGGAGTATTTATTTCCTTAACAAGGCACTGAATAAATTGTGTGTGTTATGAAAGTATATTTCTGAAACCATAAGCACAACGGTTACTAGGAAGACCCTATATGTGGAGAATGTGGCACTCTGGATCCTGTACACAATACTCAGAAAGAGAAAATACACAAGAAAATGTTGGCAGTTTTACTTGCTCCTAGAATCACATCTGATATCACCTTGGGAGACAGAGCTTTTGTTTGAAATCCACCTGTTTGACCTGTCAGAATGAAAACACAGCAGTTGTAGCAGATGTGAGTCAGAGAAAAAATATCACTGACAGTGTCATCTTTGTCAAGAAGGATAACCTTCTTACTGACAGCATTATGCTAATTATCTGGAAATTCAGAGTTGTTGAACATCAACCTCAAGCTGTTTAGAAGCAAAACCTGATCTTTTAAGAACGGAAAAAAAAAGGGGGGGGGTGAGGAAGGGTATTTTCTACCAGCAAGTTTGGCTTAAAAGCAAAAGTGTCCCTAGCTCTGCTTCAACTCATTTTAACTTCAGTGAGACTTTCACGTTCCCTTGCAGGAAAACTAGTGCCTCACAGGAAGAGAAATATTCTGCTAAAATTTAACAAGCTCTCCTGAGATACAATTTATCACATATTTATCTGAAAAAAATACCTTTTTACTTTCAATGAGGTGTGAGAGTAGTTGAACCTTGAAAACATTTTAGTGCTCTTGGGAAACTACAGTAAACCAAGGTTACTATCCCTGAAGATATTTAAAAAACATGTAGATGAGCTGCTGAGGGACATAGTCTAGTGGTGGGCTTGGTAGTGATAGCTTAGTGGTTGAACTTGATCATCTTAAAGTTCTTCTCCAAGCAAAATGATTCTTTGATTCAACCTAGTAGTATGTGTGCAAGCGAGCTCATATGAGAGTTAGTTAAGCAGAATAGAAAATCTCACTTCATCTGCTCTCAAATAAACCCAAGTATCTAGATCCACCATATGTTTATTCTACCTAATCCCTGACTAGCCACTTTTAACATTACCTTGAAATGTTACTCATTTTTCCCATCTGAATCCCAACCTTCACCTCAGAAATAATTCCAATTTCCCACTATTCACGGCCAAAGGAGAATGCCAGCACAAGCCCCCAGTTAACTTAAACTGCTTTCCAGCTGCAACCACTGCTCCAGATTTCCTTTCTTACAATTAGGCTGAATAAACAAAAGCAATCCTTTTCAACTGAACAGATTCAGGAATGGATTTTTCCCGCAGCCATCACCTTGTTTTGACAGTCCCTTTCTAATCTTAAATGCACTGGTAGCTCTGGGCTGACTCAACCTTAAACAGAGGCTTAGTTGGGTTTGAGACAGCCCATGGTATCCAAGAACTGAGTCAATAGTAGTTCTGACTTTTTAAGCTGGAGGTGTTTTCAGCACAAAATTTTGAATGCTTAAATTTCTTGTAAGTGCAAACACTACTGTACAAAACAATGAAAATATAGATCATAACTGAGATAATACTAAGAAGACAGGACTATTCTATTATTTAGTTGTTATACATTTAAAACCAGAAAAATGTCCATTACATTGCAAAGAGCCCTCTAATTGTCTTCAATGCACCTCTTTTCACTTTCAAACCAGCTTGTTTAACATCTGTCTCTATGAGCTTAGAGGCAGCCAGCGCTACTGTAATGGCACATCAGTGCGTAAGAACTTTAACAGAATTAGTAATAACTACAGTTATATATACACACCTGTATGTACGCACATGGAGCTTTGTTACATCTTCCACTGTTTTCCAATGTTATCACCTGTTCCGTATTGCCTCCATTACATTGCCTCTTGTCACAAATTATTGCCAGGGCATCAAGCCAATATTAGAGACAGAAAAACAAAAATTAGCACAGTTTCAAAGGCTCTGTTGGTGGTGGATCTGCTCCCTCACCAAAATAAGAGCTATAGCAGTAATTTGTTTTCAGACTCACACAAAAGGTGTTGTATGTACCTGATTTTTCCATATATATACATATATAAAAGCAAGACTTACATTATACTGGAAAGTAACTGAGTGCTTTTTAGAACAGTACATTTTTCTAGATGAATTAGCATGCCTATGAAACTAAAAATTCTCAAGATGACACAGCTGGTAATAAGAGTGGAAGAAATTACTGAGGTCTAATTCCTATTGGTTTAATTTGCTATTTCTTCTTCTCATTTCCAATTGTTCTTTTGTGTGAGAACCACTTTTCTTTCCTGCATAACACAAAAGCAAAATGCTCTGGTGACCTCACAAGCCTCACAGTTTCCAGCATAAATTAATCTTTTTTAAGAAAAAATAAAGAAAATTTACCATTCATTTTTATATGTCTTTTTAAATTGATCTGACATTGTATCTTCTTGACACCTCTTTTAAAGCATTGTACAAATGCTTTTATTCTCAGCTCTTTCTTCAGTAATGCAGGGTTATATGTAAGCAACATCCAGTTCCACTCCCAGTAAATTGCAGGTGTTCTGCAATAAGACAGTAAGGAAATGTTTGCAAAAGTGAAAATTCAGGTGTCAGTAGGACTGAAGCAGCAAAAGATACTTCTCTAGTGAGGACCAAATTCCAGATGCAACTTTCTCGTATTGATTGAGCTTTATAAGTGGATTGGTTTTGTAAAAATAAACCATGAGATTTTCTATAGCCACAGGTCTGAAGTGTAATTTGCAGCAACACAGGAAATAAGAATCGACATGTGCTAAACAAGAAGTAAATATATTATGAAATATATTACTAGAAGGACTGTAAGGGGAAAGGGGAAGAGCAACTGACACCATGTATCATTCACCTTGATATCAGCAAAGTTTTTGACATTGTCCCTCAAAACATCCTTGCCTCTAAATTGGCAGTTTAGGAATTTGATGGATGAACTACTTGGTGGATAAGGAACGGGCTAGATGGCCACATCTGAAGAGTTGTGGTCATCAGCTCAATACCCAAACAGAGATTCGTAACAAGGGTTTGTATCAGGACCAATACTTTTTATTACCTTCATCAGTGACATCATGGTACTGAGTGCATCCTCAGCAAGTTTGTGGGTGACAACAATCTGTGGTGCAGTTAATACATTTGAAAGGACGGATACCGTCCAGAGAGACTTTGACAGGCTGGAAAACTGAGCTGGGCCCATGTGAAAAACTCGTGAAGTTCAACAAGGCTAAGCGCAAGTTCCTGCATCTGGGTTGGAACAATATGTAGCATAAGTACAGACTGGGTGATGAATGGATTGAGAGCAACCCTGTGGAAAAGGCTTGGGGACACTCATGAAAGAAAAATTTAACATGAGCTGGTAATGTGCACTTGAAGCCCAGAAAGCCAGTCATATCCTGGACTGCATTAAAAGAAGCATGGACAGCAGATATAGGGAGGGTAGAGGGTGACAGAGCACTGGAACAGGCTGCCCAGAGGGATTGTGGCATCTCCTTCCTTGGAAGTCTTCAAGACTCGCCTGGACATGTTTCTATGCCAACTGATCTAGATTGACCTGCTTCTGCAGGTTGAACTAGATGATCTCTAAAGGTCCCTTCCAACCCTGCCATTCTGTGATTCTATGATCCTCCCACTCTGCTCTGCTCTCCTAACCCCTCACCTTGAGTACTGTATTCAGCTCTTGGACCCCCAATACAAGAAAGAGATGGATGTGTTGGGGTGGGTACAGTAGAAAACCATGAAAATTATCAGAGTGCTGGAACATCTCTGCAGTGAATAAAGCCTGGGAGAATTGAAGTTTGTTCAGCCTGGAGAAGAAAAGGCTCATGTGAGACCTTATTGCAACCTTTCAGTAATTAAATGGAAATTACAGGACAGTCTGAGAGAGACTTTTTACCAGGGTCTGTAGCAATAGAACAAGAGGCAATGGTTTTAAACTAAGAGAGTGTAAATTTAGATTAGACATAAGGAAGAAATGTTTTACAGTGAGTGTGATCAGATACTGGAACAAGATTGCCCAGAGAAGTTGTAGATTCCCTGGCCCTGGAATGTATTTGAGATCAGGTTGGAATATGCCTCTGCCCATGAGAGAGTATTTATAAATTTATTTAAAATCTATATAAACATACATTCTCATGTGGTCTGCAAATAAACCTTAATCCTATCCACCTGCACTGACATTTACATTTACTTTTTTTTCACAACATTTCCCCTCTTATAGGTCACAGCCCACTCAGCACTGCCAGCAGTATCTCACAACAGCTGTTCTGCTGTGCCTGAGAGAACTGGTGTTCCAGACATGAAAAACTTCTGCCTTTCAGAGTTTTTCCTTCATTCTAAGATATAATTTTTAAGAAATGTAGGTACATTAAGCATCTATTGCTGACAGGTGTTTGATTTTCAGCCCAGACATTGATGATTCAATATTTCAGAAAAAAAATGTAGGTCCAAGGAAATTTAAGTACTATTTGGAACTCTTTTCAACACAAGGAAGAAACTAGGACCACTTCGTCTAAAAGTACAGTTTCCAGCTTGGATTTTAAGGGGTGTCAAAAAGAACTTTTCTTCTAGAGAATAACATAATGAGTACTCAGATGAATAGCAATTGTATGTAAAATACTGGGTAAGAAAAGATTTTAAACTAGGGCCATATATCATAGATATCACCCTGAAAATGGCATTCAGTCAGGGATTTGACATCGATCAGTATCTATCTAGCAGTGTTAAATAAAACTGATTAACAACTTCTGGATTTTAACCACATTTTTTTTTCTACCAGAGCTATATAGACTCAAATCTCAAAAAGAAGAATGGAAAGTACCCAGTAATAAAAAGTCAGTCTCCTGTTCCTAGCTTTCCTACAGTGTCCAAATGTTATCACCACAACAGTCTTAATACCCTTCTCAGATTTCTCATTCCCTTTTCATAACACGATGACAGTGGATTATTAAATGAGAAGGAAACGTGTAGCTGATTTCTCAAACCTTTGCTTCTCACACAAGCACTTAAATGAAAAACACTAGCGCTCTATAATCCACAGTGGTGAGTATATCAATAATCTATCAATTATGGTAGTCCATAATCATGGAAATTAAAAATTAAAGTCAGGCCTAAGAGGACAGACTTCCACCAACCATATAAGAGTATATTCTCTCTTCTTTCTGATGCTAGATATTTTCAGTATGTATTTCAAATCTCTGTGAAGATTTATGCTTCTGTTGTTGGGGGGGGTGGGGGGAATGGAAATGATTAATTTGTCTAACCATCAAAACCATAGGAACAAGCACAAAAAGAAAGTACCAGAAAAATTAAGATGTACAAGAAATATTGCAGCTAACTACTTTAATCATAGTCCAGGCAAACTTCAGGACCTGTTTTGTGTGTTGGCTGCCTCCAAGCTAATAAAAGTTCTGGCCAGATATACAAACTGTGCTATTATGAAATATAAATTCAGATTGGACAACTGTCAATCACTTTTTTTTTAACATTCAAGTTACTTATTTAAAGCCATCCCACCTTGTTAGCGGACAGTAGTTGTTTCAATTTATCGTTTGTTGAGTGGCTTTTCTGAAGCACACCAGTAATCTTTATTGAATTCAAACCTGCTATGTCAGTACCAGAGCACTCTTTCAGATGCCATTTGACAAAGCATCTTGTTGCCAGACTCAGACAGAACAGATATTTTAGACTTCTCTTTTCCTTTAGTAACTCTTACAAATAAGATAGGGTATATGTGAGTGAAGTATGTGTAAAAAGCTGCTACTGCAGATGTAAATTCATTAGTTTCAGAGGAATATAAAACACAAGGTATAAATTCACCATTCATGCAGTGCCCAAGAATGCAACAGCCATAGTGATTTTTGTGGTCATCATTCACATGTAGAAATCAATAGCAGGCCTTTCCTAGCACTCAGCTGATTTCAAGTGTCACTGTGGTACAAGACTACCAGGGTAGTACCAATGCTTTTCACTGTCTTGCAAGATTTTTGCAGTCTCTAAGTTCACTTTATAAGCTTATAGACACAAAAGTCCAAATAAAACTGTCTAATAAGATTTAATGGTTTCCTAACACTATTTTTAAATGATTCTTTATTACAGTACATAATCTTATGACAGGTTCAAGTTTGCTAAAAGACTTCAGTAGGCTTGTTGTTTTTCAAGAAAACGAAGATAAGTATATTTTCCAAATTTATTTGCCTACCTTCAGTCCCTTTCCATTTAAAACATATTTTAAATTACATTATCTTTACATCAAGAAATAGAAAGAAATAAACATATACCTTTTTTGTATTTAAATCAAATGGCAAAAATGTTCAACTTGAGAAACTAGTTAGAAAAGTAGACTATTTTAGAACAAAGATTTTAAAAACAAAATAGAAAGGGAAAAACTATGTAAAACCTGAGCTGTGAAATGCAAATAATTATGTACAGTAAAAAAAAAAAAAAAAAGAAACAATAACAAAATTATCTGAATTAAGAATTGTCCCAGTTGTAATGAGTTGAGTGTCTTCCATCCTCATCTATGATTTTTAATCCAGGAAAATCTGAGGTTTTACTGATACTGAAGTTAGATCTGGGCAAGTCAGAGACAGATTTAAGTAATTACCATGTAATCATTGATACCATACAGGGCTGTGTTAAATAGCACTTTGATATTATCCTCTATTCAAGGTTCTAGGTGCACTAATGAGCTGCTTGGAAGTTTGATACTGAGGCAAATCGCTTATCTGATATTTCTGACACAAAGCCCTCTCTTGATGCATAGCATCCTTCCAGTGCAGAAAGGAAACATCCAGATTTCAATAGTACTTCCTTATTTGCCCTAATTTGAGCTGATCACCTTAAAAAGAAGAATCCACAGTCATATACCAGTGAGTCTGAAGCAAGTCTGTATGTATCTCCATGTGCCTGGTCACAAGCACCACAAGCTGAGACAACACAGTTCTGTCGCAAATCATACAATAAGAACTAGACCTCTAAATATGTCCTCTGACCAACTACAGTGAATCAAATATATCTATATGTCTCTCCATGGAAAGAAATTACCAGCCTTGCTAAAACTAAGTCAGAGGAGAATTTTCCATTAACACAGAGAAATGCAAGTCTACAAGGCTTGAAGTTAGCTGCAGATTTTATAACATACTAAAGTACACTTTTAGGTCATAAGTGTTTCAGTAGCTACAGGAGTTCAGGTTTGAGTTACTCTAATTATATTCCCTTTAAAATATGTTATCTTAATACAACACAAATTAAATTCATTCTGTATGTAAGCATGAAACAATCATAATACCATGTATAATATGAAGAAAGAATAGACTGAATAGCAATGTTAAGAGAGACGGGTGATACTGGCTGCTGGGCAGCAAAATATTTGAGATTCAGCTTTTGTTGTATCCTTGTCCTAAGAACCTGCAAGCCTGCCATTTCTCACCTATTGTGTTCTTTGACACCACCCCATCTGCCTTACCACTCAGATTGGTTTTGTGCTCACACCTATTAGTACATTTCTTCTCTCCTTTGTCTGCTAGCACATATCTCAAATGAGTGATGAAGAGCTAAATCTTAGTGTGGAAAAAAAACCAGACATCTTGTTCCTCTCACATCAGCCTCTTCTGCATTTTTTTTTCCATTCCTTTTGGCAAACCCTCTGTTTCCCCCATTGTTTACTCTTGCAGCAAAACAAAAAGCCTTTCAATTGTGCTCATATCTCATTCCCTAAACTTTTGCCAGCATAATGGATATCTAACTCTTTACTTTGTCCAATGTTTTTTTCACTCGTTCATACCCTAAGCATTATAACTTCATCTCAGTACTCGTAACATTGCTTTCTGGTAACCAATAAACATCTGTTCAATCACTGTCTTTGTTCAAATCACACCTTTCCTTCAAATATCTAGAGTACTCCCTTTCATGTTACTGTACCAGATCAGGTCTGGTCTTAAAGGCTTACCATCCTAAATTATTTCATGGACCTTGCCTCCTGTCACAACTTAGTCAGAAATGCCTATTTGTCTCTCCTCCTGCTACTTTTTCACACTTCCTCCATCCTGCCCACTCTGAAAAGAAAAAGCCTTCTCACTCCAATATGCCATCCCCCTCCCACACACACACATTCTCATTCAAATTCCTCCCAAGACCTATTTCTGGTGAATCTTAAATAAGAGTCACATTTCTTCAACCTCAATATTTAGCTGAGAGGGTGATGAACATCTTAAAGGGAAAATTTAGCTACAAATATGCTCCTATTTCCATTCTAACAGAACTTCTCTTTGTAGTCAGCTTCTCATAAAAATCACTGCTCTGTCCTCATATCTTCTGTGAATGATGCAATTCTCGCCTCTTCAGCGCAGTCACTACTTTGCCAATATATAAAACTCTAGAAGACATACTTGCCATGCCGTTTATTTTGTTTCAAAAATTATTTGTGAATTAGTTACTATGTTACTGAGCTCACTCTCACCCTTGGTACTGAAAGTTCTGAAAATCAGACAATTCCTCACTTCTATTGGAACTGGGGAAACACAATGTGCATTTCAAGTGAATTATATATACATTTCTTCCCTCTGTTTTTTCACTGTGGAGTTATTAAATCTTTTTTTTAAGAGCCAAACATCTATTACATAGTCAATAAGAAATAATAGAAGAGAAAAATAAAATTTTATTCCCAACTGCAGAGTCAGATGCTTTACAAAAATGAGAAACATTAACAAAAGCAAGCAAATGTTCTTTAATGAAAGGTGGTTTTTGATTAAGTAATTATATGTTTAATTTTATATAGAAATAAAATACTTTAGTAAATGTTAAGCTGATCAATGAGAAGATACACCACTGGGCTACGAAAACTTACTCTTAGCTTTTTTCAGTTTTCAAATGTGAAAGTTGCTTATGTCTATTAAGAAGTAAGTGAAAGAAGTCCTTTCTCATTTGCATTGTAAATGCACACAGACTACTTCCATAACCAACACCAAGAGCAAACCTAATATAGCAAAATCAGAACAGATTTCCTTGCTGCAGCAAATTCAGTGCCTGCTGTCACTGCAATGCTTCAGATAAACAAGTCAGAAGTGTTACTCAAGCGACAACTTAGGACCAATTTTAAAACAGGAAGTTTTATTATGCATTACAATTGAAATTCAATAAACTCTACTGATTCCAGAAGAAAAACTTCTGTGATTTCTTAATTAAAACTAAACTTCCCTGTTTAACTTGAACAAGAATAGTGTAAATTACACCTCAGTCCTCCTACACAATTTGCTTACTCAAACTCCAAGATCAATGTATCACAGGTGGAAAAGCAGGGAAAGGAGGCAGAAGGCTTCCATGGATGAGCAAGGATCTGCTGGGATAACTCAGGGAAAAAAGCAGACGTCTACGAGAACTGGAAACAGGGCCTGGTTTCCTGATAAGAGTATAGGAATATTGCCAGAGTATACAGCGGTGCAACCAGGAAGGCTAAAGCCCTTCTAGAATTAAACCTGGCCAGGAAAGTAAAGGAAAACAAGAAGGTTTTTTTCAAACACATCAGCACCAAAAGGAAGATTAGGGAGAATGTGGGACTGCTGCTAACACAGAGGGTGCCCTGGTGACAGAGAATGCAGGGAAGGCTGAACTACTGAATGCCGCCTTTGCTTCAGTCTTTACAGCCAAGGTTGGCCCTCGGGAAGCCCAGTTATACAAGGATAGTAGGATGGCCTGGGTGAAAGAGGAAGAGGTTAAAGACTTGTTGGGCAAGCCTAACGTACACAAGTCAATGGGTCCTGATGGGATGCATCCTAAAGTGCTGAGGGAGCTGGCTGATGTGGTTGCTAAGCCACTCTCCATAATTTTTGAAGATTCATAGAGGACAGGTGAGGTGCCTGAGTGTCAGTCCAGTCTTCACAAAGAGTAAGAAGGACAATCCAGGAAACTACAGCCTCATCTCCATCCCTGGAAAGGTGATGGAACTTGTCCTGAATATTGTTACTAAATATATGAAGGAAAAGATAGGTACCAGGGGGAGTCAACAAGGAGTCACTAAGGGGAAATCCTGTTTGACCAACTGGCTGACCAGATGAGGGAAGAGCAGCAGATGTCATCTGCTAGATGGGAGGACAGCAGCAGACATCATCTACTTTGACTTCAGCAAAGTGTCAGCTAGACACTGTCTAGCGTGACATCCTCATCAGAAAGCTCAGACAGTGGGGCTTGGATGAGTGGATGGTGAGGTGGATTGAGAGCTGGCTGAATGACAGAGGTAAGAGAGTGGCAATCAATAACACAGAATCGAGTTGGAGGCCTGTGGCCAGTGGAGTTCCACAGGGATCGTTCTGGGGAAAGTCTTGTTCAACATCTTCATCAACGACTTGGATGAGAGAACAAAGTGTGTCCTCAGCAAGTTGGCTGATGACACCAAACTGTGAGGACTGGCTGATTCACCAGAAGGCTGTGCTGCCATTCAGCAGGATCTTGATTGACTTGAGAGTTGGGCAGAGAGGAATCTCATGAGGTTAAACAAAGACAGGTGCAGAGTCCTGCATCTGGGGAGGAACAACCCCAAGCACCAGCACAGGCTGAGGTTTGGCCTGCTGGAAAGCAGCTCTGCAGAGAGAGACCTGGGAGTCCTGATTGATAATAAGCTAAACATGAGCCAGCAATGTGCCCTCATGGCCAAGAAGACCAATGGCATCCTGGGATGCATCAAGAAGAGTGTGGCCAGCAGGTCAAGGGAGGTTCTCCTCCCCCTCTACTCTGCTCTGGTAAAGCCTCATCTGGAGTCCTGTATCCTGGTCTGGACTCCCCAGCTGAAGAGTGCCACAGAACTTCTGGAGAGAGCCCAGCACAGGGCCACCAAGATGATCAGGGGACTGGAGCAACTTCCTTATGAGGAAAGGCTGCAGGAACTGGGGCTGTTTAGTCTAGAGAAGAGGAGACTGAGGGAGGATCTCATTAATATTTACAAATATCTAAATGGTGAATGTCAGGAGGTTGGGGCATCAGTTTTTTTTCTGGTTTATCCAGTGACAGGACAAGGAGTAATGGGAAGCAGCTGGAACACAAAAAGTTCCATTTAAATAAAAGAAAAAACTATTTAACTGTGTGGGTGAGGGAGCAGTGACACAGGCTGCCCAGGGAGTGTGTGCAGTCTCCTTCCTTGGAGGTCTTCAAGAGCAGGCTGGACACTTTCCTATGCAACCTGATCTAGGTGGACCTGCTTCTGCAGGGAGTTGGACTAGATCTCTAAAGGTCCCTTCCAACCTTTACCATTCTATGATTCTATGATCTCTCTGGCCAAGGTAATTTGATCTTGAGATGAGTTCATTAATGAAGATGAATCAGGCTTTCACACTTGAAATATTCAAACAAAATAAAGTTTTTTAATATTTTGTTTATTCTTCTCTACAGTGCTTTAAGCCATTAGCTTCGCATGAACTAGAGGACACCAACCATCAGTAGAGATGTGCCATGGTAACATTGTTGATATTACAGACTGCGTATTTGTACAAAGGCATTGTATAACATTGCTCTTGGCAGCAGAGAGCAAAATCTCTATCACATGCATATAGTCACATCCCACAACTGCTGGAGTATGAGAAAAAGTAAAAAACAGCAAGTTGTCAGGTAACTACTGCCACAGCTCACATTACACAAACAAATGCTGCCCAGTGTCACAGTACATTGCTTGTACAGGAAGGATTATCCCTACAGTGTAAACCCCAATGGCTTTGATCTGCTAGAGCAACATATCTGGCTCAAATTCAAAAGGAAAAAGGGTCTTCCCTTCATCTATGTTCTGTGTAATGAAGTTATAACCAGGAATTCATAAGCCTTTTTATTGGCATCGTACCATTGTGACAAGAGCATCTGGCATCAACATTACCAACACAGCTTCTCTATTATCTGTTATATCACTTTGAAAAGGTTTTCAGACTACTAATGATGTTGGTTTTCCTATCAGGGAACTGCTGTTCTCAGCTCCAATTTCAGAGTTATCCCCATGCTAGCAGTTCATTTTATGTTGCATGAGTTCAGTAGAGTGTATGCAAGACTTGCTCCCTAGCTGATGCAGATACACAAGAGGTTCATACCCTATGCAACACAGAAATTATGAGCTGTAGAATTGTACACATAGCAGAATGTGCACTGACTTCACAGGCAACAAACAGTAAGTGTCTCTAGCCTGCAGTTATATTTTGGTAGCTAGATTGCAATGATCTCCTGAACTAGTATATTTCTACAGATGTCTTTATGGAGCTTACAACCTCAAGGAATGCATATGTGTGTTTCTCCCTGTCTCCCACCATGTACTGTATTCAGTACTTACTCTTACTCTTTTCCATAACATTTTCCTCTTTCAACAATATTAGCATGTTCCAATGAACTTTACAAAATAAAAAAAAAACAAAAAACCCAAACCCTTATTTTCACAATCCAATCATCTCACTACAGAAACTGGAAAAAGCAATGCAATTACTGATATACTGATTGCAGCATATGTCAACCCGACCTTTATGTCAGATGCTTCACAGTATCCTTATTCATTGCCATTTATTCGTGGTCATAGCTACGAATGTTCCAAGAATTAATTTGTATATTTTACTGTTCCACTCTTGTGAAGCATTCCTCCTTTTTCCTTTTCAATCTGTGGTTGCACCATCAGAAGATTTAAAGTTTCTTTCTTTCATTTGCAGTACTTCTCCCTCTCCTCCTCCCCTACTCCTCATCTGACTTTTGTGCTCTGTCTACAAGATGTATAGTTTGTGGTTTTTCAGACACAAAAGGCTTTTGGTTTTGGAACATAAAACAGCCTTTGTAGAATTCTCGTATGTCTCAGCTCATGTTTCATATCAATGTCAGCACAAAGTCTCAAGAACATGAGGACAATGCTGGGAAAAACTCAGTCATGTGTAACACAATAAGGTCCAAGTGCTGATAGCCTAAGAGGTTCACAGCTTAGAGCTGCAAGCTGGAGCACTAATGCTAACTGCAGACTTGTTGGGAAAGTTTTACCTAGAATAGGTTCACATATTTTGGATAATTTAAAGAAGCAGTTTACTATAGTAAAAACAAGTAATGTCACTGTTCGAAATCAGAGAAATGGATGCAAGGCAAAACTGGTGATTCAGCTAACTTCTAAGAATGTGTCAGTTCTCAGCAACACTTCTGTTTGCAGTCTTTCACAGTCAGTGTGAAAGAAGTCTCAGTTCAGAGAGCAGACAGAGAAATTTGCCAGAAGAGTCAATGTAAAATGTTTTATACACAGCAGGATCATGGTGTTAGTTACATTTGTTATAAAATGTTCAATACATGAAACTGAAAACAAGAAATATGAAAAAAGTATCTACTTGTAAACATAATGAATCTCAAAGTGAGTTTCACTTAAGAAAATTGTGTAAGAAGAATTACATCACTGAACATAACCCAATCAAACTACTCAATCTATATAAATATAGAAGTGATTATAGAATCACAGAATCATTTAGGTTGAGAAAAGACATTTAATATCATTGAGTCCACCTATTAACCACGCGCTGCCATGTCCACCATTAAACCATGTCCCTAAGCACCACATCTACACATCTTTTAAGTACCCCCAGAGATGGTGACTCAACCACTCACATTGGCAGCCTGTTCCAAGGTTTGACAACACTTTTGGTGATTAAGTTTTTCCTAATGTCCACTCTAAACCTCCCCTAGAACAACTTGAGGCCAATTTCCATTGTCTTATCAACTTGCTACTTGGGAGAAGAGACCAATATCCACCTCCCCACAACCTTCTTTCAGGCAGTTGTAGAGAGCAATAAGGTCTCCACTCAACCTCCTCCAGTCTAAATATTCTCACGTCCCTCAACCACTCCTCGTAAGATTTTTTCTACAGATCTCACCAGCTTCATTGTCCTTTGGGCATACTCCAGCACCATAATGCTCCTCTTGTAGCAATGAGCCCAAAACTGAACACTGTGTTCAAGGCGCAGCTTTAGCAGTTTTGAGTACAGGGGTACAAACACTTATATGGTCCTGCTGGCCACACTATTTCTGATAAAAGCCAAGAGGCTATTGGCCTTCTCAGCCACCTGGACTCTCTGCTGACTCATATTTTTCTGTCTGCCAACCAACACCTCCAAGTCATTTTCTGACAGGCAGCTTTCCATCTGAGACATTGTGACCCACATGAAGGATACTGATGAAACTCATACAATTGGCCTTGGCCCATTCCTCCAACCTGTCAGGTCAACCTAGATCAGGTCGCATAAGAACGTGTCCAGGTGGGTCTTGAAGACCTCCAAGAAAGGAGACTCCACAACCTCCCTGGGAAGCCTGTGCCCATCATCCTCACAGTGGAATAGTTTTTTCTTATATTTAAATAGAATGTTCTGTGATATGAGGTTATTTACAATGCAAATTGGAAGAGTATTGGAATAGAGTTCACAGTATTGAATCACAGTACACTTTCATTACACTTATGGCTTCACAATAGTTTAAGCATCCTATATGTCCTACTTTATATCTCTTACAGAATCTGAGAGGCAAGAGAACTTTGTATTTTCAAGGAAAGCTAAAAGCCTGTACTCTCTTCTTTTAAACATTACAATCAGTTTTCCAAGTCTTTAGAGCTGGAAACAGGAAAAATCTCTACTTTCAGCTTCACTTCCAATGCAACACCACAGTCCTATAGTACATAGCAGATGAATCATTTTTCACCAGCATTGATGTCAACTACTCTTTAAAATTACATTTGCTGGGGCTTTTACCAAACATTAAGAAATACTTATACAATCTTTTTTGTTTTTTCATGTTAGGCTGATTTGTAGAGGTCATTTGTAAGACACAATAGATGATAATTATCTAATGGGAAAGTACAGAGAAGATGCAAGCAGATCTCTGTCTAGGTATAGAAACTTCACCATGGTGGCAGTGGTCAAATATCAGCACGAGTTGCCCAGATAGTCTGAGGAAACTGTTTCTGAAAATAATCAGCAGTCACATGGACAAATGCCAGATTATCAGGAGAGTTTTGACCATTTCCAACATGCAGCCTTCACTTTCTCCTTTCCAAGCTAAATTATTCTACAATTCTATAATTGACAAGCGAATCGAAGGACCATTTTGGCAATAAAGAAATCAAATTACTGCAATCTAAGTAAAGAACAGGCTAGAGTTTGTCAAATTCTTCTAAGTTGGACACTCCTGAAAATGTACAGCATCTTTTCCATAATCTGTCAAAAAGCAGCACACAAAACATCATCACATTCTGACTAGACCATAGGGCCTTCCTACTTTGTTCACAAGTTCGCTTTCATTTATTCTTTTATTAGATTCTTATTGATGTTAATATATTAAGTACTCTACAGGTTTCAAATAAGAAAAGTTAAAAGTGCCTTTCAGGTGTTGATTATTTTGTTTACTCTCCACAACACAGATGCCAGTAATTCCTCAGCACATTTCAATGATTATTCACTCTAAAGATATGAGATCTTAAGTATTAACACAGTTACATGAGAATTTTCTCCATAATTGAGCAAAGCTGCATAAGTACGATCCCCAAAAGAGATGGGATTGGAAACAAATCTTCAAGCCCACATTTGGGAGCAGTGGGTGAGAATCTACACTCCAGAAATACAACAGCTGTTACGCTATTCATCCCAACCTGCAGCTGCATATCAGACAACACCTGAGGGAAGCGCCAATGCTGAAAATATGATCTCATTGTCTCAGTCTGATCTCCTAGAGCACTTTTACTGTAAACCTACAATAACTATTTGCTTGAGTTGAACAAACAGAAACTGCCCAGCCCAAAACTTTCTGCAGTACAAAGACTGAGTCACAACTGACAAAGCAGAGTGTATTACAGCATTGCCAGTAGATTCAAAAATACCTAATGGTTTTAATGAGACATTGTAGTTAAAATACTAGTGACATCTCACACTGAAGAGAATAACCCATGTATGCACAGAAAGCTGCATGAGACGATCTTAACAAAAAGAAATTGCAAATTTAAATTTGGAATTTGGACTTTCAGGGCGATTCATTGACCTGCCCTTTTCAAAGGAGTCTTTGAGCAGCTGTCATAACTAAATTATGTTAAAACAAGAAAATATTTTAAGAATGCTCAATTTGCTCCCTTGTACAATAAATTAAGCCATCTGTGCTATATCAGTCCCTGATATTCTATCTGCATAGAAAGTATTAAAACTCTTGCCAGTTTTGTCCTCTAAGCAGATGCCTCTCTAAGGTACACATCTAAGACATTATCCAAAGAGAGACACACGAAAGGTAAGCAACCATGTTTACGACAACTAGGATTTCTGCTTCTGGTTTTGTATCTCTTTTCTCTTCTAGAATAATACAAAATTAAAGGAGAAGAATTATGTGGATGCCTGAAGACGAAACGTCCTCTAAAGCCTGGAAAGATTCTCCTGACAAGAAGTAGAGAACTGCACCTTCAGAGAACCTCAGTTCTTAAAAATGTCTTCAATTAGAGCACAAATTTCAGTCTTTCTCTAGATATATAGATTTGAGGGCTTGATTCAATGCATAAAAAGTTGCTTCCATTTAGTGGCAGTGATGGAAAAGCACAATCTTATCTTTAGCTGTTTCCAGATCTGCACGTGTCTTAATTAGCATTAGAACATTCAAACTCGGCACCCTGTGGTTTTTCTGTGCCTCTCTCAGCAACATATTTATTGCTTTTTACTCAAGGCTGTGATTGTATATTTTACTAAAAGAGGGACACAATTATAAGGCCATGAGGAATTGCAAAACATTGAGATTTAATCTGCATTTTCTAATCTCTGAAAGGAAAAAAGAAGAACATTTTATCACTACCTTCTGCTCATGCTGAGAATAAAAATTCAGTTAGCAGAGCATAACAAAAAAGTATGATTGCTGTTAGCAATAGGTAACCCCAAGAAATTACCTGGGTTTTTTTTCAGTTAATCTTAAACTCGGGAAAATATAACAGACATCTCAGGGGTTTTTTTTCTTCTATTTAAATAAAAAGTTTCACCACTATCCAATAATGGATTATAAATGTTATGAGAATTAACTAAAAAATAAAGATAAGATTATAGAAAAATTTTATCTAAGTTCTGTGAGGAAATTTTGGAAGTTGAGTTCAAGAGACAGTAAGAAACAAAATGCTGTTACTGAATTATTCTACACACACATTTTTACATTCCAAGATCTTTATAATATCTTTGTCTGAACTGCAACAATATTAGTCAACATTTTGAGCTAGTTTCTTTTTCTCTTAAGCTAAGAGTACAAGGCAAGAGCAGCATTTGAATCTGTTCACTTTCAAGCTTCAGATTCTTTTTCTGAGCATGATGTTCCTGTTCTCCTCTACAGCTTCCAGATTTGCATTTCTTCTGTCTCCTCTGGGAGGGCTGACAACTGCATCCAGTCACTAAAACTTCCTAAAGTGACATCCATGATCTAAACAAGCTTCCTGAAGTGGTGTTTCTTAGAATAACAACAAAAATCATTACAGAGATGATGCATTAAATTTCAAGGCAATAAACAGTTACGTACACAGATACTTCTCCTCAAAGAGCAACTCCCTTAGATTCACTTCAGATCCTCTATTCAGTCTTTCCTCCTGGACAACTTTGTCTTCTAAGGTTCGGGGTTCTGGTTTGGGGGTTGTTGTTTTCCTTTTCTTTGATTTTTTTTTTTTTTAATAGTTTCACCACTCATCAGAAAGACATGGTGTCACTGTGGGTCAGAACACATACAGACTGAATATATGCCAAAATTCCACTCCTTACTAACTTAAATTGGTAGATTTACACACCCTCCATGCCCTGTGGACACTGAGGTGAATTAACATGCATTGTCCTTTCTGTCACTCCTGAGAAAATTCTAAGAGGAATTGACTTCCCATCACCTGTTTTTAAAGATGGTGGCCTAACTTGCAGTTTTTCCAAGACTGAGCTTAGATCCCACACTACAAGGTTTCTGCAAACTTGAATGCTGATGATAAATCCACATCATTAGGATATAAACAAGATGGAACCTGTCCTTCCTATAGTCTCCCCACAGCATCTGAACAAGGAGAAAGCATATCGCTTGAAGAGTAAGGAGGAGAAGGGAAGTGTGACAACCATTGCCTCGTCAACCCTAGTAAAACTTCAGGAAGTAGCATAAGGCAGAAGACTCTCTGTCCTCCTGTTGCATCCTGGATAACACTTGCTCATAGTTCTTCCATACAGCTCTGCACTCTGAGTTTTAGCATTTATACTTTACAACTCCAAACACACAATAATTTGACAACATTCAGCCACTGTTAAGGCAACCAGAAAATGAACAATCACTTGAGAAATGCTCTTTATTTCACACAACTAAAGTCTTGTGATGTGTGTTTGGTTCCAATACATAGAAGCAGATAACTTTGAAGAGTGACCAAAAAACCTTATTATTAATGGCAACAAACAGCAAAAAAATACACAAACATATATTCCATAGGATGGTAGGGGTTGGAAGGGACCTTTAGAGATCATCTAGTCCAATCTCCCTGCAGAAACAGTTCCACCTGTTCCTGCATAGGAATGCTTCCAGGCAGGTCTTCAACACCTCCAAGGAAGGAGACTCCACACACTCCCTGGGCAGCCTGTGCCAGTGGCCACATCATCTTCAAAGTAAAATAATTTTTCTTATGTTTAAATGGAAGCTTTTGTGTTCCAGCTTTTTCCCATCACCTCTTGTCTCGTTGCTACACACCACAGAAAAATGTGTTGCCCCAATCTCCTGACATCCATCGTTTAAGTATTTGTAAATATTAATGGGATTCCCCTCACAGCTTCCTCTTCTCTAGACTAAACAGCCCCAGTTCCTGCAGCCTTTCCTCATAAGGAAGTTGCTCCAGTCCCCTGATCATCTTGGTGGCCCTGTATTGGACTCTCTCCAAAAGTTTTGTTGCCCTCTTCAGTTGACGAGCCCAGAACTGGACACAGTACTCCAGACGACACCTCACCAGGGCAGAGGAGAAGGGGAGGAGAACCTCCCTTGACCTGCTGGCCACACTCTTCTTGATGCATCCCAGGACGCCATTGGCCTTCTTGGCCATGAGGGCACATTGCTGGCTCATATTTGGTTTATTATCAATCAGGACTCCCAGGTCTCTCTCTGTAGAGCTGCTCTCTAGTAGGCCAACCCTCAGCCTGTGCTGGTGCTTGAGGTTGTCCTCTCTAGGTGCAGGACTCTGCATTTGTCCTTGTTGAACCTCATGAGGCTCTGTTCTGCGCAACTCTCAAGCCAATCAAGTACACTCTGTCCCCTCATCCAGGTTGTTGATGAAGATGTTGAACAAGATCAGCCCTAGAACCAATCCCTGAGGAACTCCACTGGCCACAGGCCTCCAACTCGATTCTGTGCCATTAATCACCATCCTCTGGGGTCTGTCATTCAGCCAGCCTCACTTTCCACTCATCCAAGCCACACTGCCTGAGCTTTCTGATGAAGATGTTGTGGGAGACGGTGTCAAAAGCCTTGCTGAAGTCAAAGTAGATGATATCTACTGCTCTCCCCTCATCTAGCCAGTAAGTTATGCCATCATAGAAGGTTAGTCAAACAGGATTTCCCTTTGGTGAATCCATGTTGACTCCCCTCGATAACTATCTTTTCTTTCATATGTTTAGTAACAACATTCAGGACACTGTTCCATCACCTTTCCAGGAATGGAGGTTAGGCTGACTGGCCTATAGTTTCACTAAATTGTCCTTCATGCCCTTTTTGAAGACTGGAGTGACATTGGCCTTTTTGCAGTCTTCAGGCACCTCACCTGTCCTCTATGAATCTTCAAAAATTATGGAGAGTGGCTTAGCAACCACATCAGCCAGCTCCCTCAGCACTCTAGGATGCATCCCATCAGGATTCATTGACTCATGAACCTTATGCTTGGCCAACAAGTCTTTAATCTCTTCCATTCAGGGCAAATCCTCTGCTGTCCAGGTCATCCTACTATCCTTGCTGGACTGGGCTTCCCAAGGGCCAGCCTTGGCCATAAAGACTGAAGCAAAGAAAGTATTCAGTAGTTCAGCCTTCTCTGCATCCTCAGTCACCATGGCACCCTCTGTGTTCAGCAGCAGGACCACAGTCACTCTCATCTTCCTTTTACTGCTGATGGACTTGAGAAATGCCTTATTACTTTCCTTAACTTTTCTGTCTAATTTTAATTCTAGAAGGGCTTTAGCCTTCCTCGTTGCATCATTGTATACTCTGGCAATGTTCCTATGCTTTTATCAGGAAACCAGGTGCTATTTCCACCTCTCATAGATGTTTGCTTTTTCCCTGAGTTATCCCAGCAGATCCTTGCTCATCCATGGAGGCTTTCTGCCACTTTTTCCTGCTTTCGTACCTGTTGGGACACACTGATCCTGGGATAGGAGGAGGTGGTGCTTGAAGATTGACCATCTCTTTTGGGCACTTCTACCATGTAGGATCTTATGCCATGAAATCTGTCCAAGCAGGTCTTTGAATAGGCCAAAATCGGCTTGCTTGAAATCCAGGGTCACAGTCCTGCTTTGTGTCCTGTCTCTTGCACACAGGAGCTTGAGCTCTACCATATCATGCTTGCTGCAGCCGAGGTTGCCTCCAACCTTCACATTCCCCAACCAGACCCACCTTATTTGTCACATTTCTTCCATTTCTTTTAATATCACTAATAGTAAAATAGCACAAAGCCAAAAAACCTCTATTTTGTATTACTTACTTCTGGAACATGAACAGAAAACATTTAGATAGATTAAATGTTCCAGGATAAAAATGAATTTACTGTAACTGACTCAGGCATGCACTTCAGGAAGCTCCAGTAATACATCGTTTCACATTAAGGAAATGGTTCTGGCTTATGAAATAATAATTATTTAAGTATAATTCTGATGATACAGAACCTAATCTTAGGGGAGTTATTTTGAACCCCTCCAAATTTGAGTACATTCAAGTCTTTAGACCATAAAAAGAGAACCACTAATGTCAGGCTATATTCAGGTTCAGATTTTGAAACTGTTCCTTCACTTTATTACTTCGGCAAGATAAAGTTCTAAAACAATATGCATCTAACGTCATCTCTTTCTAAAAGAAGGTGACTCTCCTAGTGGATGAGGGAAAGGCTATGGGCATTGTTGACTTCAGTAGAGCCTTTAACACTGTTTCCCACAGCATTCTCCTGGAGAAACTGACTGCCCATGGATTAGATGGACCTACTCTGCATTAGGTGGGAAACTGGCTGGATAGCTGGGCCTAGACAGTGGTGAGGAATTGAATTAAATCCAGGTAGTGGTCAAACACCAGTGGTGTTCCCCACAACTCGTTGGAACCTGTTCTGCTTAATATCTTTATCCATGATCTGGATGAGTGAATTGAGTGCACCCTAAGTCAGTTTGCTGATGACACCAAGCTGGGCAGGGGTGTAGAATGGCTTGAAGGCAGGAAAGATCTTCAGAGGGACCTGGGCAGGCCCAATGAATGGGCCAAGGCCAATTGTATGAGGTTCAACAAGGTCAAGTGCCAGGTCTTGCTCTTGGGCCTCAACCACCCCATGCAATTCTACAGGCTTAGGGCAGAGTGTCTGGAAAGCTGTCATGCAGAAAAGAATCTGGGGGTGTTAATCAACAGCTGTCTGAATATAAGCCAGCAGTGTGCCCAGGTGGCCAAGAAGGCCAACGGCATTCTGGCTTTTGTCAGAAATAGTGTGACCAGAAAAGTGATCGTGCCCTTGTACTTGGTGCTGGTGAGGCCACACCTTGAATACTGTGTTCAGTTTTGGGCCTCATGCTAAGAAACACACTGAGGTGCTGAAGCATGTGCAGAGACAGACAAGGACACTGCAGAAGGGTCAAGAGAACAACACTTATGAGGAGCAGCTGAGGGTGCTGGGGTTATTTAGCCTGGAGAAGAGGAAGCTAAGAGGAGACATGATTATTCTCTACAACTATCTGAAAAGAGGTTGTAGTGAGATGAGGGTCCATCTCTCCAGTAATGAATGATAAGACAAGAGGAAATGGCCTCAAGGTGTACCACTGGAGGTTTAGACTGGAGATTAGAAAGAACTTCACTGAGAGAGTTGTTAGACACAGACATATGCTGCCCAAGGAGGAGGAGTCACCATCCCTGGACACATTTAAAAGATGCATAGATGAGGTGCTGAAGGACATGATTGAATGGTGGACTTGGCTGTGTTAGGTTAGTGGTTGGACTTCATGGTCTTAAAAGTCCTTTCCAATTAAAAAAGGTCTGCGATTATATGATCTAGAGACAGTCTTTGCAACATTAAAAAACCAATATTGAGAAGTCATCAAAACATCTAAGCAAGCACACCTAAAAACATATCCTAAGGGGTCAAAAGTGTGTCTTTCTACAGAGGAATGTGTTAAATATACATGTATTTGTTTTCTACAGGTATTTAACTTAAAGACATGAGCTGGAAGCAAGCGCTCTAAACATACGTAGCAACTACATTACGTCATGATTTCCTATGAAGCACATGAGTACATAAAGCAACTAATTCATTCTACACAGTGCTATTCCCATTGACATCCTAAAGACTACACTTGAATACATGCCTAACAAATAAAACAGACTTCTCAGCCTTTAACTTAAAACCCATACAAAATTATTCAGCTGCAGCTGTTTAGCTCACTTCATTTTCAAGATATAGTCATCATACTAAACACATTGTTTCTTACCCCCATAAAATATTTGTTTGCGTTTTGAGAAGCAGTAGTCTGCTAGCTAATAAATATTAAGTTATTAAGACACATAGATTTGGATTTCAAAGTCAAAGGAAACAGATACAGCCATCTACAGTATTATTACACTCTTTCAGTTTTATGTTGGACAATGCCTGTTTCAATGATCCCAGAATCACATGGGTTCAGCACACCTGCCAAATTCCAGAAAGGAACATTCAAAGTATTCTGTGAGTCTTGGACTATAATAAAGACAAGCCTTGAATGAATACATACAGAAGGCTTTGCAAATAAAATAAAGCTTAATTAACTTTGTTCTTTAATTATCAATTAAAAAAAAAATCAAATTATCCGTGCTCACAAGATGCATGAAACACTTTACAAAGTCTACTTCATTACTAACAACAGAAGTTTCTAGGGTTGATATTTATAAACTTGATATAAAATCAAGTTTGAAAAATATTGAGTTATTTACAATTGTAAAACCTTGTTATTGTTAGCAAGTTTCTAAAGCTATGCAGAAGTGTACTCAGAGGCAGATGTATATTTCATCTGAACAGTAGATAATCCAAAGTTCATTTCCAGTATTAAGAAGGAATTTTCCATGAATATAGAACATTTATTTTAATATAATCTAGCTCAAGCCAGTAGAGTCTTATCTATGAAAACTCATTTGCATGTTGAAAACTAAATCATTGCAAGAATTTATTTGTAGCCTTCAGAAGTATCTGTTTTTTAACTCTTATATTGCTACCAAAACTATTTCCTGAACACTGCCAACAATGACATAATGTCTTGAAGATAATAAACTTTTTTAATCAAACAAATCCCAATGAAATGGCAGAAAATACTTTAAATGCATATATATATATATATATATATGGGGACAGCAGAGAAAAGCTACCTTTCTAAGCCCTATCTTTGCACCTAAAACTGATCAATTTACTGTATTTGGTACAAGTGAAGACTTACTAATTTACTGTTGTATCTCATATCAAATACAGTATCATTTGTACAAAATGCAGACAAGTGATATTTCCTTATCAATAGAAAGAGCCTTCCTGGCCCATAAACTCAAACCATCTTTCTCAAAAAGAGATAGCAGAAGAGTACCTTTATTCACAGCTGGAAAAAAAAGAACGTATACCTTTGCCACATTTTCTTTTATTGAACAAGTTACACCACCACACATCTCAAAGTTGGAGATCTCCTGAGAGTGTCTGGAATAGAGTTAATTTTCTTTGTAGTAACTAGTATGAGGCTGTGTTTTGCATTTGTGCTGGAAACAGTATTGGTAAAGCAAGGATGTTTTAGTTACTGCTGAGCAGGGCTTACGCAGAGTCAAGGCATATAGTCTACTTCTCACTCTAAACCATCAACAAGTGCGCTGGGAATTCACAAGGAGCTGAGAGGGGAGGCACCTCAGAGAGCTGACCCAAGGGATATTTCATAACATATGACATCATACTCCATATATAAATCTGGAGGGAAAAGAAGGAAGAGAACATTCGGAAGAGTAGTATTTGTCTTCCCAATTAATGAAGAAGCCCTTCTTTCCTGGAAACAGCTGAACAGCAGGCTGGGAAGGAGCAAGCAGCTATGTGGTACATAGTTGACAGCTGGGGTTAAACCATAATACTGAACTAAGCTGGACTCCAGTATTCTTTCATTGGATCATATTTTCATTGAAAGATTCAGGGAAACTGCTAGAATAAATTTGTAACTTCTTAGTTGATAAGGAAAAGAAATATTTTAAATATTTAGAAGAAAGAAGAGTTTAGGGTGTATTTGCAGAACAAGAAACCAAAGTTAGCACAGCAATCCTCTAAATACCTTCGGCTTCTCAACAGAGCTATTACTTGCAAAAGTTGTGCTGCTGTGATGCATTTGTAACTGTTTGATGATCTAAGCAACCACATTAGTGCTCTAGAGGGGTAATATGTCATGTTATGTAGATTTGGTGTAAATGTTAGCATCTGTAAAAAGATACCACATTACAGGTATCTGTAAAAACACAGAACAGCAGCTTAATCTGCCATGTTTCTTCTGTCAAACCAACATAAATGTCTTGCACTAGTTTTAGACTGGAGCTTGCTTTTGTTTAGGAGAGTTACAAAGACTAAGCATAGCTATAGTCTCTGGTCTTAGTAACAGCCATAGTATTAGCAGGTTTTATTATTATGCATAATGTAGCAAATACAAAGTTGTAAGATAAGAATTTGTTATTTTTCCTGCCCATAAAATAGTAGAACTACTGAAAAGTCTTCAGACATGAGCCATGGAAAAGAAGAACTCTAGGAGGTTTAAAATACCACATATAGAATTCGGTAGAACTTCTGAAGAAAAGGAGGTGTACATTAAAATATATGGTATTTTAAAAGCAAAATCAAATCTACAGTGATTATGATACTGTGAACAGTGTATTTAAGACATCATTGTGACTGATAGTCATGTTACATTACATTTCCCTACAGTGTCCTTTGGTCAAGCTTGTGCAACAATTTACCTAACATCTGTCACTTTCTGCAAATCAGCTCAAAATCCTTAAACTGAAATTCACAATACATGATCCAAAAACTACAAAATTTATCAATGTTTGCATGGCATGAGCCTCAAGTGACAGGGAAAGTCTCATTATCTTTTCTTACCATAAGTAAGAAAAATAGAAAATTTAACGCATACCTTTCGAAGCTATACTATTTGCTCAACATTTCTATCTAGGGCAAGAAGCTGTTCCATAACTGTGTATTCAAACCTGGTGCAAGCATCAAATGAGTCTCTTTCAATTCTAGTGCACATCTTTATAAGCCTGGCTAAGTAAACAAAACTAAACATTTTATGAGCAAAGAGTTCATTGAATGCAACATTCATACATTCCTTGTATCAGTTGCCAACTTCTAAAGGCTTAATCTGGACATTAGAGACAGCTTCTTGATTAACATTAGTGTAGCACTGGAACAGGTTAGCCAGAAATGTCACAGCATTTCCATTCCTGAAGGCTGTCAAGATTTGCTTAGACAAAACCACAGAGGTGGTCCAACAGCCCTGCAATGAA
Source organism: Urocolius indicus (assembly GCA_013401255.1). Lineage (NCBI taxonomy): Eukaryota > Metazoa > Chordata > Aves > Coliiformes > Coliidae > Urocolius > Urocolius indicus. The sequence goes on from WBNH01009703.1 coordinate 94,892, forward strand.
CATAAGTTTGGATTAGCCACAACCTTCTAACAAACCTTCCACAGACTCACAAATTCACAAGAAACAAGAATTTGATGCAGAATCCTTATGATTATTACACATGAAACATTCCAACAAGATATACTCTACCTCTGAATTTCTGACTTGGTAAAAACTATTAGTTCAAGACTATACACAGACAGATACCTCCTTATTTTCAGAGCTTTCTGGTAGCACACAACCCATTAAGATTTATCTTTGACTATTGCAACCGTTTTCTTCTAGTAGCAGTCACCAAGCTCCAAGACGTCATCTGCCACATTATTTACAATGCAAGTCTCAGTAGTTTCAAATGCACTGGATATAGTGTACATCTCTTTGGGGAAAATTAGTTAAGCACGTGCTATTTCGCCCAGAAGCCCGTCTAGCACTTTTGTACAGAAGGTGAGATCTAAAAGAAAGAAGTGTGAAAAAGACACAATTATAACTCAGAAAATTGAAAGCCTTTCTCCACAAGCATTCTCTAGAATAGACTACCCTTGCTGCTAGAGTAAAAGTTAAAATTTTCAAGAATTCAAACTTTACCAATAGTATGAAGAGTGACAGGAAGCTATGGAGAATGAGAATAATACTACAATATCACTTGTGTATTGATTTCCTCTTGTTATAAAGCCCACTGATGTGAAGTCAAAAGTATGCAAGTCTGCAATATGCTCAGAAAGGTCAAGGTGACATTTTTAGCTTAACTTTTCCCTTTAGGTCTTCTAGTTTCCATCAGTTTGTATATCTTTGGTGATGAAGAACACTAGAAGAGACTTCCAGTCTCAGCTTGCAATCCCTGGAAAGAAGGGCAAGAAAGAATTTGCCTTTTAAGGCAAATTTACACTAGACTGGAATCCCCACATTCAAGTCAAGTTACACTAGGACCTCAATTGTTGTCCTGTCTCTCTCTGACCAGAGTTCTCTCTTTTTGTTAAGAACTGGAATATTTAAGAACTAGAATACTATCACAGAAGCAAGTCCTGTAGCATTTTATTTCATAGAATGATAGGGGTTAGAAAGGATCTGTAAAGAAATTTATAGATTCAATACAAATAATCCCACCTCAAAATATTCAGCTAACATAGTGAAAGAGAATACTATGTACTAGGTTCTTAAGGAAATAACAGCTACTTGGCAAGTATAGATAAGTCCATTCCATCACTGCTAATTGGAAGGAAATTTAAGCTTAGCCTACCAATCCTAATACTTTCTCAGTTAAGACATATATGCTTTCATTTAAACTGGACTTATATTGCTTTTAATCACCTTGAAGGATTTCCCTCAACTCTGGGTGATTTTTTTTTATTTCCTTCAGCAATCTAAACAAGGTTGATAAATACAGTACCATTACTCACTACCCGATTCTAAATTAGAGACAGACAGTAGCAAATATCACCAGGAACCCTAGACTGTATTCATGCAACAAAATGTCACCTTTTCCCTTGCAGTAAACACTTTTTCCCTCATTAATACAGAAACTACATGGTTGAGATGTCTCTTTACTTCTCAAGGAAACTGCCATTATCATCTTGTCTGTATTTGCATTAAAAAGAAAACTAAATCATCTGAGTAAAACTACTCCTTGAGGGCAATGTAAAATTAACAAAGATAATGAGAAAAAAAAGGCATCCAACTTATGTTTATGAGGTTTTGTGTTTTGTTGGGGCTTTCCCCTCCCCCCCAATTGACTGTAAGGACCAAATTCTGCAGAGCAAGAAACATGCAAAATAAACAGGCTCTTTTAAGTTAACTTGAAATTATGGATTGTTGTTCCCCAGATAAATCTCATTTCTTTCATACAAATTGCTCACCATATTTCTTCTCAGACAATTTTGGAATTCAGTATTAATGACAACCTTAGTACTCATAAAAGTTATTTCAGAACTATGTAATATCTCGAGGTAAAAGCATGAGATCTCACAGCTTCTCTAACAAAGTTTTGTAACCTATTGTACAGTTTTTGCTGGCTAGAAAAGGATTTGTGAAAGGACATTCATGTCACTTTCCCAGTATCAAGACAGTAATAAACTGCCAGTTAAATTTCTGAATCAACAGATTTTACTAAGTTTGCATATAATACTCTTAAAAAATTACCAGTGCAGAAAAGATTAGATCTCAGAGCCTAATTCTGACTTCCTTGAAAATGAGTATTAAGAAAGAATACTATCTTTAAAGGTCATTATAATTACAGTATTAGAAAAATACTCAAGGAGATCACAAAATAAAGAGAATACTGGTTATAAAATTGCTACTAGATATACAGATATACCTGCATAAACATGAAATTGAACAGCTAGAAAATTTGTGACAAGAAAATACCAGGTGTGTCTGTAGTAGTTACAACACGTGATGACATTGTATTAGAAATGTGATCGTATGATACACACCTGGACAAAACCAACTGAAGGAGCAACAAGGTTTTGTTTTTTAACCTTAATAATCTAAAGTTATCAGCTTTTGAGATTCCACACAATTCAGAGTTGTAATCCAGTCTCACTTGAAAGCCTCAGATATCAATTAGCTTCTCAGGTACAGGTGCCTCCCATTAGCCAAAACTGGTCCTCCATCTATGTCTCATGATGAATCTGCAGTATTTGTTTTAATAACAACTTCACTACAACTGTCTATGTCACCTCACAGCAAGTCTATTACAATGCAGCCAACAACAATTTAAAATTAAAATACACCATTGATGTCACCTTTGATATTTCAGTTAAGCTGATGTCACATCTCTAACATTTGAGAATAATATCTCTATCTTCAGGATAGAACAAGTATAAGGGCCGTGAGAAGACTCACAGTCTTCATGGCTTCCAAAAGTCTTTCAAGGAGGTTTTATCCCTAAAGTCCTAAATACTTGTACCATCTTCCAATTTGTTTAAGTATTTTTATCTTCTTTAACAGAGTAAATCAAGAAACAGTGCAAAGAAGCCTGAAGTTCCACACAAAATTCATTCAATGCAGATGAATAAGAGCTTATAAACATATATAACAAGAAAGACATTCAGAAGTAGTAGAAGATAGCTACAAGTCAGGAGTACAAACTTCAGACTGCTCCTCCCCTAGTTCAGCATGAGCAAATGAATCTGATGGTTTTGCTCCGAATCTTATAGCAATAATCACAACTTCTTTAGAGGTCCCTACTTTTACTGACCCTACAGGAAAGGGAGGAAGATAAAAGGAGGAGTCAGCAGGGACTACAGTTACGATACCCTATGCACACACCACCTGAGCACTTGCACACCAACTAGGAATTACAGCTAGCCAGTATCTGCTACCTCCTATGTAGCCCTCCCACCTCTCTTGCTTTTTTGCTAGAATGCCAGATGAAACAACTTCTGGGTAATTTCAGGGATTTGTACACCTTTGAAAATAGGGAACTCTGAAGACTGAAGAAAATTATGGGACACAAATTTCAAGACTTCTTTGCTATAGCTTCTATCTCTGTCCCCAGCTCCAGCCATTCCAGGGAGGGAAATAACAGAAGGCGAAAGCACATCATGTAAAAGAGCTTTTGTGGATTTTTACTTTGGTTTTGCACCATTGTGGTACGATAGACTGGTGAGGAGTGGTAGTTGTTTGTTTTAAACAAAAGTTAGAGAAGTGAAAATCCCATCATTTCTAAAGATACAGAAGATATCAAGTCAGGAGAAAGGGCAGCTTGTATCACCACCCACACATGTGCAGTTTTACCCATGCATTTATGAAGACTTAAAGCAGTATATCTGAAAGAAAACAGAAGAAAAAAAAAAAAAAAAAAGAGAAAGTTTCCTTCTGCTTAAACTGTCTTTTACAAGAAAAACCTGTCACTAGGCTAAAAGTTAAAAGTATAAGCATTTCACACTCCTGACTCTAGCAGAGCAGTGACATTTCCTGTAGTAAAAGTCCTAACAGGAAAAGGCAAGTGTGCTGATTTTGGGTAACTCAGTTTTTACTGCTTCTAAGTCTGTTCATGCATTTGCATCTTGACTTTCACACAGCTAAAGTTTGTACCTTCATCTGCCTTTATGTCAAGCCACATTTGCAACTACCTTTGAGACAACCCAGCCATAATATCATTAGGTTAGAAAACCCTGACACTGGGATTCTGCTCCTGCATTTCTGAGAAGCAGGCTGTTGTTCTTGTTGCCTGATACTAACAGGCAACTTCAGGGAGCTTCCATCACATCTTCACTTGTTAGTAATCATGGGTACATAAAACCCTGTATTCAAATGGGAACTTCGCTGGTTAAATTTTCTGCAAATTCATCTTGCTTGTAGGCACCAATTACATTCATGTAAAAAAAAAAAAAAAAAAATCTGAGTTCAGTATCTCAGGAATAACACAAATAGGGCACATAATGACCAATAACTGATCATTTCCCTGACTATCATTTTCACACTACTGACCTTTTGTCCACTGTCATTTGCTCCAGAGATTTTCCAGCAAGCTCCTGTTGACCTAGTGAATACTGTAACCATTTTTAAAAATGTCTCCAAGTGTGCTGTCATTGAATTAACTAGATTTTTTACTACTTAATTTACTCAAAGCAAATACAGTTTGGCCACCTTTTGCAATTCTGTTGCTTTTCCATGCAAACATACACATGTATGTGTCTAGTTCTTATGAGGACCAACCTTTCAAGAACACAGTGCATCCAGTGGCAAGGAAGTCTTCAAAAACTGACTTTTATATGAATAAAAATAGTAGCTGCAGTTATACTAGTGATATCAAGTTACAAGAGCTAACCATCTCTAAAATTAGGTCATGAGCTCACCACAGCCAAGTCAGAAATAAGTTTTTGGAAAAAAAAAAAAGCACAATGTCATAAGTACAGTACAGGCAAAGAGAAATAATACTTCATTCTACAGTAGGTAGACATTACTGCTTAATTTTATCAGTCCTTTTCATGATTCAGGACATAGCCATGTTAGGTACTGCACAGACACAGAATGAAATAAATGCACCACAGCAGAAAGCTCAAAATGAAGGGAGATTCAAGTTGTTAAGAGGAACTTGGTTGTAGTTGTGGTGGGATATACTTGTTCATTTTTGCCTACAGAAACTCTGAAATTTTTGTGACCACACTTGGTTTATATTTATATTCCAAAAGCAGTGTAAATCATGTGATGCAAACACATATACCACCTGCCACCTTTGCATTTGCACTGCAAACTTACCAAATCAAGGTTATAGTCACAAATACCCATCTTAACTTTCAAATAAGTGAATGAAGCAATGAAAAAGCAAACAAATGAAGGCTCGAACTCATTCATTCCATAGTCAGTAGTGCTATAGGATTACAGTTTTTCTTTTTTGGGGATGCCTTTTCAGTCAGCTCTCTTCAAAACCCAGTTTTGAAGATGCTCACATCAGCAGATAACATGTTCAGTTAAAAATGGCTTCTTATGTTGTCAACAAATCCTGTAAGAAAATAATCAATTCTTCAATCCAGTTTAAGAGATTAAATTAGCATAGATATGTATAGTGAACATAGATTTTTTACAGGTCTATGGAAAGAAGGATTTACTTCACAGAAAAAAAAAAAAAAAGGAAAACAATCCCAAACACACTTTAAACGTCTCTCCTGGGAACTGATTCAGTAGCCACAGAAGTTAGTCCAGAAATGGCTTCATTCTCTAAAATAAGGACATTGTTGTTTTAATTAGTTAATTCCTATATTCCTTCAGCAACTGCAGAAAATATCAGGAAGTAATTAAGTCATTTTGAAGCTATTTTAAACACAGAATTCAAGCGCTGCTACATATAACCTAGAAGTTCAACTTGCACAATATTTAAATGCTACTATAATTTTAAAAATACCACATCTCTTGTTTAATGCCTATTTTTTATTGCAAGGTGAAATACCATCATGGAATTTTTAGCATAACTTTAATTGTACATTGTCAGGGATGAGAGACCAACCTGCCAACTGATTCTTCATCTTCTTCTAAGTACATTGCAAATTCAGTTGCAATATTAATTAGCTCTCAGGTTTCTTTATCATCACTTGCTCTTAAGCTACATCTCACCAAATTTATTGAGTTTTACTGTTATTTAAAAAAAATAATTTCTAACTATGTTGGACTATAGTGACACAACAACTGACAGTTGGACAAAAACAAGTTAAAAATATACTCTTATTTACAGTAAGTATTCTCACAATTTTAATAATATACTGCAAGTAATAAATGACTGCTTTTCGTGAAGAAAAACTGAAACACTAATTAGCATTTTTAAACAAATGCTTCAATTTAATCCTTTTTGGTGACAGTAAACACTTGTATAGTATAGATTCTCTTTTGTGTAGTTGCATTTAAATTTGCTGCTATATTGTCTTTATATAGAACTTGTTTCTTCTTGGAAAGCCAATATGGTGGCATATACATCAATACTCTTTCTAGCTTCTTAACTCTTAGACAAAAATAAGTCACTGAAGTGATGACTTGTGCAACAGAGCTTAAATACTTTCATTCCTACTTATTTCCAGAGTTAAGATTTCCAGTTTGATAAGCTTTGTTATTCGATTTTCTGATTTTGGTATCAGTTAAATAAACACAAGACATTTTAAAATCAAGCAGATTTATTTTCATCAAATCTGCATTTATTTCCGCAACTATGAAGTTCTTTGTATAATTACATCCATAGTTTGCTTTCTTATATCTTGTTCATGTACAGACTTACACACAAACAATTCCAGAAATATGACTTCTTGATTGATATTCTGTTCAAAATGTACTCCTCCCTTAAAGTATGTGAAAGTACTAGTTTCTCATTTCTATCTGTTTCCTTTCTCTTTCTCAGCTGTGTAAATCACAATATTATTAACCTTGCATTTGATATGCACATGAACCAAGTGCAAGATACATATCCCTTTTCAGACAGATGCAGACAAAATTCAGATATACTCTGAATTAATAATCTGTAATCAGTATGGTAGATAGCTCAGAACTCTCAGCAACACATATCTCAACATGGCTTCCAAAGCTTGCTCAGGTAGTTCAAGCTAGATGGCCGTGTTGTGACAGAAATGGTCTCTCACCTCTAATGTGCTGAATAATGCATCTTCATTGTGGTTCCAGCCATCCAGGACCACGAGTCTGAATACTTACAAGCTAATCCATGCAAGATCAGAGAGAAGTACTAGTTCAGCTCCAATTTAGATTAACAAAATAAATTTAGAATGCTTTAAGACCTCTCAATACATACCTAGAGAGATCTCCCTTGATTTGAGGCTCTGTTAAGACTAGGCATATGCGATCATTTCAGTCAAGTCTGTTCATGTTTCTAATTCGTTTCTCACAGAGTTGTCAGTTCAAAGCTGACAAACTATACACACTTTGGTACTCACCTGTCTTCAGTCTTAATCCTAAAAGCAAATTCAAATACAGTAATCTTTCCGCTCAAAACATGTGTCAGTTAAGCTTATCTGCTTCCCTACTGACAGGGGTATCCTCTATTAATCTTTTAGTGGCTTCAGGACATTAAATAAAATAACCTGCTTGCTTACCTGTCAGCAGCATCAGCTGCTGAGATTCTGACTCCCTGGCACAAGTAGAACAGCTTTAGGCCTATGGCTTTAAGATTCTACCTCTATAGTTAGTGGACTATCATGTATAGCATGAAGCAGGTTATTTCATTTATGATACATCCTGGACTAAAACCAGAATCTCTCACAAACTGAAGAAAAACTGAAACAACATGCTCAAAATTTTACTCTCAATGTCCATTGCAAGTACTTAGAAGATAGAAAAGTTAAGCTTTAGAATCCCAGCCAGTTTCAATTTGACAAAGGAGAGCTCCATCAGAAAATGTAAGGCCCTGTAGGTTTCAGAATAATCAGTAGAAAGGCAAAAACCTAGTTCCCTGTTCACTCTTCTCCTCCAGATACCATGTTGACAGACAACTTGAGGATTAAGGCTTTGGCAGTTCCACTTCCCAGAGGACTACCTCTTTAAAGAGCATTTAGTTATTTTGAAAGGCTGTTCATAAAGAACAATCAGCAAAGAGCATATCTCAGTAAGCCCGTACAAATAATTCACAGTTCCATTTCCCTTACCTATGACAGAATACACTTCTCTTGTAATACAAACTCTGGATTTGCACAGGACAAGGCATGCTGTGCCACATCAAGGGAAAAAGTGGTTACATTTCAGTGCAGTAGTGAAATTTCAAAAAAGAGAGCACAAAATTTGCATAGAGGCACAAAACCTCACACAAGGGTGAAGACCACTTGAAATGCATGTTAACTTCTTGCAAACTTCTTTTAACACTTTACCAAGAAAAAAAAATCTAAGTATAATCTTAATACAAACTAAAGATTATTGCTGTTTGTATGCAAACCGTTAACTTGGGTTTTAACTTAAATCTCACATGCTCACATTTATCCGCGCCAAAGCACTGTCTTGCCAGCTAAAGTTCCAAGAATATGTACTACACTCCTCAAAAAACAGTAGATTTCCACCACTGTGTACTTGATGTAGTGCCAAGTTCAAAGTGAAGTTTTTAATTGCAAAAACTGTGAGCACACCTGCTATACTCTAGCTAGCACAAAATCATCTTTTGGTAGATCTGAAATAGCTTCACTCTTAACTAATTCACTGTTTAGCAAACAAGGTAGTGTATGGAGCCCTCACAATTATAACCATCAGTACTGTGGTTACTTTGGATTTATTTGCATATTTATATCAAGACTAATACAGCACTTACATTTTCATGACTAGCTGCTTGTGATGAGGGCCTATTTTCTCCCTAGCTACACCACATTTCATAGGCTACCATCTGGCCCTGTAAAAGCAGCCTGACAGAGACAGAAATAAAGCAAACTTTCATAGCTTAGGCCCACAGCAAGAATAAAAGTTAAAACTGCTTATTCTACTCCCGAAGCTATTTTTAAAACTCCATATCCCAACATACATATTATTTACGATACCCAATAGGCATTATGCTAAAGTGAGATTTTACTTTGTATTAGCTGATTGCATCTTGTGCAAAAGACTTTCTAATTACCAAAAAGTGTTTGCTATTTTGTTCTGAATACCTGATTCTGTAACTGTCATTGGGAGCATTTGTTTGACATGAATATGTAGATATGCGAAAATCTGTGTTCAAAACAAACAAGATAGACAACAGTGAAAAGTCAAGTTTGACAAGATGAAAAAAAGCCTTAAGGCTCCTCTTTAAATCAAGTTTGAGTTTTCTTCAAAGGTCAGTGTTGCTGTGACCCATTTCAATTCTCTTCATTAGTAAGATTCAGGAATGCTTTGAAACAGTGTTCTAAACATCTAGGGAAAAACCTCAAAACCAATAAAAATTATCCAGTATAATGCAGCATGTCCATTGCATGTTGGATTCAGTGATTAAAGAGGCTTATCTAATACATCTTTGCATCAAAATTTAGAAACAGTCGCAACCTGTGTTAAAAAAAAAAAAAACAAACGAGAAAACCAGTCTATCAATATGTTCACAATCTAATCAACGTTCTCCCAAACACAACATAAATATTTTTCACATAGCATCATGGTAACCTGATTTTTTGTTTTGAGATATGCCATGACGGAGTTTTGTACTCCTAGTGAATAGGAGTCAATGGACATTAGAGTGCTCACCTCAGAGAAATCAAGATGTCAGTTATTGGTAGCATTTTTTTCCCCAGGAATGTTCATCAAGCACCCTGCAAAGATGATATCTTGTCTGTTCAAGACTAATATGACTACTGAATTGGCTGGCATCACACGTAAGATCCATAATTATCAACTAAAGGTATTAAACAAAGCATTTCCTAGGAATAATGAGATATGAAGGTATTAAAGACTTCATTAATTTCATTCAAATCTTTATCAGTGTAGAAAGAACTAAAACTCTATGAAGACTGTCTAAAGCTCATTTCTCTCTCATGTTGTAGGTAACTGCAGAGCTAAATTTAGATATTGGGATCCTGCCTGATTAAAGTTGAGTCTTTAAACTATTTTTATTTCAGCTAATCCACATGGTATGGAAAAACACTCCAAAGTTATTGATTTCCTTGAAATACTTTGAAGTAAAGACAGGAAGACGTGAAAAGATACAGTGGGTGCGAATTAAGCAACTAAACTCTTCCCCAGAAACAGATTCAACAACAGTCAGGTCTAATGTTTTTCCTTTGCACAAATCCTATTTGGGAAGTGATCTAGACCAGGTAGTATTTCTAGTCAATTGCATATCTTCAAAGTACAAGAAGTCACAGTCATAGTTACAACTAGATGTAAGTTAGAGAGCTTTCACTTCACCTATGTTAATAAATCAATCTAAATAAGATTATCTTGAGAAAATAACAAACAAAAAACCCATAAATCCACCCAACAAAAATACATTTTCTACTTTTTTATGAAGTTCAAAAATCATACAAGAAGGATTTTATGAAAAAAAAGGGGGAGGGGACATACATCACATTATCTATTAGTGTTAATTACCTTCTAAAAGTGTACCATTTCCCTGAAAATTAACAGATAAAGTTATTTACCATTGATATAAATACATCTCAGATACCTTAACGTAAGAAACTAAAGGTCATGACGTATTCCCTGACTTGAGTATGGTCCACACCTTACTTTTAAAAGAACATTAATCCTATTCCCACCACAAAAAAGTTTTTATAAGTAGCATTTGAGTGATTTGTAACTTCAAGGAAAAAGAGATGCACAAAAATTGAGATAAATATTTTATCATTAGTAATTTTGCAAAATGCAATTTAATACATGGCAGCTTTAGCATAATCTAATCCTTATAGACAGGGTGACATCTAAATTATATACCTTCCTGCTGTCTTCCATTGGGAAATTGTCTGTTCCACCTTCCACTCAAGTACATCTAGAGCATTTGAGGACATCATCTCTTTGTATCAGCACCTGGCTAATTTCCATGCACTTCAGAACATTAAACACCATGTTACAGCAAGAGCATAGGTCAGACACCTGAAAGCTGTTATAGTAAGAAAGCAAATTACTCCTTCATTCCAACAACTATAGTCTACACAAAGCTATTTTGCAGACCTAGAAGAGGCATGGGAAAGGGATGGGCAAACACAACATAAGCAACTAAGGGTTGCTTTGCTGGAGCTTCTATTTGTAACTCTTAAAACCCATAATGCAGCTAGTGTTTCCATTGTGTTGGCATAGGCAACCTTCAGGCTTTGCTAAGGCTCCATTTCTCCTTCCATCAAGGAACAGTTTGAAGAGATTCCTCTGCAGGGATATAGAGCCACTGTTTCATCCAAGCTCCCAGTTACCTCACAGAGAAATGTCTCCCACGAAAAGAGGCCACTCTTCAAGAGGTTGCTGCAATATCCAGTTTCAAATTTGAAATCACAAGCTCTGCTCACTTACTCAGAATCTCAGTATAAGCTTCAGTCAGATATATATCTAAACAAAAAGTACAAGAACAGCAGTCACACTACAAAGGGCTTTATTATGCCTGTTTCAGAAAGAAAAATAGATTTCAGTACAAAGTGAAACATGCTGAATTGAGAGAATAGCCAGCAAGCAGTACACTACATTTTCACTCCTACAATCAGGTAGGGGTAATTAGGCAGTCAGTACAACCCAGTGCTCACTGATTGGCTTAAAAAATATAAAAAAGGAAAAAAAAAAAAAAAAAAAAATCAAGCAAGCCTTTCTCTCCCATCTCCCCCCATCAAAAGATCTGTTACTCTCCTGCCACACGCAAATAGTCTGTAAGCATGTTGCAGAGCCTAATGCACTTATACACAAGCTCTTCTTGTAGGGAGGAGCAATGCCATCCAAGGTCATCTCACCACATTAGCAACAAACTAGCATGCATGGGATGTTAACGTGAAGAACAGAGAGATTGTTCAATACTTCACAATTTATAGAGGTTTCCACTCTGTAGAGTGCTATGCATATTAGCAAAAATCATCTCCACAGGAGAGCCTGTTCAAATGCGACTACAGCATTGGGGCTCCAGCTATTATAAGAAAAGCACCAGAAAAAATTATAAGAAAAACACCAGAAAAATTATAACGACACAGGAAAACACTTCATCAGTCTTTGCATATTCTTTTTTCAGGACAGTCTGAAACATTCCTGTAGAAGACAGCCATTATGGACCGAGTTCATCTCAAGCAGGAAATCATGACAATTTTACCCAGGAACTCCTTTAGCAAACCTTCCCTCTGTCCTCCTTCCTCTTTTATTTGCATGGAAAAAGTCCTGATCACAATCCACAGGATCATACCTACTTAATCATAGGCAAGCTACAGCTCCTTTTCTTGGGTACTTAATTACACTTCTTCCCAACTTCTCTTAATGGAGTCATGTGTTCACTCTCCCTTTCTAAAAAAGGGTTAAAAACATCCCTAGGACATCTTTCTTATGCTCAGAACTAAAAAGCAGAATATGATCAAATGTGCTACAACACCACAAATATGTCCACTGCTTGGCAACCCTCCTGTGCCTTTATTTTACAGCTTTTCTCAATAAGAAATCCACACTCTCTTCATAGGAACTTTTATCTGTCTCTTTTTCTTCCCTGTCTTCTGGGAAAAAAAAAAAAAAAACAAAACAACTCTTAATTATCCTTTTTCTTTCAATATTCAGATAGCAAACAAATACAAACATCCCACTGCACTTCCCTTCCCAAAAAACAAAAAAAAAAAAAAAAAAAAACAAAGCACAGTCAGTAAACCATTCCTCAAGTTACATTTGTTACTGCTAGAGAACACAAGAAAGTCCCCAACCACCCCTGCAAATATTTATGTGGTTTTCTTGTGTCGTGGTTTCGGCCCATCAGGGAACAAAAGACCACGATTAGCCTCAAGTACTGAAGACTTAAGGATTGCTAAAGGGCAGGGAGGGCTTAATTGCCGCTTAAGGTGCAGGACAAAACAGACAAGGCTACTCGGCTTGGGGAAAAAAAACCGAAAACAATTTAATACCAACTAAAACATAAAACCCCAAAAACCAGAACCAAAACAAAACAACACAGAATGGTACAGAGATGAAGAGTCCGACCAGCCCTTTAAGACCACCTGCTCCCCACCCCTCTCCTCTTCCCGGGCTCAGAGCCCTGATCCCGGTGTTTTATACCTCCGTCCCCCCTGAACGGCCCAGGGGGGCAGGGAGTGGGGGTTTCAGTCAGTCCGTTCCTGGTGGCTTCTGCCGTTTGTCTCACCTCAGGGCAAGTGGGTTCCGCACCAGTCCTCCTTGCAAGTCCGTGAGGTACCACACACACATGGCAGCCCTGCACGGGCTGCACCGACGCACATTTGTCCCAAAGCCCTGCACGGGCTGCACCGATGCTCATTTGTCCCAAAAGTTGCTGCTCCTCTCTGCCTCTCGTGTGGGGCTGCTCTGCAGTGCACAGGCTCTCCAGCATGTCCTGTGCCATGACCGCCTCCCCCACACAGTCTCTGGCCCGTCCGGGCACACTCACATGAAGTTGCTGCTGCTGATCCATAGGTTGCAGGGGTACCGGCTGCACTCTCACCACGGCTTGCAGAGGGGTCTCTGGTCTGATGCTCCATCCTTCCTCCTTCTCCGACTGTGGGGTCCGCATGGTCGCCTCCATCTTGTACCACCCTTACACCTCCTGCCTGGCACCTCAAATTCCCGTCCCTAAATAGTGATCGCAGAGGCGCCAGATTGGCCCAGCCGGGCCGGGGGGTGGGTCTGAACCCAGGAGTCGGGGGAGAGTCTAAAAAACTTTTACCGGGTCTTCACTGCAACCCGCTCCCCCTGTTACTAAGCAAAAGCAACTCCTTGCTAAACCATGACATCTTGGCACCATCTGCCCTGCCCACCTTGTCAGGGCCAGATAGGAAACATCTGCTCCATGGGGCATCAGGAAGGATTGGTTCTCTTTTCTTTACATGCAATGAGACGATAGCAGCTTCAATTGGTCTTCACAGAGTAGAAAGAGCTAGAAGGTTATAACTTTTAATTCTAATGAAATCCTGCTAGATTTCCATAAGTATTTTGCTTAAAGAAAGCTAATGGTGTTGTGTTGCTTTTTAAAAGATTTTGGTGTTGAGTAGCTATCTTTTAGTAAGTAGCAGCTTGGGGATTTTTTTAGCTATTCTTAAATGATCTATGAAAACCATAGTTCTGTGCAATCTGGAACACAGTTTCTTTAATTGAATAATATCTCACTTTTTGGGGGTTTTTTTTGGCAAAAACGACTAGTATGTCCTAACGATCTCTTCTGGACCTAACAAAAAAGGGACAGTTGTTCTATGACATTTTCATGTACTAGGAACTGCTAAATAATTTAAAAAATCCAAAACAATTGATTTAGATCTTTTGCAGATCCTGAAAAATCAAAGATTGGCTTGTAGTTTATGAGTTTTGAGATACCAGAAAGGAATTGACTGAATATACCTTCACTACTAAAATATGATGTGCTAGCACTAGGGCAAGTTAATACCAACCAAGATGAATTTTCTAAAACAGATGACCTGCGCCAGATTTAACTCTAGTTGGACTAGTTTAACTCTAGTTCAGTTTCAGCTGAATTTTTACTTTGTGGTCTCTTTATCCAAAAAAAGAGTCACTTTTAATTTTGTGCTCCTCTCAAAAGATAAATGAATAATGAAAAAAAGCTGAAACAGCAAGACAACAACAGGTTTAAGTCTGAAAAAGAAGCATAGTGATGGTGTGTGTGGTTTTTTTAATTCTACTTGATTTACAAATGTACAATCCATATGCAGCCTGGTCTAACGGCTTGTTTCCTCTTACCCAAAGGAGCAGGCAAGCAGTTCCTATTTTTGCATGAGCCAAAGCATGGTTTGCCACAGGGACTGGTGTGGCTGGCACAGTGGGCAGTAGCCTTTGCCTCTTGCCACTAGTCACAGGCATTGTACCACCACAACCAAGCTGCACAAACCAGCTCTTTGTGTCAGGCAACAGCCATTTCCCCACTCCCAGTAGTGAGAATAAAACACAGACCACAAGGGATCCTAAAATCCAAATATGTTCCATTCAGCTTAGAGAATTGGACCTCCCTACAGCTAGGAAATGAGCACATTCCTTATCTAAATGCCGGATGTCTTTTCATTAGATAACATGCGTTTGAGATTGTTGGGAAATGTTGCTTCTTCACTTTCTTGCAAAAAGCCTAGTTACCATATGTGCATCAAAGTTATCTTATTGCCAGCAGCTGAAAAAGTGTGGGTGCCAGTGTGTGAATATCGAATAATAAAGGAATCCCCAGGAGATATCTGATTCAATTTCCTCGGTAGTACAAGACAAACATGAAAATTCATTGTCTTGATTAGCTTTAGTGCAGAGAAACATCTTTCACAGTCGATTGTAAATCTACTGAATGATCTCATTTAGCTTTTAACCTTCCTCTCTTTTTTCATCCCTGCACAGACTATTCCAGTCCAGACATTCATTTATTTAAATAGCCTAAGACATGCATATGTTGTCTCCAGTCGGAATAAGAAGCCTCTGAAGCACACAAATAAGACTAAGAACATTATAAACATCCTTCAGATTTTCTCAGAGAGAACATTATTACTTAGTACTGCAGGTCTTATTCCTAGAAATAAGAAAACTATGAGGAGCATCCCCATCACAGATAAAATACATGTACTTTCCTCAAAACTGCCAATGTTAAAACCAGTGAATGGAGGAATAGTTTAAAAACTGGAGACTGCACCCTGTGCTTTAAATCTTCTTTCTGAGGACCTCCACAATGACATGAAAGCCAGCAACGTGCAAAAGCACAGTGCCAGTCTAGGTCACAGAAACGGGATGAGTGTCAAGATTTAATGAGACACTGGCAGCATACTCACTTAGCTGCATTATTTTTACACTCACTGCATCTGGTTCATCTGTGCTACATCCTCTGTGCTTCCATTGTTTCATCTGTGATGTTTATGTTACAGTTACTGAAGGAATTGTTCAAATGTCAAGAACTGTTATGACCAAGAGAGCAATCCCTCTCTAATATGTTTTTCCAGAATTTTATTAATGCAAATGATGGTGGAAATTACTGATCTGCTTTCTAAAGGCATATGGGAGATTAAATCACAAACAGAGCATCATATCTCAATCTGGTTTCTATCAGTATTCTTCCTCGTAGGTCAGAAAATCTAAAATAAAAGCTGTTATATGCTTCACTAGGCAAAATATAAGAAATCAAAATCTCACAAGATATAGTTCTACCTCAGATACTCTTTGGCCTTAATCATGTTTTAGAAACTTCAGTTAGCTACCAATTTTACAGAATCTTCAATAAATAACTAAATATCAGCTGCAAAATGTTGAAAAAGTAGAATATGTTTTTTCCCACCATCTCTTCCTAATGTAAACAAAAGGCAACAAAGGTCAGACGGAGTATATTTTCATACCTTTTTTATTCACACACATGTTCACAAGACCTTAAATGAATTCAGAAAATTAATGCTTGCCTTCAAATAGAAGTCGAAGACACAGAAAGATTCAGAACATCTCACTTTAATTCTCCAAATTCACATAAAATCTAAACTAGCTGCCGAGGTTTCCTTCACAGTCTGCAGGGAAAGATGGAAATGTTTAACCAGCTTTTCAATTCACAAATTCTAAAACCTCTCAGAATGCAATGTAGAGCCTGAGGAGATATTTTCTCTTATCACAAATTATGACAGCTCAAATGGTTGGTTTAAGTTAGATACCTGACTCTTAGGAAATTAACCTACAAAATTCCTATCTAAACTCTTTATGTTAAATTTTCCATGCAACCTACCCATAGAGAAGAAATAATTAGCAAACAAATAAACAGTCATTATCACCAATATATTGTCAGTGTGTCATCAAAGAAGGGTATATTTAGATAGTTTTGATAGCTGTCTGTCATGCAGACACCATCCTGACACAACTATTACAGTTGTGCAGTGTGGCCATCACACTTCTTCCTCTAGAGAGGACCGAAGTGTTTTCTAATAACTTTAATTGCTTTTAAAAGAATGAGTATTGAAAAACAGAAGAGCACATAAATCAGTTTTTAATAGTGTTTTGTATTCCAAATGCGCTGAGTACCTATGATGGTCCAGAGCTTCCAGTGATAAGTGGGCAAAAGTTTCTCCCCAAAACTAAGGGAAAATAGAACAATCTTGATTTCAGCAGGGACTGGGAATGGTAGTAAAGGTGAAGTAATACCTAGTCTTCTTCAAAAATAACTTTATTTCCTGTGCATTTTGTCTTATCCCAGTTATTTTATTGTCAAGTTGATGATATAGAACACTAACAACATGGTCACAGCCTGAGTATACATCCTTAGATATCCACCAACATGTGTCAATGCCAGATGCACAGATGGTCAACCTGCACCAGAGGACATCTGGAGGCAATCGAGTGGAGGTTGCCACCTCTTGGTGAATTAAATAGTACAAAGTTTGGCCCATCTGCTGAAAAAAGACACACCATGTGTGTTAAGTTCACATTAATTCATTTGAAAGTATGCAGCCAGTAAAAGATCCTTTATGTTATATCAGCAAGTATTTTAACGTATGTTGGTGTTATAAATAAAAACAAACCAAAATGATACAGTCTTCCACAAAGGCCAAGATTACAGAATTTCCCAAAGAAATGAGTATCATGATTTTCCATTCAGAAATATACCTAGAATATCAAATGATAATACCAGTTAAGGTTGCACCTTATACTCTAAACACAATGTACACTGTCAATGGCATTAAAACACCCATAAACTTTGCATACAGAAAGTGTCCAATAGATGGGATGAAGGAAGTACTTTAGATTCAAACAATCTCTAATGTGAAGTCCTTGGCAAATTCCCCTTCATTTTTTTCTCCTACTAACCTTTAATAGACGACGTTAAAATCACTTTTATATAGCATACTTAGCACATTCTGATCAACATTAACACTTTATTTTTTCCCGTGCAACTGAATTGTAAGATTGCTTCGTAAAAAGTTGGCACAATTTGAGTGCTCCAGCTTTTTCTCTTCCTTGGCAATAGTTGTGTACATTTCATTAAAGTTTTGTACTATTGTTAAAATCACCAAAGCAGAAAAAGCAACACTGCAAGAACTTCTGCTGTTGCTGTTTCTATCAGACTTCTAAATTGAATTAAATCTAATTATAACTCTATGAAGTCTCAATAAATATCAGTATGCATTTGAAGTAATATTTGTCTTCTATTTTACATATATTTCCTTGATGCAGATTGCCCTCACACCCTACAGAGGAAAGCAAACTGACAGTGACAGAATCCACACATTTTTTTCTTCATGTGAGATCCATCAAGATAAATACAAAGTCAGTGCATTCAAATGCCATTTAACTTTTTTTTTCTGTTGCATTTCTGACACATTTATTCCTCTGGCCAATACTAAGGAGACCGGATTAAACTGAGAAGACCAAGTTAAATAGAAACTTCTACTTTAGTGTGAAGCAAGTGCACAATGCATTTGCTAGCGTGTAAATACAATTACCACAATGATGCTACTTTTACTAACACTCCATATTTTATCTTAAGAAGCCTGAAATGTAAATACCTTCTCCTCACTGGTCGAAACTCATCCCAAAAAAATGACAAGGACAACAGTTTGCTTATCCATATTACTTACACTGGGTTTGGGGCATTGCTCCTGAGCAGGGAGAACAAGCCTTAGTTCAATCTGGGGAGAAGATGAGGTACTTTAAGACTTTGAACCAACATCCACTGAAATCAACAGAGGTGTCTCAAAAGAAGGTCTCACAGACAAGCCAGGGTTAAGTGGACACTCAGTTCATGGTTTGTAATTCCCTTTTACATAATGCTAAAGGCCCAGTCCCTGCAGAGGTCAGTGCAGATGGGGATTTGGGTCAAGGAAGAAATGGTGGGTGGATAATTGCCCATAAAAGTGCTTGTACTACACAGTTCTATATTCATTGTTCTACTGGAATCAGCACTGCTAAATCTTCTAAAACGAAACATTTAAACAAAATGACCCATTATATCAATCAAAGCCAGCTGTAGTAATGAAGAACTTAGGCCAGACTTCTGCACTGTTGACAGGTCTTCTTGTAGGCCTACAGAAAGCATTAAAGACAGTTTTCTCAAAATAATTGTTTTGTAAAAGGCACAACTTGACATTGCTCATTGGCTCTGAGTTCATAGCTCACTGTACCACTGTACCACGTTAGGCAGGATATCCCATTTCAGTTTAGAGTAACTGCCACCAAGTATTTACGGAAAAGAGGAAAATATTTTCTCATCAAACAAGTATTTAAGCATTTAATGGGATGGATTACCAGCTCTATCTCAAAAGAGATGTGCAGAGAGATATAGATATTGTTGCTAAACTGACATTGAAGAGTTATTCTCACTATAGGCATGTCCCACAGAATAGGAAAGTATTCTGCTCCTGGTGCAAATAATTTTGCTTTTTACTACAGGCTTCATTTAAGCAGCACAGTAAGTTCTAGAGATACTTTTTCCCAAAAGATTTGCACAGTATGGTTTAGCTCAAATATATCTAAGTTGCCAATGATTTTTTTTTTCTTCTGTCTTCTGCAGACCTTTCAGACTTCTAAACAAAATCCTCACTCAAAATTGTGTTTAGAGTACAGAATCACAAAAGAAACCTCAGATGGAAATGGAGGCTTAAATTTTTAAAAGCAAAGACATTCCTAGGGGAATGAAACGCTCTTAAATTCTCCTTTCTGGACTTTATAGTATGAATTACTTCTCCAGACTGAATATCTTCCTAGCAGGTATTTTTGTATTGTTAACAGATGATTTCGTCAGGCCTACAACATGCAGAGACTACTCCAGTGTAAGTTCCCGAGATACATTCGTTAGTCAAGTTATTATATGCCCTTCCCCATAACTGTCCTCTCAGCATTAGCTGTATTGCAACTCCATAATCATATATACCTAGCAGACTGCACAGCATGACCACGTACTAGACCTGGAGTAACTCAAGCACACAATGAAAAACATGACACACAGCATAAATACCAAGTTGACATCAAATCAGACTTTTTTTCACTTAGCGTTTGGCTTCTATCATATTTGTGACTTGCTCTCTAGGTACTAAATAACTTTTTTCACCCTGTTTTATAATCTCTTAATAGGGCTGAGACACTTCTTGTAAAAAGTTTGAATACTTTTTTACCCTGCAGGCAAGCTACAACTACTCTGTCTGTTCTAAAAAGATTGATATGGTATTTGAAACAGTGGCAACCAGGGCATGTGTGTAAGTTTTAGTCCAATCACCTTCTTCAGAAACTTGCTCCAATGCATGGACTTGTTCCATCTGGAACCAACTGATTTCAGTTTGGGAGGAATGGATTGCTTCTAAGGGGTCAGCAGGTTCCTGAGTGGAAATTAGGGTGTTCAGAGATTTGGCAGGAGGAACTACTTTTATCTTCAGAGCAAAATGAGTTTTCAGTGCAGAGATATGAGAAGTAAATGTATCACTCATATCTGAACAGCTGTTTAAAATCTTATCCTTCTACCAATGTACTAAAGTAGCTATGCTATTATGTCAGGCTATGCTCCCACAGCAGAATCACATCTCTGGGAGGTAATTCTGAAACATCACTATCTCTGTTTTAAAATAATCTAGCACAAAATCAGAGCAGAATTACAGATGTTGTCACCAACAATTTCTGGCATCTAAGTGGATGAGGCAAAGATAATCCATGTGGCAGTGATAACACAATGTGGAACTTCAGATTAATTCCTTAGAAAAACTACAACTATTTACTATAAATACATTTTTTAAAACTTTGATTTTAAGTTCCTCAAGGAAATACATGTAAGATGTGGCCTGTATTGTTTATAATTAATTTGACAGAGAATCATCCTTGTTCATAAGGTCTATTCTGATTTTTTTTTTTATGTCAAGGTTAGTTTCCTCTTAAAAAGTATGTTTAATTCTGACTAGACAATAGCATCTAAATTGTTCCAAAGTCATACTACAGTAGCTTTCTATATATGTAAAATATATATCTTAAATAGGTAGTAGCAGTGCCCTCTCAAGTATCAAGACAATTACATGACATACTATCTCTTCTCTGACTGTTTTAGCCATCGCTCAGGAACTTTTAATATCAGCTTCTCTTGTGCTTCAACTAGATATGAGCTGCCTGGACTAACAATAGGAGAGAGGATATTATTTTAGCACTGAACATACATACTGTAGTGTGACCCAAATACATCCCATTGTTGTTGGATTGCATGGTGAAATATTATGGCTCCTGTTAGTCAGTAATTTCACTCACGGAAAATGTTCTGATGAATGCTTGTAAGAAAATGTCAGTGCGTGGAACACAAACTGTGTTATTAACAACATCTCAGGCTTGATAAGCCCTTGTTCAATGCTGACTGACTGCTCTAGGACATGGAATATAGAGGAATTAAAAGCCCTCAATTGTCCAGTTGTGCCTGTCCCCTTGACCTTCCCAAAGGCCAGATCACAGCTCTCTACAGGTCCATGCTTTTAGAGTCAATCTTTTGATGAAAAATTCAGGACTCTAGCTTTGCAGTGGAGTTAGGAATCCAAAATCCCTACTTCTGTCCAAAACCACAAACCCTGGCATTTTAGGCTGCATCTCAGTGAATTCAGAATTCCTTTCATTGGCCAAGATGAATCAGACAAGGGTTTCAGGTTCACAGAATAACTTCAATGTGTAAGAAGCATATTTTATTTTGAAAATATGTAAGTGTTGAAAATAAATTTACTTGGAAAAATTCAAAACCAAAATGATTCCTGTCCAGTTCTTCAGTGAAAAAAAAATCCCATCACCATGTGCTGACACAGGATAAGGACCCAGCCTTCATCAGTGACCATGTTTATTTAACAGTTAATCCACACCTGCACATCTGTTAGTGAGCAGATGATCTTCAGAAACACCCATAGTTATGCTGACTCATCTGAATCTAGAGATGAAAACCTGAAAGATAGATGCTTCCACTGAAAAGAGAAAAGACTGTCATTTTACTCTGAGAAATGTTGATATTGTTGCTGCTGGCAGATAGAATAAGAGTGCCTTTATGCTTTACAGCATGGCTGTGGATTGGAAACATTGATGGTTCCCTTATGATTTCATTGACTCTTCTGACAGTAAGTGAACTCTTCAGTTAGAGATAACTCTTCAGTGAATAATAGATTTAACTGTTTTGCAATCAACTGAAAAATTAAATTAGAAGGTACCTGCAGTACCTTTCATACCTCAAGAAAGCACAAGAGAATAGAATGAGTAGAGGATATCAGTGCACTTTAGTCAGCTTCATGTAAGGAAGTCGAGTTGAAACTACTGTGATGATCCAGTCAAGCACAGATGTGTTTAGAATATGGGTTTAAAATGTTAGTTTGGGATTTAAAATCTGGTAGTATCTACCTTTAACACAGACTTTCTCATCAATTTAAGTAAGTTGATTGGTATATCAATTTGTCATATGCTAAAATGAAAGCAGACTTCCAGAAGTCACACAGCATCAGGAAAATATCCATTGAGAAGGGTAGAGTGCACAGGAGATTTAATAAATCAGTTTCTGAGTATTTTGTAAATATGGTAAGGTTTTAGTGAAAACTATCCTTTCAAAGAGCATTATCCAAGTAGTCTTACATGACAGTTCTTGAGGGTTTTTTCATCATTTCCGTGCTTAGAAATAATTTATCAAACACAAATATATTAAAATAGGGGATCAGGCTCAAAGGAGAAACAGGACAGACGTAAAAATCAAAACAGGTCACCCACTTTGTTTTTTTCCTGTTTCACTAAATATCACTGGAGATATACATTCATGAATTTTATTATATTGATTTACTTGATGAATAAAAATTAAGCCTCTATTCTGTAATTTAGCTTTATTAAAAATAGCATTAGAACTGCTGTCAACACCTTAAACATACAAACTGTCCACATAAAAATTGTTGCTCAAAAGAAATAGTTATATTTCACTTACTCTACAAAATCACAGTAAACACATGAGTTCTGCTTCAGAAAACCCAATACAACAAAAGTCTCCAGCTCACCCTCCATCAGGACTAGATGTGCCCCCTTTTTAACACCCAGATGATCTCAAATTCAGCCCTCAGGCTGCGGTCACTCCTTCATCCGCCAAGTTACTTTTTGATTTTTACTCACATCCTCCTATAACACCTCTCTGAGACCGTTCCCTTAGGCACTGTTCAGGTACCTGACTGCAGATGCCTTTTGCTGCAAAGTTGTTACACAGGGAAGGGAAAATTATCTCAACATTACCAGATGGGAAATAGTGATGGGATCAAGACACAATCTCTCTGCATTTTTCTACACTGTCTCTGTGGGAAGGTAGCTGTTACATCCTGAGTCTCTGCAGGCAAAATGCCTCCAGGAAATACCAGTACAGATGTTTTATTTTTAAATAAGCAACAATATATATCACTGACTTTCATTCATATATAAAAGTTGCCTGTAATTTAGCTAAATGCTTCTGAGTCTAGATCAGAGATCTCTTCCTACTCTTGTGCATTCAAACATCTTTCTGCCTCAGCGACAGCCTCATTCTTCCTCCACAATCTTCTCTTGCTTGACTTTGCTTGCTACTTTATTTCTACTTTTTCTTTCTTTTGGCATCTTTCCTTCCTATTGCTATCCAAAGAATCACTAGTATTTTCTCCTCTCAAATAAAGTTTCTTTACTCCAGTTTCTCTCTTCAGCCTTTTTTCCTAATTTTATTATCATTGAGGGTGACTCTTCTGGGAAAAGAACCCAAAGTACACTTGTGTTTCTCCTTCATAAATACTCCTTGAAAAAGGACATTAACGCTACTACCTTCCTTTATATTATTTAGGTATTTTTCTGGAATACTTCAAGCAGACACAGAGCTTTCATTGTGAAGAGCCATTAAAGGTCAAACAAAGTCACAAACTCCCCCTCTGATGAATGCATAAGGAACATGTGTAAATATTTAAGTGCCAGTGTAAGAATAATTTGTGGAATACTAATATGTTCCTCTCCAAGATATGAAGTACAAGCTTATGTTTGGCAGATCTCCCTGTATTTTTACAGATTTTAAAAAAATCTTTCAGGAGTTACTTGATGAAAAAGTGTTAAAAATGAACACCAGCTCTTATTCTACATACAGCAATGATCATCAGGATCCTAATTATATGATTCCAGAGTGAGAATCTCAAAATGAAAAGGTGTCAGCTCATTGCCACTTGCAAGTGACAGACACAAGGAAAAATGTTGGAGGAAAAAGATTTGGGGGGGGGGGGGTTGCTCCCTTGAATTATGGTAAAGTACATCCATGCAACAAACTTCTGAAATCTTTACAGTGTCATGCTCATGACCAGGATGTTATGCAGTCACTTACCTGGCTAGCACGACTGCACAGACTCTGTCTAATTTAGATAGTCTTTGTGCTTTCTCTCAAAAGCAGTAAGCCAAAACACATCTGTGAACAATACTGTTGTCTTCTTTGAAAAGCTATACAGAAGTGAGACAATCAGTTAATGCACGCAGCATCCTAGAACTAGCACAAGACCTTATCAAGAGGGCACAATAGTAATAAATTCAAATTCTTCAAGAAATCCCACTACAGTCAAGGATCTTAAATATATTTTGCTGAATGATCTTCCTTATACATACTACCTTGGCTTTTTCCTAGAATGCCATAGCTGACAGAAAGCTCAGCTGTCACACCACAGTGAGAGGCATCAACATAACACTTTCATTGTACAGAGGACAGCGTCAATGGTAATCACCTCTCAGGTCTTGATAGCTTTGTCCAGGATGGTTTTGTCCAGGATGTGATGCTATCAAGGGCTGTATGCATTTAGTGCTTCCAACCTCTCATTACATTGCCAGTGAAATTAACCTATTTAACAATTGCCTTTTTGTTATTGCTTGTGCAAAAAGGACTAATTACACTCTAGAAAACTTTTTTTCTGGAGAGGATAGGACAGTCTGTGATATGGCATTTGTTGAATTATGACTAGAAATTGAAGGAAACTAAACTATGTAAAATGGCAGATGAGACAGTAATCCACAGTTTGTTCAAAAAAATGCTGGAGAGGATTCTCTTACTCATCAGAGTCTGAAATAATATTGTCCACTTAACATCTATGACACAAAGCTCCAGGACAGACAATTCAGAAAAAAAAAACAAAACAAAACAAAACAAAACTATTGTTTGCACTGTTAAAAGTGTTTGTTTATTTTGGATACCTTTGTTTTTCATCACTCAGTTTGAGAAGACTGGAGCTAGTTTTCTCCTCAATGTTTGTCACTCTGATTTGCTTAGCCCTAAAATTACTGACTTCTTTGCATGTATACAAAATCTCCTGTGACCACCAGGATGTCCATGGAGAGGAGTAATTCCACATAGGCAAGTGCTGAGTGTGACATCATTTTCTCCCGTAAGACGTTTAGGGTTTTTTTCTGGACTGCTGCCCAGTTATTTCTGACAAGTTGATTATATTGCAAGCCTGCTTGTGTGCTGCAGCACAATTAAAAACGAGGGGGATTTGCATCTAGTTTTACCAATTTAGAAACAGTGAGTCCTGTCATTTATTTTGCCCCTAAGGAAGGTGCATCATGAAGGCTACAGATTGCATTACTCACATGGTAAATTTTCCTTTTTATTTGGGCAAATAGCCAGGCAATGAATTCTTTCTTATCCAGAAGAACTAATGGCTGCCTCTGCCACCTTTTCCCTTCAATTATTTAGACTTCCCCCACACTTAGACTGGCTTCCTGCTGGCAGCACTGCAGACTGTGTCTATTAATCACTAACTGTCATTGTGCTTTAAAAGAAAGAAAGTGAAAGATGACTCCAGAACAAAAATAGACCTTTCCTTTTTTTTTTTTTTTCCTGATGAATAAATGACAGCTATGTGCTACCTGGATTTACAGAGTCTTCAAATATGTTTTCCCTTTTCTCTAAGGAATAATTAACATTCTAGACAAGCAGAACAAATTAACTGTTCCCAACAAGTCCATATTGCAAGGCTCCCTTTTACCTGTCATATCAAGATTTGGTAGCCTCTGTTAAAACTTATGAAGTCCTCCTCTGCCACCACCTCCAGCCAAGTACCCAGAGAACAGGATTACGTTCTCCATGTAGCACTATAGGGTTAGCCTATTAAATCTATGAGAAGCTATCTCTTCCAGTAGCCAACCTGACCTGCTTCACTGTTCCTGAGGAACTCTCTAATCAGCACACAGCCTTAGGCCTCCTCTGCTATCCTTGCCCAGACAGACCTCTTGTAGATCACAGCTGGAATTATTCCTCTGCAAGTCCTCCCACATGGACTTCTTGCTGATGAGTTCACAAGGAGGTTCCCGGTACAGAGCCTCTTTCCCTGAACACTTGGACTTCCCACAACTTGTTTTGCTAGCAGGTATTCCTCTTCCTCTTCTGGAAACCACCAGGCACAGATAAACACTTGGCTGTTCTGAGACAGACACCTCAGAACAGGAGCGATTCCCAAGCCTTGTGCTTTAAAAACACATAAAGCTCATGCCAACTCAGAAAACAGGAAAACACTCCAGCTTCCACTTCAATATTACTCTCAGTTTTAGTTCTTAGAGACTGAAAAGCTGCTCTAAGCAGAAAATCACATCAAACTGCTTCTGTTCACTGCACATTGTTTTGCACTTGGAATAAACTATTGCCACATGCCTGACCCAGTCACTCCAATAAATAATTCATGGTACTTCTCACTCTGATGCTTTCCAGCAGTGACCAAGAAAAGAGGATTTCAGAGAAAAGAACACATCCTGTGAAAAAAAAAAAAAAAGGCCATTTGAGTGAGCTTAATGAAAACACTCCTGAAGTTGCAATACATCCTGCTGGAGACAGAAGTCAGCCTCACCTGATGGAAATGAGGTGGACACAAGGACTCGAAAGAGTTGAATCTATATGGCTATAAAACTTTGAGGCCAATGAAAGGTCTGTTGGTTTAGAATTAAGGAATCTGTTTTCACTTGTCTCATTAGGAATTAAATATACAGACTATGCCATCTCTTTATATGTTTTCTCTGCATTTTATTCTATTATGGACACCATATTACAGATAAGAACTGAAAGGTTTGTGAAAAACTTTCCAGGGAAAAATATTTGCCATTTATAAGATTAAACGTTCACTTTATCCGCTACAACGTATCCACAGAATCACAGAATAGTAGGGATTGGAAGGCACCTTTAGAGATCATCTGGTCCAACCCCCCTGCAGAAGCAGGTCCATGTAGATCAGATCACACAGGAACGTGTCCAGGCGAGTTTTGAAAACCTCCAGAGAAGGAGACTCCACACCCTCTCTGGGCAGCCTGTGCCAGGGCTCCATCACCCTCATTGTAAAATAGCTTTTTCTAATGTTTAAATGAAGCTTTTTGTTTTCCAGCTTCATTCCATTACCACTTGTCCTGTCACTGGATACAACAGAAAGGGATGCCCCAACCTCCTGACATCCACCATTTAGATATTTGTAAATATTAATGAGATCCCTTCTATAGACTAAATGGACCCAGTTCCCACAGCCTTTCCTCATAAAGAAGATGCTCCAGTCCCCTCATCATCTGGGAGGTCCTGCACACTCCAGAAGTTCCCTGTACCTCTTGAGCTGAGAAGCCCAGAACTGGACACAGTACTCTAGATGAGGTCTCACCAGGGCAGAGAAGAGGGGCAGAAGAACCTCCATCGACCTGCTGGCCATTGGCCTTCTTGGCCACGAGGGCACATTGCTGGCTCATGTTCAGTTTATTATCAGTCAGGACTCCCAGGTCTCTCTGCAGAGCTGATCTCCAGCAGTTGAACCCCCAGCCTGTACTGGTGCATGGGGTTGCTCCTCCCCAGATGCAGGACTCTGCACTTGTCCTTGTTGAACCTCATGAGGTTCCTCACTGCCCAACTCTCAAACCAGTTGAGATCCTGCTAAATGGCAGCACAGCCTTCTGGGGAATCAGCCAGTCCTCCTAGTTTGGTGTCATCAGTGAACTTGCTGAGGGAACACTCTGTCCCCTCATCCAGATTGTTGATGAAGATCTTGAACAAGACCATTCCCAGAACCGATCCCTGAGGAATTCCACTGGCCACAGGCCTCCAATTCGATTCTGTGCCACTGATCACCACCCTCTGGGCTCTGTCATTCAGCCAGCTCTCAATCCACCTCACTGTCCACTCATCCAAGCCACACTGCCTGAACTTTCTGATGAGGATGTCATGCTAGACAGCGTGAAAAGCCTTGTTGAAGTCAAGGTAGATGACATCTGCTGCTCTCCCTTCATCTACCCAGTCAGTTATGCACTTGTAGACGGCTATTAGGTTGGTCAGACAGGATTTCCTCTCGGTGAATCCGTGTTGACTCCCCCTGAAAATCATCTTTTTCTTTATATGTATGTTATCAGATGTTATCAATGCTATTATGTATTTATATGCTGTAATATTTATATTACTATCTTATAAGAATAAATGTCAGCCACCCATAGCTTTAAATGTATTAGCAACAAGTGGAACACTGATAAGTTTGGGTCATCCCTGTGTATGTATGCAAGTGTGTATATGTGCTGGTGAATTATGAAATCCTCCTCACTTATTATGTTTATCACAGCTGTAAGCAGATGATGCACATATCTGGGCTGATTCAGAGCATCTTTAGTTTCCCTACAAGTGATTTTATTTTTAAGAACAGTGGAACAGGGGAAACTAAAAGAAGCTTAAGGTGCTGACTATAAAGAAGACAATACATTGGCCACATTTTCCATCAAAAAATTATTATCTAGCCATAGAGAGAAACTGCAGCGGCAGATTAAACTATCATTTCCTGGCATTCTCATTTCTGTTCTTTCAATTGCACGGGAATTCAAATGGTGCGACATAAACAATCAGTAATAGTGCACAAGAATGCTATTTCATTTCTGACTATTGAAAAAATGACAAATCTTTCTATAGATGAGGGATATTTTCTGTTTTCTGGAAATTACCAACAGAAAAAGAGTGTACATTATGCTTCCTTTTAGCTAGGTCTACATTAGCAAGTACTGTGGACCACTCTGTAGAGTAAAACTGTTGGTTCAGAGTTTTTGACAACAGCAGAACGCATTTTAAATTGATATTGTACTTCAGATTACCTTTAGTCTGGCCCCATGGGCTAAATCCCACAGCTCGCTTTCAGTTTAGTATCTTCTGAGAAGCACCCAGTTCATGCATTCCAAGACTGCTGTATAATGCCAGCCAAAAACCTAGTAAGTGGGGACAACTGGGAGAGACAGATCAAAAGTGCACTTTCGCCCAAACTGGATATGGAAAATTTGTGGTGCCTGTCCTGCTGCTGCTGTTACTTCTGGATTTCAAAACCAATCTGCACCATGAAAGAAAAGGCAATTCTGTTCTTCAGCATCTACTAATTTGTTAACTATAACACAAATGCTTATTTGCAAGGCAAAGTAGGACAAGTGGGACCAAAAAAAATAAAGTATTCATTAAGACATTTCTTAAATTATAGCATAGGCATGATAGCAAATTAATTGACACTTTAGAAAACTACAGTTAATTAAACCTAATCTTGTTAACCTGAAATATATAGAAAACCAAACTTTTACAATTGAGAGATGAACTATCTCCATCAATCATCTTATTGCCTCCTGAAAACACAGCAAGACCTTGAAATGTGATAGCTGTTAGGTGCCACCTATTTCTACATTGTTGCAAAATGTCACAAAAACCTATTAAGTGTACAGAAGTAAACAGCCTTATGCATCTCACTGCAATACTTAATTAAGTTTGTGAGTAATAAACATGTGCAATTAGTGCTTGTGAGACTTTACTAGTGTCAGATATTTTCAGTGCTGTTTTTTCTGAACAGTCACGTTATCATCGTACTTTGAAGGCACAGACAGTGATTTGCTCAACAGATTATTTGGCAGTAAGCTTTTATCTTCTGAAAAACTCAACTGCCTGTCTCCTCTGGAAAGCAGCAAGCAACCTCTGTAACATCCTTAATATGGAGAGTGAAACTTTAATTGATTCCTAAATACAGGTAATCTCCACGTCAAGAAGCCTCTGCGCTGCTGGCTTCCCAAAATACCACCAAACTGTGACGACATTTCCTGCCAAGCAGCTCTGCAGAGGTGGACAGACCCAGCAATGTAAATACCCTCAGCAGCTGGTTCAAGCTCATCGTGTTTCACACAAGAAGTTTGTGTCTTCAAAGAAAAATGTTCATTTCTGAAAATCTCAATTTCAGTGTTATACCCGAAAAACGAAAATAGAAAAGGAAACGGAATATAAACACACTGTCCCGGGAAACAGTGTCGTAAAAAATTCAGTACTCACATTAAAGACACTGCTCCTCAAGGGAATCATGAAGCGGAAATTGCCAAGGAGGTGCCATGGTAACTTCTAAAGCCTCACTGATTCAATACCATGGGATGACTTTAGCACAGGATGTGGACTAAAATGTAGTTTTCCAGGTGAAAAGCTAAATGACATCTTAGACACTTGTGTTATGAGAACATCAAAAGCAATTCTCTCAAGAGTAGTAGATTTAAGTCCACTGCCCCAGGCAAACATTGATTTGGCAAATTAGGTTATTTCAATTCTAAACATTAAATTATTCCTTTTTAAGGATAGCAACTACTGAAATCTCTGAAGACATCCATTAGTACCTGAAGGGTCTCATGTTTTCTTCATGATCCCTAACGCTTCCAGCACCCCTGTGAGGTGAGGAGATACTACAGCTTGTATTTGAGTTCTCTTAGAGTTTACAAATGAGGAAACAATGTATGTAAGCTTACCACTAAAGTTATTTGGTCCTCAGTCCCAGCTTTGACTTCCTGAGCATCTTTGGGAAGAATTATTTTCTGATGAAAGAGGCTCTTACAAGCCATAAGGCTGAGTGACCTAAATTCGCAATTATGGAACTAAGGATTCAGTAGCAGCCCAAGAAGGATTGTGATTACCTGGAGTTATACCTTTAAACTTCTCAGTAGATCGAGTCCTAATTGACTTGCTTAGTCATTGCACAGGAAATTTTTACAGGCCTAGGAGTTAAATCCAAGTCTCCTGACACCCTTATCATGCCTCACTCAGCAGACAATTCCATCAGTGAGTTAAAGAGAATATGTAACATCTAGCTGAGACAAATAAAATCTAAAAGAAAATCCATTAGTTACATATTATTACACACTACAACACATTTTTCAACACCTAGTAACAAACTGAAGCCTACATTACTTTGTACAACACTACAAGGCCATAAAATTATTGAAGGCATGAGAATTTGTAGGGTGAATATGCTTAATAACAGATTGAAGCAGGTCAGGCCTCCCATAACAGTGAGTAGCAAAAATAGTCAACAGTGCTAGCATACCTGGTCTGCAGGGAATGGGATTCCTGACTCAGATTTACTAATTTCTTTAACTGTGTGTGCATAAGCAAAACACAACCTAGAGGGAGGCAGAGGGTTTGATCCCAGCTCTAGCTGTGCTCTGCCTCCTACCGAAATCAACAGGAGTACTCATGTCTTGGGTGCTTCTGCTTAGTTTCCATGCTTTTTAGGTTCTGTCATGACCAAATGAATTGAAGGTTGGATGGAGAGGAAGTGGGAGGGAGTGATAAAATGCTCTCAGTTGCTTTCGTTTGGTTGCCGGTGGGGCGGGGGAGGTGGGTGTCAGGGAAGGCAGTGTGTAACAGAAAAATAGTAAGAACCACAGTTGCAGTTGCATCGAGACTCAAAAATTTGAGGGTCTCTTCCTCAAACATGCCTGAACTGTCACTTAACATTTCCAGGCCTTGCTACTATCAACAGAAGAGGGCCACTAAAAAGCCAATAAAGCAAGTTCATGCGCTCCTAGTGGGAAAACAGCTCTATTTCTGCACAGGAGGGAATTTATTATTTTTAGGGGGTTGTGCGTAGTTGGACACCTGAAAGGAAAGCTTTTACTTAGAGAGTAATTTTTATAAAAGATATAAAGCAACACAACTGGTTTTAGTTGGCATCCAGACAAACAAGAGAAAAGCCTGTCTCTTGGAAGACCAGCCGCCAACTCCTTTAAGCAGGAAAAATAAAAAAGGAGTGACTGCACCCATCAGGCAGCTCAGGCAACAGGAAATATTAAATGACACATTTAGCACACTTACCTGCTTGCAGAACACTTGGCAAAGCAGGAGCCAGAAGCTGGCACCTGGAGGGAGCAGTTGGTGAGTGTTGGGGCACTTGTCACTGGTGCCTGCTCCTGATCCCATCTAGCCCAAACATACAGATTTTCTTCATAAGAAAAACACTGCACAAGAAGAGCTGGCACATTAGCTCACCCTGACAATGACCTTCAATATGAATAGCTGGGAGCTCTGAAACATTTTTGGATCTGACAGTTTATACATACTTAGATTGATGAAAGGGCAAACTCTGATGTCATTCTTTACAATAAGCAACTCTCAACTCACAAGAGATTTACTGCATTATTTAAATGGCTTACCAAATATGATTAACTGCCAAGAATAGATTTAAACTATTCTTGCTTATGTATAAGCAAGAATAAAAAAGAATAAAAGCAAAATTTGAAAAAAATCATTTTACAGAAGCCATGACCCAAATGACAGATTTTATTTGGGGATAAAGCTTATTTCAAATTAAAATTCACTCTTGGATGATGATAGCTGTCTTCATGATTCTTCAGCAAATGTTTTTACATTCAGGTTGCCTAAGGGCCTTCATAACACTTCAGAGCACAGGACTGCACAACTGTGGCATAGTTGCAAAACATATCCATTATGGCATTTGGTAATAAGGTACTACTTACTTTGTAAAGTACTTACAGAAATCAGTACTAGCAACAGTAGACTGAGACAGAAATCCACTGCCGTCATTTCTGTGATTATGGACAGAAATCCACTGCCGTCTGTTCATGCAGAGAAGCTCTCTGTTGTTCTCACTGCTTGTCTCCAAGATTAAGTACTTTGTTCTGGACTTGGAGCAGGTGGAGAGTTTCCTTTTCCTCCAGCATAGATGCAGAATCAATTCAGGAGCCAGATGAAAAATTATGGCATATACTAAATAAGACTGAAAAACAGTGACAGCTGCTTTTTCAGAACCCCCGCAGGTAAAACAGAGCTTAGCAAGTTTGGGGTTTTTTTTCTTTGTTAGCAGTAAGATGACAAATTGATGTTCCTATTATAACCCCACTCCCCTGGGTCTTCATATGTCTAAATTAAACTTGCCATGTCAATAAGTCGCACAAAATCACATTAACAATGGAGTGTAAATTACTTCATTTTTTATTAGCACATAGACACCAGAGAGCAACGAATTTCTTTCCCATTCAATGTGCACAAATACACACACACACAATCAGATTGTTAAGCTTTAATCATCAGCAACCTCGCAGCATGTATATTTCAACTTGTCTACTTAAAAATCACTTGCCACATGTGCAGCAGGTGTCGTTCACTTAGAAAAAACTATTGATAAAACCCCACTCAGAAATTGGCCTTAACTCTGCTGCAGATATCTATATATTCACTAGGCTCAGCCTTTCTCTAACTCTGTTTTGAATATAATTCCAAGATTACTTGCCATAACAAGCTCTGCGAAAGCAGTGGCACAGAATCTTGGACCAGATTCACAGAGGAACATCTCAGCTTTCTGTCCTTCCTCCTCTATTTTTTTGGCTTGTACTTGGGCTGCATTTCCTCAGGAGGAGTGAAAAGTGCATCATCTTTGCTGCGATAAGCAACTTCTAGACTCAGAAGCTTTTGGGTCCATCTTGAATGTTTTCACCATATGGCACCTTACCATGCTTGTCACCATTACCAATATGTGTTTTTAAAGACTAAAGCTCTTTTTCATTGTACTAGGAGAAGTGTCTGTCAGGGAGCAGCAGGAACCATCCTGTCAGCCCCCAGGAGGGAAGGAAGAAGAGCAGGTAAGGATGAAAGGAAAGACTGAGGTCAGATGGGAAAGTGGGGAGAACGGGATCTCACGGCACTTATTCACATTCATGTTCCCTAGAAAGCACAGTGACAGAAGAGCTAAGAGGGAGTGGTTGGCCAAACAGATGAAGATAAGGATAGGGCAGGTTGCAGGCAGGAAAAGACACTGAGATTGCACAGAGTGTAATGGGAGACCAGTACCAGTGGCTCAAAGAGGGGAAAAATAGGTGGTGGGCAATGGAAAGACACATTAAACAAGAACCTGGGAAAAGGAGAAAGGACTGAGTTAGACACACTGAATGGGATAAAGAAGTGGAGACTGAAGTAGGACAAAATCCCTAGAAACAGAGTGTGCATGTGGGAAAACTATGATGGTGGGCTAAGGAGGGCAATTACAGCTTACTAAGTTAAAAAAACATGGGAGCATGTTTCGCCTAATTTGTTGTAACTATGGTTTAAGAATGATGCAGGACTGTAAAACAAAGCAGACTGCTGAATTATTTTTAGCTGAGGTTAGAAAGTGCAGGAATGAGGCAAGGAATTACGGGAAAAGAAAAGATTATCTCATGGTCGAGAAAGTGCAGAGGGAGAGGGAATTACCTTCCACCCTGGCTTCCACCACAGATTTCATCAGATGCTAATGGGGAACATACATCTATGTATATATGCAAGAGAACACTAATTCTACACTAAGAAACAGGTTTCTTTTATGTTTCTTGTAGAAACTAAGACAAAAATTATTTTCATGCCTTCATCATTTTATTTGAGCTGCAAAGAACCTTTCAATCAAGTGTGACACGAGATAAAAATAAAAATCTGGTGCCACTCATAACATTTTAACAGAAAATGCTCTGTTTGCTTTTCTATGTTTTAAAGAAAATGGAAACTTTCTAAAGAAGTTCAAAAAGAAGGAAGAAAAACAAATCCATACAGACCACTTCCAGTTCCAAACTATTGTTATTCTGGAGGTTAAGGCTGATTCCTGGTGGTGCACTGGTTTTAGGATAAAGTAGAATTCCTTGTGACAAGCCAGCTTGCAAATAATACTGGGACCTGGAGGTGAGAATGAAGTACTGCTGTGCTTACAAAGGTACAATGCTAACCAGTTTGGAGGTATTATCTTTTTTGTTTTCCTTGAAATATAAATTAATCTGTATATTATACAAGCACGCTATTACATTGCTTAGCAGTTCCTGAAAACCAGGATTGTTCTTATGTGTCTGTGTTTGGAATCTTATTCCAGGTTGCAGTCTGCTCCCAGGTACTTGTGAAAGTCATGTGGTTTTAAGACTTAACATATATCCCATTACTATATATTCAAAAGCAAAATAGCAAAGTGGAGAACAAACCTTTTTTATTGTCATTATTAAACCATGCAGAGAACATGGAGAAGCAACCAGAATTTTGTTACAGTCTCACTCACAGGAAAAATGTATTCTTGGGCTAAAAAGCACAGAAACTCAAAACTTGTCCTTGTTTCAGAAGGCCAAAGTTTAGTATCCTGTTTTGGATTTAGCATTGTAGGTATTTCAGTGGAAGTGTAAGAACATTCCAGTGGGCCAGCGTGGAATAATCTGCCTCCCTCTTGATGTGATACATTGATTGACTAAAGTTACAAAGTCTAATAAAACGTAATCGGCTTTCCAAATTCTTACGGTGAGACTAGATTGTCCTCTTTTGTAACCCATATACCTTTCCTACCTTTCTATTAAGGATCTTGATGTGTGGTGAAGGCTGACCTACAAGTGCCTTCAGTGTATGCCTTTGGGTGACACAATGAACCCATCACGAACCAATACAGTGCCATGTCTCAGACCTTGCAGTCAACTCACAAAACTCTGCTGCTCCAAGCAGCTCCTCTGACAAGCAGCAGAGCAAAATGACTATTGCTCCGGACAGGTCCTCTGTTACAGCTTGTCACCGTGTTACAGCATGGAAGAAACTCATCTCAAAAACCTAGACGTGTAAGAGTATAAGCAGTGAGGGGTGTGGGAGAAGGAAGGAAGGAAGGAAGGANAAACATATATTTTTAGCATTCAAAACTGGGTGGAAATGGAAATCTACATTGAGTGTAGTTAACTGAGCCCTGAAACAGCTGTAAAAGGTCCTACCCAGTACCCATGTAAGATTTGCTAAGACATCTCTTATTCCTTGCAATCAGTTTCTTGATGCAAATAAAACTCAGTAAGTCTCAGCAGCCTGTCATTCCTAATTTGCAAGGATAATAATAACAGGGGTTTTTTTTTTTAGTGAAGCATGAATTCTGTGAGCTCTCTAGTCTCTGCACATCTGCCCCTGCTCTCCTGCCAATCCAGCCACCACAGTGAAAGTAATAGAGTTCTGTCAAGAAAAAGGAGCAGACAGAGAACTAAGTTTCTCCCCCTAGTTTAGTCAGCAGCAAGCTGAAGCAGAGACAAGAACGAACAGACAAGATGTTCAAACAACAGGACCATGGTCATTATTCCTGTTGGAAGGAACTTGCTCGGTGGGATAGAATAATGCCTGGAGAATGCACCAAGTCTTCATTGAACACACGGAAACAGGTACAGAGTCACAGGGTCTCCTTCTTGCTTAAAACAGGATGTTATTGCCTCCTTTTGTCTGTCGCTCTAGGCAACTGCCTGCTTTGCCTGCTCCTAAAACTGGGCCAGCTTGCTAGGGAGCTGCAAAAAAACCACTCAGCTTTAAGTTAGTATTCAATTAGAAGATGTGACTCCACAAGTGAGTCTTTTAGCTTCTATGTGAAAGGGGAGATGCTGGTCAATTTTCTGACCCTTAGACTTTGTTTTTTGTCTTGATCTTTAAACTTTGCCTTCCTGACTCCTGCAAACAGCTACCGTTTTGGAAAAAAAGACAATAGGAAAGCTCCTTGGCTCTAAACATCTGATGGGTATTTTAAGTACCTAGGTGACACCTCAGTGGCTGTATTTTAGTGCAGGGCAAAACACTGTACTTGAAAGACATTAGAAAAAAACAACCAACTCAGCTATTATGATCATGTCACATACTTGGGTCAGTATTTCTGAAAATGCTAACTACAAACATGCCTTCAACAAAGTTACTGAGTCTCCACTGATTACACTGAGATTGAAATTAAACCACTAACAAGCACTTTTGCACGTCCCACAATATACATTGAACTACTGAAGCACACATAAACAAAACCAGAAATTTAGCTTGCAGAAAGAAGAAACTTGTTTCTCATAGTAAAGTTCCTATCACGTCTCAGAAAGTTGTTTGTAATCCACAAACACGTATCCATGCTGGGTTTAAGTCACACAACTTGGTGTAATTTTTTTCTCCGTGGATTTGAATCAGGACTATTGAACTATTGAGTTACTGTGGTTGTTTATTCCTGGCTGGGTGCCAGATGCCCACCAAGTTGTTCAATCACTTCCCTCCTAAACTGGACACGGGAGAGAGAAATAAGGAGAAGTTCACATGTTGAGGTAAGGACAGAGAGGTTGCTCAGCAATTAGCATCATGGGCAAAACAGACTCAACTTGGGGAGAAATGGTTTAACAAAATAATGAATAACCAAACACATGCTCACTCCCTGTTGCTGCTGCAGTTTAGCAACCGTGCAGCAACTTCTTCCCCTTCTCAAATACGTTATTCACAGAGGCTTTACCTCAGTCACTAACTGGCCAGGCCTGGGTCAGCTGCGGGGTCCATCTTAGAATTGACTGGCATTAGCCCTGTCAGCTACAGGGGAAGCTTCTGGCAACTCTTGTTTAAAGAAGCCACCCCTGTAGTCCCCCCTGCTACCAAAACCTGGCCCAGACAAAACCACTACAGCTCTACCTCATACTTCCAGTGTCCTACCATTTCCTGAGGTATTGCTCAAGAATTCAAGCACTACTGCCTGAATCACAGCAGGATCAGGCCATCAGAAATAACTTGGGTTTACTCACATGTTTTGCCAAGGTGTGTATTCTGTAGTTTCACTTAAATATATTTGAACTTGGGGCAAATGAGGCCAGAATGATAACCAAGAAACATTCAGATAAAAGGGAAAAAATTGTACACTGAATGCATATGAGTAGATTCCCTGCTGCTTTGCTGATAAATGTTTTTTTTCAAGATCAAGCTACTAGCCATGTGTATATGAAGTTACTTGCAAAATTACAGATCTGGTTTATTCCTGTTAAGCAAAAAGATATTTCTTGAATTAACCTAATGACAGACACTAAAGATCTGGTCCAAGTACACTAAAGGCAGTGTGGAAGTTTGGCGATTGTGCTTTCAGGCAATGCTCTGCAAACTTTTCTACAGGATGAGAATCTCTGCTCAGGTGGTTTCCACATAACTAGCTTGGGATCCAGCTACAGACATTGATTCTAAAATAACACTTCTAAAGTAGCACATTTTCCTAAAGGAACAATTTATGAAATCTGATATTCAACATGAAACAGGAATTTTTTTTATATATGTCCTATAATAAACACATCCTCTGTATGATTTGTGTTTTGGACTTACATAGTGTTCTTTGATGCTCTTTTTCTTCTTGAATTAACAAAATAATTACTTTTATTTAAGAAAAGCTACCCACTAATCTCCAAATTGAGTTAACTCAGAGTGCTTTCATATTGATAAAGTCTCAAGCAAAGCAATAAATCAGTATCTCCGCAATCATTTTTTTACCCTCTCCATTTCAGACTGATTGTACTTCATTCCCAGCATTTTATATTCACAGGAGCTGAATCTAAGGATGCTGAGCCTCAAATGCAGATGGATTGAAGCTGGACAGCTGAAGAGATTACCACTCTGAGGCATCTGTCTAGTTCAGCTTTTGCAGAGGTGGCAGCTACCGTGACAGGAGGCTGAGTCATGCATAAAGGCAATCTAGCTGAGAGATCAAAGTAGTGATATAGATCTGCACACATTCTGAACAGCATCGTGTGAGCCTGCAAGCTGCATGGGTTACCTGCTTCAGAGGCAATGCTACTACTGCCACAAGAGCCATAACAGCCAGGCAACAAACGGGCAGGGTGAACAGAGTTGGAAAGGACAGACCTGGTCCCATGTCATTCTGCCTGGGTTCATGAGACAATATATTCAGTTAAAAGCTGATGCTGTTGTCAACACTATCAAAGATGGAATTCTCAATCCATTCAAATTATGTAAACTTGAGTTTTCAACTTAGTAACGATGACTGCCAAAAGTAGTCTTAAAAAAATACAGCATTTTGACTGGCATGGTAAAGAGGTAGATCGATGAGCCTCATCTTCCAGAGAAGCTCTCTGAGAAATTTATTGATGACAACACTAAGGCAGTAGCAATGTGAATTGAGAGTCTCTGCACCCTTACCAGGAGCTGACTCCACAAGCAAATTCATATTTAAGAACTGCCTAGTACTTGATGCTGGAGAAACGAAGGAGATAGCCCAGATGACAGTCAGTCCCATCAAAGTACATATAAGATGTAATCCAGCCTACACTATAAATCATTTCCTTCATGCGTTCATTAGCTGTCTGCAGCCTCAAGGACCTGCTTTTTAGTTCAGTATTAGAGAAATTACCTGTTTCTGACAAAAGCCAGAAAAAGGCGTGTCTAAGCACATTGGCTATACAAAGGGTGACTGAAGTGCAGATAAGGCCAATAGTTTTGTAAGCAGTGACACATGTGAAGCCTCATTTCCTAGGGAATTGCATCCCATGACTGTCAGATTTCTTAACCGAATTATACCAAAGCTTCAGGCTTGTCTGAAACAGAGCATCAGAGTATCCACAGAGAAGAGAAATATGTGTATCTACCATGAGAGGCTTTAAGTGAGATTCGCTCCTTATTGGATACCGCTGAATTCTACTGGAATAAGCCTTTTGATTGAAAGAGGGATTTTCCAGTCCCTGGGCATTCAGTTCCCAACAAAGTGGCACAAACTCTCTGTCCAGTGTTGACATTTCAGTCTTAATGGTTGAAATGTACATGGCGTATCTTTCCTCTTTGTGGACAAATGCATTGTCCCCTGCCCAGCTATGTTCCCAGAAGTACAGGAATGTTATCTCTTTGAGAACTAGTATCTTAAAATTTTCCTCCCCTTTTCATTTGGTTGAAATCGGCCACCAATTTATGGCTTGCAGAACTAATGAAGCGCCAGCAAACAAACAGCAATAACATTACTCCCTTATAATCACGGGCTGCAATTTTGCACACGTCTTATTTCTTTAAGAAATCAGGATTTAATAAATAAATAAATCAATCTGCTAAGGAATACTGAAGTAACCCATCTGGCGGTTACCTTCGTTTCCGAAACCGAGCTGAGCAGTTTGCTTTTGCCTACTTTAGTGGTGTTACCTCCTTGGGAGCCAGCTCAGCTACCCCTCCTGCCGACACCGCCCGCCGCAGCTCGTCCGGCAGCAAGCGGGGACCGAAAGAACCCGGGCGGGGAAGGCGGGGTAGAAGACCTCAGCTCTTAAATACTGTGTATAAATACACAATGAGGTCATTTTATATACATTGTACACGGTCTATTACATATTCAATATGTGAAAATACACAAACCAGCTTTGTATCAGATACAGCAGATGAGAGAGCCTACAGAGACACTCCGCAATAAAGACTTCTATCTCCAGCATCCAATAGCCGCCTGCAAACCCTTGTCGAAGCCCGCATCTCTCTCCCAAGGAGGTATTCCCACCGCCAACAGACCCGTCAGGCTCACGGAGGCCCCGTGCCCACTCCTCCCCTGCCCCCCCCCCAGCCCCTCCTCTCCGCTCCGCCGCCGGCTCCCCGCCTGCCCGCCCCTCCCTGGGGGGTTTCTAAACTCGCCGCCCGCTGGGGACGGGGCCGCCGCACGGCACCCGCGCTGGACTGGACCGGACCAGACCGAACCGCACCCCACCACACTGCTCTCTGCCATCGGCGCCCCGTCGCCACCCTCGCCCGCCCCGGCGCATGGCGGAGCCGCGGCCCGACCCCGTCGCCCTGCTGAATATTTCATCGAGGCTGCCCGACGGGATGCCCCGCCACTGACAGCTGCAAAGGAACCGCATCCCGCCGGCTGCTGCTCTGGCTGCTTCCTTCCTGATTCATTCTTTAAAACGTGGCTTTTCATTTATTCCGATAAATAAATAACTGATTAAAAAAAGAAAAAAGAAAAAAAAAAAAAAAAAGAAGGAAGGAAGAAAAAAGCCAGCAAGAGCATCTCCCTTTTGTATCTGAGCAGGTGGGACTCCTGTGCGGGCGATTACAGATCAGAACACAAGATGCGCTCTGAACTCTGCAGAACCCAAAGGATGCGCCAGCAGCGGCTTTCCTATAAAAATCCGGCCCGGGAGCTGTGAGACGCTCGGAGCAGGGGAACGCGCAGTCAGCCTCGTCGGAGACCTCCTCGCTCCGGACGCCACAAGCCCTCGGTGACGAGGGGGAAAGGCGAGAGCCTCACCAAGCCCGACGCGCAGCGGCAGTCCCGGCGCCCGGGCTCCCGCTTGCTCTCGGCGGCGGCCGGGCGGCGCTGCGGGAGGAGGGTTCGGGCGGCCGCTGTCCCGCCGCCTCCGGGGCGCCCGGCACCGCTCCGCTCCACCGCAAACTTTCTTCCCGCTCCGGGACTGCCGCTGCAGAGCGGCGCGGGGGGCGGCCGCCGCCTCGCCTCCTCGCTGCTNGGGATGTGGGCGGCCGGGGCGGGCGGCAGGCTGCCCTGCCCGCGGGACGCGGCGCTGCGGCGGGCAGCCTTCTCCGGAAACCTCTCGGCGCTGCCGTCCCAGCTGGTGCCGAGCGGCAGGAGCATCCGTGTCTTCATCAGCGCCAATCCCGAAGGTAACGGCGGCCGCCGGGCCCCGCCGCGCCCGCCCCGCAGCTCCCCCTGCCGCCGGCGCCGCTCCCCGGCCCGGCCGCTGAACACCGCTCCCGGGCGGTGCCGGGCACCCTCGCCCGGCGGCCCGCGGCGCGGT